>CM052162.1:4082920-4113086 GCA_028455555.1 Augochlorella aurata
TATATATATATATAATTTCTTTATCTTTTCTTCTTTCTTATCCTGAAGTCTCCCCTTCCACCTCTGATTCGGCCGATTGTAAGTATAACTTGGAAACACCGCGGCATTGATGACGATAGTTCTCTTCGAGAATCAAAAAGGAAATGATCATTATTTGCTGACGGAAATGAATCCGAACGAGAAAAACGTTCGCAACGTACATATACGTATCGGTGTATAGTATAAAGATACCCTCCTGGATATTCCCGTTCGCCCCAATAAACATATGAACGACAAAGTTACGTCAAAAATCGGATATTGACAAGCATGATCGCCGGAGAATCTCACCCGTAACGTATAAAATAAAAATTAAGTAGAAAAGTGTTAGTTGATTACCTATGATTAGAAAAAAGAAGGACATTACAAAATACGGAGACCAAAAAAACAAGGATAAAAAAAGAACGTTTGCGAAACGATCCACTTGTTCAACGAGAACTAACAAAAATAATATATATATATATATATATATATATATATATATATATATATATATATATATATATATACACGCGTACAAATATGTCCTTAAGTCGCGATCTTGTAGCAAAAAAGACCGAAAAGAAAAGGGAACGACATTAACGCGGCTTGGCCGCCCGCGATGTCAATACTTGCACGAAACGCGAAACGATTATGTAAACGAACTACATAAATACTGTGGAAACAACATAAACAACATTATGTTAAACGAAACGTTACACGTTCCTTTAACTCTAATGAATCGAAGAGAAAGAAACGTTTGTCCGTTTTTGTCAGTTCGACCACCGTTTTCTCTAATAACAATAACAAAATAACCGACATGCATGCGACAAGCACATTCTTCTTCGTCAAACGAAAAGGGGGGGACAGAAGACAAAAAAAATATACATACAAGACGACGAGTTGCGTCGTCAATTGGATAGATATGCTCAACACACAGTCGGCAAAACATGTTCTTCCGTGCAATATCGACGGGACACGATCGAAACACGCGAATCGATTGCTTACTTTCTTGTCGTAAAGCCGAAAGAAACCAATGGATGCTCAATTTGAATCTCGCTCGTCGTATCGATGTGTTCAGGACGGCAATCGTTACGTTCTCACATCTCGTTCTCTCATCTTCCGATCGGCGTCGATTCTGGCCTGACAAAAACGGATTTCTACAAACGGATAACATCGCACGTCAAAAACGATATTCGTTGACACGGCGCACGTATACTTTTCTACTCGCATCGGGACGTAAGACTTAAACGAAATGTCGCTGTGTCCTAGCGACGACAAAATTCCTGTTCTCTTTCTCTCTCTCTCTTTTCCTCCTTTTTTTGTTACTTTTCTCCATTAAACGTACGGGATAATTGTTATACACGGTAATCCTAGACGATAGGTACACGGTACGGCGGTAATTCCCGGTCGAGATAACGCGCGCGACCGGTCTTTTTTTGTTTTAAGCGTAGGCCGGACTAACTCATCTTCTTTGAATGTGAACATGACCTCCGTTGGCTCGGTGTGGTCGAGTCAATCTTCGTCTCCTCGGTATCCTCGCTCTGACTAGATTTATAATAAGTGCACGAAAGCGGATGAACGAATCGACCGTCGATCCCAATCGATCGGATGATTTCCGACACTGGTGCTCCGGTATCGAGACTGGTCTTTCGATAAGAAACGGTCGACGTTTCCTTCGAATGAAATGATCGACGACCAGGAGACGACGATCTGGTTTCAGTACACGGAGAATATCGACGCGACCATTAGAATATCAATAGAATACTATGGTTGCCGGTCGGTAATTATTGCTATACAAGCAAAAGCTGTAAAAAGGTACGATCAGCTACATTTACAAGCGAACAATTATCGCTCACCGATGATCGCGGATACAACACTGTTCCGTATACATACATATATATACTTTTAATCAAAGAGTATATATACAGATATATACCAATTAAATTGAGGTATAAATTAAGATATTAATGAGAGAACATATTTATATATATACTCCTGATTAATTCTCCCTGTACTGACGATATTCATCCTGCGTATCGTTAACTCTTAAAGATCGTGCGACAAATACACGAGATGGCGTCGTAGCATGGAACATCATTTTTGTTCTCAAGTGTTGCTGACCAGCTCGCGTGGTTCTGGTCCTGCACAGGCTCGAACCACGTAGAGGACAGTACAGAGGTATTCTCTCTCTCCTTTTTTTTATCTCAGATGTTTCCTCTTAAAACGGACCTAACATCTACGGAGGACATAAAAATGTATGAGTACGACACGACGACAAGGATCACGACACCGATTTACGTATCCCGTCGCGACGACCAGCCGCTGCGTCAAAATCAGGGGCTGTGATTTCTTTTGCCACCCAGCGACCCGTTGCGCGTCGGACACGGCAAAATATTTTTTTCATTTTTCTTGCGCTACTGTACGATTTCGTCGTAGCTCTCTCCTTTCAAAATTTTCGACCGCTAAACGCGTTTATTACTAGTCGTTACTCTATTATTACTATATGAACTAAATCATCTCTTTAGACCTAATAACGACGCCTGTAGTTTACACCGAGGATTTTCGCATCGGACCGGGACCGGGACTGGAACCAGATGTGATTCATTCACGGTATGGCGGTATCACGGTCGCGGAACACTATGGAAAGTCTGAACCGAAATGCTCAGTGCATACTCGACGGCACAGGATGACGAATAACATGCCTAAACTTATAGAGTATTTTGTTTTCTCTTATTCTCTGCTTGATCCTTAAAAGCTTCCCTACGCGTGGGAAGATAATCTAACTCTCTGTCAGCCAGTCGAGCCAATATTTACGCATCCGATCAAGGGCAATCATTCGCTGATTCGCGTTTTTACGCATTGCGGATAAGGCTCGATAACTTTGCACCGCTTAAATACTATACATAGCTTTCAGCTTTTCTAATTCAAGTACACCGCTTGATGCAAGACTTATTGACACCTAACTAGAGACAACATGTACGAAGATTCTGGAAGGTGCATCAATACCGCTAACGTGGACTTTCACATCCTTAATTCTTAAGTTCCATTTACCAAGAACTCAAAGATACACTGAGAATTCCTCGCGGTTGAATGTCTGATCGTCTCGAGTGAACATGATCGCGAGTCTCGTTTTTTGTCCACAAAATTTTTGTTTAGGCGTATCGTTTAAGATAAGTTTATGCGTGTTTACATGTATATATATATATAAATATATATATATATATATATATATATATATATATATATATACACACACACACACATATATTTATAACTTTGACGGTGACCACCAGTGGACACCATCGCGTCTATGATCGCTTAAAACTTTTATGTTAAGTATGAAACCGCATGGTCGCCGGGTAAGATTGTATCCTGCTCAATCTTCACCACGGGACCATGGTCTTTGAGTGTTTTGTGTAGTTTTGTTTTTGTTTATGATAAATTTAATTTAAATCCTATCGGAGAAGCGCTGCGAGATGCTCCTCTGGGTAAAGCTCGACGAAAAGTTTCGATCGTTCGAAAATACCAGACCTTTTTGCTCGAACTGGACCGCAACTTCTCATGTTTCGTTTTCCGTCAATGGTATCTTTTTATGCTATGTGCACAGATTTTTCTCTTTTATACAGGTTCAGAACTGCGCCGGCTGTTCACTTAAAACTTAAGCCCATCTTACGTTCAGTCTTGATCACTAGTGATTCGACACTACACTAAAAACCTAAGACTCGATTTATATTTTAAGCAAGATTTCTTGATCATCTGTGTTGCGTTTTGCTTCTATCGGAACAAAAAGAATGATCTTTAACAAAACTATCCTGCAGCGCGTAAGCGCTAACCCGGAAAGAAATACACAAAATAAAATGCGATAATAAGTGCCAAGTCTTTAGACAAGATTTAACCGTGAGTCTATGCGTCAGAAAAGATTTCCTCCAGATTCATTTCAGTGGAATCGAATCTTCAATTTAAATAAAAAAGATTAAAGAAAAAGATGTCGTAACGACATAAATATTTTCCATATCTTTCAGACTCAAGGCATTCCTGTGCTATTAATTTCACCTTTCTCTTCACTGGTATAAAATACTTTGTGTCGAGGTATACGTCCTCTAAAAGCGTTCAGAGAGGAAACGAAATGAACGATCAAAAAGTCGTTGCAATATTCTTATCGACTTAAATCCTTCGTTCTCTTCTAATACTTCCGTAGAGTTTCCTAATAGTATTACATTACACACACTTTTTAAAGAGTATCAATTCAACGGAAAATGTCGGATCGCCCAGCGATCCTGCAACCTCAACAAAGAACGTCTTTCTTTACTAGCTTCCCTTTTTGTACTAATTCCTTTAACCGAGTACTTAACTTCAAAGTACGTTGTTTTCAATTAGCATCTCAAATAAAACCTCCCGTTTGGCGTTTCCTCTCGATCACGCTTGCCTCTGGCTTTTCATGGAAATGAAAAGAAATCTGTGACCTATCGCCATATCTTGAGACACCTGCGATCAAATCCGAATCGCGTTTTTGTGTTTATGCTAAATAAACGCCACGATATCCATACCAAAACGCTACGTTTTGTGAGAAACAGACGCGTCGAAAGCCTGACTGAAGTTTCCGAATTCTTCAACGATCTCCACCGCAATGTTTCCATTCTTGAAAGTTGGTTCTGGTAATAGATAAAATGATCCTCAGTGGAGACGAAATACAAAGGAGACCCCGAGCAGCTTCATAAACGCCGATGTTCAGCTTTGCAGATTGACGTCTTCGCCAATTTTTTAAGCGAGAAGCGTTAAGATATTAACATCGTATCCTGTGCTTCAATCGTTACTTCCTTATTGCGCTGTAAATCTCCCAGGATTGAAATCCTTGTTCACGTAAGAGAAGCCCTGGAATTCCTCTTGATTTATGCAGCTTACTTCTTCTGGATCCTCTGGTGTTAATACAGGATCCTCTCCTGTGAACTCTGCGTCGAAGTTCATAGTATCCTTATCGCTTCTCTGAAAAGTACAAAGCCAGCTATTGTATATCTTCAGTTGATTACTACATTATTTTAATTCATAATCATGATGTGAGGCGACAGCGACACTTACAAATCAATTGCCCAAACTAAAACATTCTCCATAAAAGAATTGAAGACATATTTGTAGCTAACAAGCTTCTACGTAATTTTTTTCAAGAACTAAAGCTAGAAAACCAACGTTGTTAAAAAGTAACTTACAATTCTAGGTCTGATGGGTGGCCTTATTTTACGTGCCTCGAGTGCATCCCAATCGATTGATTGAAAAAATGGATGAGCTTTTATGGCCTCTTCACGGCCATTAGCTGCAACGCATCCTAACCTTTCGTTGGGATTTTTCGTCATGAATCCTACCAAGATCGATGTGGCTTCTTCGGAGATCCATACCGGATAAACCACACTTTCTCTCAAAATAGTTTGGAATAACTCGTCTTCAGTGTCGGCTTCGAAGGGTGGCTGACCAGCCATCATTTCATACATTAATACACCAAGTGCCCACCAATCAACGCTTGCACCATATGGTAATTCTTTCAGAATTTCTGGCGCAATATAGTCAGGTGTACCACAAAACGTTGCCGTAGTTGTTTCCCCTTCGATAATGCCTTCCTTGCACATTCCAAAATCAGCTAATTTACAGTGACCTTCTTGGTCAAGCAAGATATTGTCTAACTTCAAATCTCGATAAATAACGTGATGTTTATGAAGAAATTGTAACGCCAGTGTAACTTCCGCAGCGTAAAAACGTGCTCTGGCTTCATCAAATTTTCGAGCTTTCTGAATATGAAACATTAAGTCACCTGAAATTTAAAGAAATTGATGAAACAAATGTTGCGACTAATTATATTAAAAATCAATTATTGATTGAGAACATACCGCCATTTACAAACTCCATAACGAAAAATAATCGGTCATTTGTTTGGAAACAACTATGAATAGCTGTTAGAAACGGATGTCTTGCTGCCAGAGTTAAAATTCGCTTTTCTGTCATAGTACAATCTACATCATCATCTTGTAGAAGCACCTCCTTTCTTAGAATCTTCACAGCATAAACTTCATCCGGATTGGTTTTCCGTTCCACCAACATTACTTTCCCGAAACTACCTTTACCGAGAACTTTGATGAAATTAAAGTCATCGATGCCTAACTTTCTAATTTGATTTTCATTAGCAGGTACTTTGTGTTTCATGGATATAATTTGTTTTTCCTCTTCATTTATAACTGGTTGTAAATTATCCGTTGGTAACGTATCATTTACGGTAACATTTGGAGGTCTTTGGGCAGGTTGACGAGTTGTTATTTTATAATTACTCTTTGGATACTTCGTATGTTTGTCTGGAGATATTTTCATCTCACTTAAAACGTCAGCCATAGCCTTTGTATCTATACCACAGTTGTTTGCTACATTTTTCTGACATCTTTTATGAACGTTCGTATTACATTCTGTAAGAAAAGAAGCATATCAGTTTCATATAAGGATAATCTGCTTGAACCTAAAAATTAAAAATTATACAAATTTTACCTTCACAATGGTAGCCTTGCTTGATAAAGCCATACAAAAGAGAGCCACAATGGTCACAAAATGTCAAGCTCTTATAATTGCGAAGAACAAAACGATGTGGCACATCAATGTTGAATCGTGTACTTTCGGTATCACGAGTTGTCTAAAATTCAACAGTTACGCGATATTTATTCAATATCCATCAAAATAATTATTATATTAAACAAATTTTACTTACCTCATCCTTCATGCCATGGCATCTCGTAATAACTGAATTGTGACATCTTTTGTGAACTACTAATGTGCACACTGTAATATAATAATAAATAATGTAGTATTCAAATGCTTTTTATACAATTAACATTGAACATAGCATAACCAAAGCTGGCTGCATGCGTGATTAGACGCATTGATTTGAAATAACAAGCATAAATAAAATTTGGTGGATGTTGTGATAGTCTTGCCATAAGAATAATGTAAGCTTGAACATTAAAAAGAGTATAAGTTCTGGATTATGTGGATGCAATGAAAAGAAATCTTTGGTACCTCTCCATGATTTGTTACACAGTACTTAAGGACATGCAATGAAGTAGTTCTTCTGCTTGTTACCACATTAAATCAAAGCTAACATAATTTGCAGTGGCATATTGACCGATGTATCACAATCATTAAGTTTTATTTTCCGAGAAATGTTATAGAAAGCACAGCATTGAGTATTGAGCCATGGGCGAAATTAAAGACGTAAGGTTTAAACTTTTGAAACTTAACCATGAAAAGATTTTGGGCATCCTAAATCTTTTTAATCCCATTATAAAAAATAACTAAGTACACATACACACACCTAGATAAATGTAGGTTCACACAAAGATAGAGCAAGCAAATATATAATTATAATATCTGTTAATAACGTGTATGTGTCTTCTCACCTTGACATTGATAACCTTGCTTGCCCAAGCCCCTGAAATACAACAGACAAAACACATCACATCATCTCCTTATATACCCTTGTAAAACACATATGTATGTCTCCTTGGACCATAAACTATAATAAGATGCTTATGATAGTCTTTCAAGGAAGATTAAGGAAATAATGGCTACTCAATGTGTAATATATGCCTTGGATTTGTGTAATACATTTTTTAAATGTACTGGTAAATTTTCTTCCATAAAAACTACGTTATCACGTTAACATGTTACCTACCACATATTACATATGTGTGATGCTTATGAAAGTACAATTTTACACATGTATGACATAGACTTGCTAGAACAAGTGGTCAGTCTTCCAATACAAATAGCGGTAGCGAACACGTTAACATGAAAATTTCTTCACCAAACAAAACATTTAATATGCGCTTGTAAAACCAATGCATGCAGCCGATTTCTGGTTGAACATTTGATCTCCAAACAATACACAAATTATACGTTTTCTACTATGTCTAAGAGAAAGAAAAATAAAGAATTCTTAAGAGATTACAATTGGATGTACCTAATGCAATTGTTAGATTCTTATTTCTGTGCTTCACCATGATATTATAGTAAATTAACTGAAAATGATTGATTGGACATTCCTTATAGCAATGAATTTAAGAATGTTTCAAGTAATGTGCCTAAAAAGCTATATTTCTCTTCATGATACAACAAAATATTATGAAAAACCAAATACCCAAACATGCAAATTCAACACCTTTGAAATTACCCAATACACCAATATTTCATATTAATTTGGTGTGTGTAAGATTGTTGAGTACTCTATTCTTACCATAATTTTGAATTTGTAAAAATATAATATCACGTAACACACCAAATTAAGCGTAACTATATTATGAAATAACTTAAATTAGTAAGATGCCTTGAATCAGAGTTAGAGTATGCTCATGAAGTAGTCCCTAAGCTGGTGTACTCAAAGTTTGCCAAAACACATACCATATGAACGTGCGGCAGTGAGAACAGAAAGTCGGTTGCCTGAGAAAGGTAGCCATAAACTTGTGACCATTTGCTTGGTGAATCCTACGTCGCATTGCACCCCTCCGCTTATTGAAACCTTGTCGTTCTCTGAACTCCCTTTTGGATTCTTTCCTGGTAGTGATACTCCCACCACTACCGATCCTGATTCCCTCTCCATTGCTTGTACTACAACCTAGTCATAAAATATCATTATTAATATAAACTCAGTGCCTATATAGGTATAATTTATTAATCATTAATCTCGTACCTTGGTCATTACACACCAGATCAACCTTCACCCTTAACTTTCCTTGTGGCTCAAGGTCGACCTAAAATAATTAACCAAGAAACTCATTCATAACTGTATACGCTGACAGTACATAATAAATTATATGATGTTACTACGTAACTCTATTCTTAATTTCTGTTTTTATATATATTAATCAAAGAGGCTTGGTCCATCAATTAAGGTGATAAATAAATAAATAAATAAATAATATTACTACTAGTCAGTACTTTGTGTATCTGTTCATTTACTTGTACCATTTTAAGGAATCAATTAACCTCCAACAAATAACAGTTTTGCATTCGCAAAGTACATGCGTCTCCTCAGAGATGTTAACTATTCGTACAATCTTATCACTATAATCAGTTTCAAACGTCATAGTAGACATTGATGATACACAGCTTTATTATTACATATGTCAACAATGAGAACTACAGGGTAAATAACTCATATTAAAAAAGCTCTGAACTCCCAACTTCACTTATAAACATTTTCTTAGGTGTGAAGTTGTAAACATAGAAGTGTGAATAAGGGAAAAAGCGGTAACAGAAACTTGTAGTAAATAAGTAAGTAAATAAATAAATAAATACGTAAGTAAATAAGTAAATTTGAATGAAATTAGTTCAGGAGTAAATGTTTGAGACTAACCCAAATATCGGAAGTTTGGTCGTTCCTATTGAGGAGCTCTGCGAAGGGTATACTGCAGTTTGCGACGAAGTAATCCGGTAGTATGGGTCCCGCGTCGTGGAAGACAGTGAGACCCAGCATCACTGCGTTCTGAACTTTATAGGTGAATGATTCGTACCAGACCGGGTCAGAGGTTTTCACCTTGGCAGATGATCGATCGAGATGATTCTCGTCGACATTCAGCTGAACGTAGGGGTCGAGTATAGGTTCATCCTGCCAAAACTTCCGTTGTTTGTCCGTGGCCCTCAGTCCGACTGCCTCGCAGATTTCGATCTTCACCGTTCCCGTGAACATCGTGTACCGGACACACACGAGTCGGTGTTACCAAGAAAAACGGAGGCCAGAGGACGGACGAGCCAGTCGACGGGCTGTCACGCCTATCGACGAGCTGACACTTCGAGCCGTGAACTGCAATCAGGTTATCCAGAATCGAGTCAACTACCCGAGTCGTACTGAATCACGAACTAACACCACCGTGGTCGCAGCCTCCGACTAGTTCCGGTTGCAACAATTCATCGGGAAGGTTCGACGCGTCCACGTCAAAACTAATCCGTAGTAGTCGAAAATAAATTTACGAATCAAGAGATATTCGCGCGGTAAAATAACGACCTTCCGTTGAAAATGTGTGGCGCACCGCTTCGAATATATCCCGTCCGACGAGCCTTTGCTTCTCGCTCTCGCTCTCGCTCTCTCTCTCTCTCTCTCTCTCTCTCTCTCTCTCTCTCTCTCTCTCTCTCTCTCTTCCTTCGTCTCTTTTTCCACCTTGTACTCTTGCACACGCGTATAAACTCTCTATCCTGTTCGTATATATATCCGTGTACGTGTGTGTGTATGTCTCTCTCTATTTCTCTTTATCTCTCCTTTAAGTTTCTTCCCCTTCTCCGTCTCTGCCTCCCTTTCCCTTCGTCACCGCCACCAGCACCGTGCAGTTATAAACACTCAGCCCGCTTCACGGATAACAGGCACGGAAACGGAAGCTGAATTCGCAACGACGACGGTGACGGCGGCGACGACAATAATAACAGAGGACCGTCGTTCAGACGCGAATCAGACGGATGCGGAACCAGCAACCCGATGCTACTTATTGCGAGACGTCCCGTACGTGAATGCAAGCCCTGTCCTTGTGTTTCCGATCTCCTGAGAGCCATTAAGCTCCTCTTTCTTCTCTTTTCCTCGATTTCCAATCCTTCGTGCTTGCTTTGCAACCGCCTCAATTATATCGTTGGCGTCGTGTCACTCGAAGATTACGACACTAGTTACAACACGCGGAGGATCTCGTCTCGCGATTACGAGGACGACGTATCGCGATAAGCACTCGTTTACCGTCCCTTCGCAGCCCCCACCAACCCGAACCGCTCGATTGGTCACTCCGCGCTTCTCGTCAAAGGGCGACACGATCTCGGCCTCGGATCCCGTTCGGAATCTTTCGGACGTTCTCGTTGAAAGCTCAGGCTGCGTTTCCACCTTCCCTGCAAACGATTTTCTCTTTTTCCCCCGTTTCAAAACAGACTAATTTTTCACGGGCGGAGACCATAGCTTTGCTATATTGTTTTATCGTTTGTTTTATAGCCGCATGATAGAGTGATTATGAAATCAGGTTTTCCAGCTGATGGAATATTTACCGTCGGTCATGTTCACCCGGCGGAGCTTGCAGAGGAAGTAGAAGCAACTAGGATGGTGTGTAAGCATCTGATTGGTCGAACGTCTGGCTAAAAAAAGCGCGCTTCTACTTATGGCACTTGATTCCAGTTATTACTAATAAATTCGAATGCTGTCGTTTGATTTCAAATACACGAGTAATGGTAGAAGATGATGGCTTTCTTTCCTGTGTTGCGGTAATTGTTGCAATGCCCTAGAACTGTTACGCGCAGGACAAATTGCTGCTCTGACTTTAGGGAAACAGATCTCTGATTGGACGTACGGCACTCTGGAGTACGGTAGAACGTACTGGCTAGGGCTATGATTAAAGTTTGGTTTCAAGTTCGAACTTTGAATTATACCACATATTTTTAACTATTCGAATATTGTTTTCATTATGAATTGTCAGAGATCATTTTTTACTTGTTGGCGATAGGTGCTTGGTTCAATTCTTAAGAATCCTTTGTAGCTTGTTAAATAGTTATCAAACAATTTTCATAAATTGTTTATTTGGAAAAAACATCTAAGCAAACAATTGTTTGGCAGTTTTCAGTAAAAATAATGTTCGAACAGTGTTTTCGGAATAGTTTGAAATGTAGTTATGTTTAAATATGAAGTAGTTCGAGCATATTTGAATGTCTTCCAGCACTTATACTGAATTTCTACCGGGAAATAATGGGTATCGGCGCATAGAGGAATTTCTCGTCTTTATTGAGCTATATAAATAAACGAACATAGTATGAATCTAGTATTTACACCCACGATACGAACAACGCAATGACATCCTCGCATTACACCACCGGGCCAGGACATTTTTGCGTTGGCGGTTCCGATGTAGAGACGGAAACCGAGAAACCCGCGAGAAAATCCGACCGTTCTAAATAAAGAACTACATTCTCGGCGATCGACCGAATCCTTGTACGTTTACTGAGACTGCCCTTCCCTCGAAGTATCGCAAGTAACGTACATCCTGTTCGGTGGATACTACGGATCCCCAAAACCCGTCCTTTCTTTTTCTCCTTGTCTTACGGAAGGAGGTACATACCACTTGCGAATCATTCGGTCGACCGTCGATTCGAGCAATCGCGATGCATCTCGTAATCAAAGAATAAATATTTTGTCGAAAAGAGGGAGGCGGATTATGCAGACGGTGACTGCGATTATGACTAGACTGCAGACGTTTATGGAAAATGCGCAATAAATACGGCTTCGCGAAGTGTCCAAGATGAGAGAAACATTTGAACGAATCAGATCACCACGCGAGCAATATTGCTTTTTTCTCTGACTGTAAATTTGTCATTTGAATTTAAACCTCCCGCTGTTGTCGTTGATCGATGAATATTTTCGGCAGATGAAATCAATTCCTGCGACGAGACAAGAGTTCGCATAAACATCCGCAGTCTAATTGTGACTATATTTGGGTACGAGGTGAGAACGATTCGCGCGTGGACGATCCCGCTGCAAACCGTTCCTATGCACCGATCACGTCCGTCGTGGACGTACTCTCCTGCACCTCGGCGGCTTCCTTCTTCTTGTCCTCCTGATCCACTCCCGATATCACATACACTGGTTGCTGGTACGCAAGGAAATGCTGATCCGCCGCTAATAATTTCGTCGGATCCTTCATTTTGATCTGAAATGAAGATGAAGTAAATCTTTACAGTCCCCGAACCATAAAATACACTAGTTTACTTTATGCTCAAGTGTTCGTTAGTCTAATCCTATTATGAAACATTCTGTATACGATAGATATTCGAGAAAACACATACTTTCTTGCGGTATAACATCAGCAGAATTAACAGGCTGCTGATTATGAAAGCGCTTCCCGCCGCTAAAACCAGAGTGGCTGTCTGATAAACGGGCGTTTCCACTTCCGTCAGGATTTCCCGTTGCTCAAGTGCGACAATTCGGCTCTGCATGGCCATGGGCGTCGCTCTGTGTGTGAAACGTGACGTGGTCGCGTCCGCGAATGATCCAAGCATGGATAACTTCTGTATTCTGGTCAATTCCTCCAGGTGGAACGCTATGTCAACTTTATTGGGGCCTATTATCTCGAAGCTAAGTATAGCCGAGTCTTGATTGATCTCCACTCGAACGTCATTCCTCAGTCTGGCTCCTAAATCGCGTAGGAAGTTCTCTGTTTGTCTGATGAAGGTAGCTTCGTCGCTCGCCAGGAACCGGCCGGGGAAGCGCAGGGTCACTTCGACAGCTTCCACTGGAGTCGGCACTAAAATATAAGTGGGAAACATAAACATCAAGCATATTGATCTGCTTTCACCTCAAAGACCAATGATCGTTTTAAATAAAAACATGAAAGAATATATTCTGCTTGTCACGCTAGCAGTAATATAATTAGACTGTGGATTTTAACTGATATTAATAGAATATCGATCCATATTTTATTCTTACTAATACTTTGTTGCAAAGAATAACTCTGTTACAGATCATAGAATAGATTCATCGATTATTTCAAGTGAATTCTAGACGCGTCCATAAATAATGTCGTATGACTCAGCAGATTCCTCTTTGTAGAAGAACGCAGCAGTGCGACTTACAGCAAATATTGGTTCCCTTGAGGAAAGGCTCGGAGCCAATAAGCTGATTGCCTGCTTCGTCGACGCACCAGCATGTGTCGCCAGCGCACTGGGTCGGCTCGAATCTTCCCTGGCGGTCGCAGATAGCCGGAACGTGGCCTTTGTCCTTCATCGCCTGACACCTAGTACCCAACACCTTCCCGATCTGCTTCTCGTCGGTCTCCAAGTTGATCAAAGCGTTCTCCATGAACGCCTGAATTTCACGGTCGATTTCTTGTACCGCCGGCCCCCGGCCTCCTCTCCTCGCTTGCCTAAAGTTACACTTGGGCTCCGGTCCCCTGGTAAGGGATCCCTTCACGGGTTGACCCTTTCTATTGACACACCAGCAAACGCCGACATGCTCGAGACACTGCACGGGCTCCCACATTCCGGTCTCTGGGTCGCATCTGGGCAGGAATGTGGGTTGCTTCAGCCTTTGAGACGTTTTCAAGTTTTTCTCGCGCAGCCTCTCGCACTGTGACAACACCGGGCACACTGTGTCGCATACTAGCCGACTGGAGAAGTCGTTGTGCCCCAGGGTGCACTCGGTCTTTCGTCTGCATTCATTCCGCTCCGGGTCGAAATACCATCTTTCCGTCTCGTTGAAGCCCATGCCGGGGTTGCAGAGCACTTTCCTGGGAGGCTCGAAGCAGACCTCCCGAGGCTTCGGGCAACAGACAGCGTACTCGTCCAGCGGAGACAGTTCGCACTTGTGCGTTGATGGACAGTGATGCCCATGGGGGCCGCAAGTCGCTGGAGAACCGTCTTGGTCCAAGAGCGGAGAGCCGTTCGGGCAAGGGTTGTCTTTCTTCGGCAGACACACCGGTACAGGTGGGCAAGGTGGCACGCTGCAAGCCACCTCCACCATTCTGCACGCTTCGTTCTCCCCTCTGCAGGTTACGCTTCTGCAAGGATCCCGACACGAGCATGTGGGACATCCGCTGTCGGGGTCCAGCTCAAATCCTTCAGGGCAGTCAAGCTTGCAATCGATTTCTGGACATCTAAGAGGCGTGCTGCACTTCGGTATTACGCCCTCGAGGACGCGGGTGCCCGCAGCTTCTCTACCTTCTTCGTCCACGCACCAGCACATCCCGTTGTGACACTGAACCGGCTCGAATGTTCCACCAGCGTCGCATCTGGGAATATAAATCCTTCTGGCAGGCTCACCGGACTCTCTGGCAGCGTGTTCCGCGACAGCTCGCGCGTGCTGACAAGCGGTGGCCATTACAGGAGCCACGCACTGTGTCCCACAACCCGTTGAGCAACACTTTTCCGATGCGGAGCATTCTTGATCATTGCTACATTGTAGCTCGCAGCTGGACGAGCTGGGCACCAAGTAGGGACACTGGCCTGGTTTCATGGCTAGACATGCTGGCACCGCTGGACAGTACTGCCCAAAACCACAGTTTACGTCTACCATTGTGCAGGTCTCGTGAGGAGCACAGGTCACGTCGTTGCAAGGATCGTGGCAACGACATTGATCGCATCCAGTCGCGTCTACCTCGTACCCGTAGGGACAGACCAGGTCGCAGGTCAGCGATCCACAGAGTTTCAGGAGATCCTTCATCTCTTTACAATCGGCACTGCGGTTTACGCCGCTTTTTAAGGTCACTCCATGGTCGTTTACGCAGATACAGGTGCCGTTGTGGCACTGCAGAGGCTTGTAGCTGCCGTCCTTCTCGCATTGAGGTGCTTGGATCGCTAAGGACATGTCCTCCCTGGTACCTTCCATGCGATCATTGAATTCTCGCAAGTACTCGCACACTGTAACCAAGTTTATACATTTATTAGGCATAGAATGTACAAAGGATGTATGTAATCTACGATAGATTATGCTCGTGTGGTCAAACAAGACTTCGTCTTCCGCCGAACGTTATTCAATTGGTCTTAGACGCCTGATAGTATTATAGTATATCAGATTTATTATAAATATCCTGTTTAACGATTAATGATAATTCGATAATATCATTAAACATTTCTTATATGTTTCACACTTTATGCAGTAATTTGAACAGACTTCGGACAAACACCTGAACAAGTTAGTGTTATGTATATGTATATGGTTATTTTGAAAATGGTGTAACTCTTGGTTGGGTATAAGATACAAGTTAGTTTAGAATCATAGATTAATATAAATATAGATAAAATGTTGGATAAGATAAAGCGGAGTTACACAATTTTTAAAGCGAATGCGTCACGCGCGACGTTTGTAGCAGACATGTTATATTTTGTCATACTAGTCTGCGGTTTCGTCGAGTTTGTCAACGCCATGCAGCACACTGACTGGCCAGCCTCCGGTACAGCAGAACACTTGTAACCCTGTGGACAGGTATCGTTCTCGGAACAAGTGACTGCATTCCGTTCATTGTCGATCAATGGGGTCCCATAAGCGCAAGGACTCTTGTAGGCTTTCTTAGGCTTGCATTCTGGTTTCGTTGGACAGAGAAAATCTGGACAGCCGTCTTCTTTACTTAATACGCATTCCTCTTTCTCTTGGCAGGGAAACCTGAAAAAAAGAAGACATATTAGAATAGACAAATAATTAAAAATCAGTTGCTTAGAGTATGCACTTGTTTTGTTTGTATTTTGTTCTCAATGCAGCAGAATATTTAGCGGAGGAAACAGAATTCATTCAGCAGCCTACCGAAACATTGGAACGACGGTGAACTTACCCTTCGCAGGGATTGTCGCATTCACAAGTAGGACACCCGGAAGCGTCGGTCTTGAACCCATATTGGCAAACTTGGGCACACTGCTGGGAAACGCATGATGCCGGAAGAGACCTTCCCTTCGTTATCGACTTGCAATCGACTTTCTCGGCCGGTCCCATAGAGCCAGATATCTTCCTGCCATTATTATCCACACACCAACAGACCAAACCGTTTCTCGAGCATTGTCTTGACTCATATCCTCCATCTAAAATATAAAAGTTATCAATGTACACGTATCTCTCGTCGAAGGACAACGAGTCTCCATTCTTCTTTGATTAATTCGCACAGAGTTAATTTTCATGAGCTTCCACAATTACTTTTTGTTATAGTCTTTGTGTTTCCAAACTGTACATACATTATTTAACATATGCACTTCCTGCTAGCATTTTCAAAATACTTATCGGAACTCTTAGTCACTCTAGCTTTTATTAATCAATTCTTCAGTATACAAGTGTCTTCCATGCTTTCCATGCTTCGTAATCACTCAGGATCATTCCGTAACAATTCTCTATCTTACCATCGCTGCACTGGGGAACGTATCCTCGTCCTTGGCGCTCGGAGATGCTGAGCATCTCGGCGAGCACTCGGTCCCGATGGCAGGCGCTGAGACCCTGAGGAACCGTGCAAACGCCGCCGCCGCAACGCTCGCTGCCGCAGCACTTCTGCGGCCCGGGACATTCTAAATCATGCTGGCAGGAGTTACCACAGATTGCGGGCTCCTCGACGGGACAGGTTCCCGGTCTCTTCAGATTTATGTTGGATGGACAACAGACCCCGTACTCCTGCTTCGGCTCGACCAGGCAGCTGTACATCGGCGGGCAGGTAGGCTTGCCAGGCGAGTCGCCGCAGAGGAACGGCCGTGGCGAGTCGGTGATTTGCAACGGCTCGCCTGCAGGACAGATCGTCGACAGGGACTTCGCTTTGCGACAGCTGGGGATCGGCGGGCAAGGTGGACGGGCACACGTCACGTCGATCAGCTCGCATGTCTGGCTGGTCCCGGGACAGGTGATCCCGCGACAGGGGTCACGGCACTCGCATTTAGGGCAGCCTGACTGGGGCTCGATCTGCAAACAGTTTGCATGTTAATTGCATTCCCCCGCTGAAAACTGTTGATCCGAGTCATGTGATTTGGATCATTTATATTTGTTACTTCAGGATTCGATGGTTCCTTAAATCCTTAACACTACAGCTATCAAACCGGTCACAATGATTGGCATCTGATTTCTTCTTTTACAATTACATGTTTCTACGAGAGAGCTCTTGATAAGCTTCTTCGTGCGAAGATACAGTAAACGTAGAAAGCATGTTCTTAAAAACTATTTTTGATTAGAGTTAAAATGGCTTCGAGTTAAAAGGTGTTAAAAGGTGTCCACAGATATTTATATAAATCCAATCTTATCATTTTTACGAAATAATACACATAAGTCCCATGTAAGGAATTCATCTTGGAATTCATGTTGGATTTATTATTTTCATATTGGAACAAGCGATTACCTCGAAGCCCAACGGACACAGCATGCGACAGCTGTGGGCCGGACAGTCACGAGGATGATCGCAGTCGATGACGTCCTTCGACCATCCTCTGGTCCCAGGCAACTCGACGCCAATCTCGTCGACGCACCAGCAGCTGTTCTCGCGGGGGTCGCATTGTATTTTTTCAAACTCGCCGGTTTCGTTGTTACAATGAGGAATGAACTGCGACGGTCCACGTGGGCCGAGTGCACGTGACCTCCTCACTGCAGCCTGCGCCAACTGCTCGCATCCTGTCAGCTCGCCGACGACGCATCTGAGACCGCACGCTGTCTTGCAGCATCGCTCTCCGGACGTCTGACACTGGAAATCATTCTTGCACGCTGGAGACCTGGCCGGACACACGTTCTGCTCCTCGAAGGATGGGCATCGACCTACTGCCTTTAGTGCTAGCTCTGGAATGCGACGAATTGTTCGATCAATTCTAGATATTCGTCATTAACACTAATCATCGTCGGTCAAATGACCGGTTTGGTTATTTATATTCTATAGTTGTGGAAATTATGGGGATACTTTCACCGGAAATAAAAATTGCAAGAATTCTAAGTAAATTTGATCCTCTAAATTTTATAAGGCATGACATATTAGTCACTTTTAGCGCTTGTTACAGTTAATATTAATACTCTTGCTGACATTTGATTCCTACATGTTTCATTAAGGTCTATAGAATAACTAACATTCCTGGGAAGAGTACTTTATGCTCTTGCCGTATCATTATCTTCATTTTGATTGTAATAATTTCTTAGAAGAAAAAGAAAATTTAGATTTCCGTTGTGCTTAAACTTACTTTAATGCATAAATATTGATGACAAGAGAACAAGATTTTATTCTGATTTAAGAGAATGGAATAACATTTATACTTGACAAACTATTAATAGAAATCACTATCACGAGTAAGACTTGACAAAGTACGGCCGGGTGTTAAAGAATATATTGAAAAAAATGGTAAATAAAAATATACATGATCGAAAGCATAGTCTATCAGTAAATATATCTCTGTAAAAAGGTTCACCGTTCAAAACGTCGATTGTCGTGTGGATGTTTTAACGGATTAATATCATGAATTTGGAGTTGGGACAATGAGTGCATCATTGAAAGTTTTCATTGAGGGCACCAGACAGTTTGAGATGATATATATGTATAAAAACCGCGGTCTATTCATCAGCAATATTTATTTAGTATGGGAAAAATGCCAAATTGGTGGACTCATAACTAGCATTTTTCTCCGATTACAGCTGCACTTCGATCAAATGAAAACTCGAGCTTCCTGTTCAAGTTTTATCGAACGCAACGAGATTGATACCTTTTCCAATGTTTATGACTTTTAGATCGCCAAGATCGTGGACGATAAGCTAAGTGGAATTGGGTTTCGAGGAAAGGCATCGTCGGACCTGAACATTTCTATCGTCTGCTCCGATAACAATTGCTGGCAGATACTTTTCACGAAAATTACGATCCAGGCCGTCATGGAAGACTGTGGAGGCAATAGAAGCGCCGCAGCCAAGTCTTTATTCGTGTTCGATCGAATTGGGGAAACTCGATGGACCACGGAACGACTCGGATCAGTTTTATAGGTCAGTTCGACGCGGGACGATCTCTCTCGGAGCGGCTGCTTTCGTTCTCGAGTACGGTTAAAGTGTAGCGCAACGACAATAATAATAAAAATAGCCGGTGCCGAGCTAACGGTTCCTCGCATCCTACTGCCACACTTACTCTACACTTAGCTAACGTGCCGCGAGCATGTTTCCAGTCGTTTCCAGCCTGAGCGCCTGAGTCAGACATTCGGTCTCTGCTAGCTTATAGGTGGAACACCGAGGAACGAGAAGAAGAACTCCGAGTAGAAGGAGAACGGGAAGGAGCGGGAAAAGAAGAACAAGCAGAAGCACGAGAAGAATTACACGCGCTTCGAGTAATTCGTCGCGCTTCGACCCACGGAAGGGTCAGTTAACTCCGAGCGCCTTCGATCGATCGCTTTTTCTTCGATGATCGAGGACCACCGAGTTTTAAGATTCTTCGATGTACTTGAAAAACTTTCTCGGAAAGTATTCCGAGAAGTCCGTATAAGTAATTCACATTTGCTGCACTTTTTGATTCTATATTAATGCGCTTTAAACGTTAATTTTCCTTAAATTAACTTGGTACTATTATTATTAACTTATTAAGTTAAATTAATTTTGGGATGCTTATACATTGATTTCCAGAGAATTTTTTTAATGGAAATTAGAAGATTGTTTTCCGATATAAAATCACGTTTCGGAGCAAAACGGATATCGGACTGACGAGGTGCTTATGCGAAGTCACAGTTTTGGACTCCGGTATCGAGACACGAAGAACAGATAGAAATTTTCCGTACTAGATGTTCCACAGTGTTAATAATAGGCTATCAGTATCATGGAATATTCTATGAATGCATAAACATGCGCGGTCTAATAATGGGAGAAACTTGAAGACTTTTTGCTAGTTCACGGTCTACAATTTAGCTGCAGTTTCTAACCACGAGCAGAAAAGAATATAAAAATGCAACGAACAAATAGTTATGCGAGCTCTTGTTGCGGAATGTTGTAGGAAAAACCGATGGAACGCAGTATGAGTACAGGGCGCACAAAAATTATGTGTCACGACGACCATAGCATAATTCTGCAAATCTGGATCAGTGAAGATCTGCTAAAAAAATGGACCGTGAAGATCAAGGTCATGTAAATCAAGATCAAAGGATTAATTTTTTATTGCAACGTATAGTAGTCATCGAGAGGAACGAAAATCTGAAAGGAACGATGGGTTTCAAGTCAACACTTTACATAAAAAGGGACGTTAAAAATGATATATAAATTATATCTATAATTATAATTATATTTATTATTATAATATATATAATATATATTATAATTATATATAAAAATTATATACCAGAACAAATCGAAGAAAGAGTAACATTTTTTTCATTCAAGGCTCTGTTTTCGAGAAAACCGAGTTGGAAACGTGACTGAACCTAGTTCACGTGATTTGTAGTATGACGAGAAGTAGAATTGGCATGTCGTAGCTAGACACGCCACTTGATTCAATTATTTTTTCTCGAAAATGGAGCCTTAAATGGAAAAATTTTATTCTTATTTTTCGACTTACTTTTGCATATACAATAAGACAACCTATATATTTTTTATATGTTGTTTTCAACATCGATTTTTATGTAAAAGAGATCCATGGTTCCTATCAGACGTTTGTTGCTCTCGATGAGTACCATACGTTGCAATAAAAATACTTGATCCTTTCACCTTGATTTTCAGGATCAAGGGCAATTTCGGAATCCATTTTTTAGTAGATCACCACCGATCCAGGGATGTAGAATCACGCTATGGCAATGGTGACATCCCTTACGTATGGTTTGTTACTGGAAAAGAGAAATTACGTTGAAATCACCAAAGTAGATTCTCCAATAAAATCTAGGAATAATTTTAGATATTTCGAGATGCATCGCTTTATTATTATTTGCTCTTGTCCCACGCTTTCATTTTCACGCCATTATTGTCTTTCACTCGCGTGTCGTTCCTATGTATGTCGAATTCATTAGCTATTGAAACGAAGCCGCGACTATCCAGAGATAGTCGCAAAGATGTTCGCAGCCTCACGTCGAAAAATTGGAGGTGGTGACTGACAAAGAGTAGAAGGAAGATCGGATGTCCTCGTTCGAATGAGGTCAAGTGTGCTCGTAAATTTTACGAGCGATTGAGCGACCTCGTGAAGCTCGTAAATATGACGCACGTATTGAATGAGCTACTGCAAAATGGAATGAGAGAAGTCGATCCGCAGCAACGAAACGGAAAACATATTTACAGATCCATATAACTTATGCTGTCATGACATTATCGCTGTCTCTTTCTAAAAATACTCGATCGGGTCCATTATTCGCAATCCCAAAAAAATAAACCAATAAAATATATTCGAAGATTCGCTAAAAAAGGATATCTATTATTTCTTCACAGTATTTTCACCATGTTTCATGCTACAGAGAAGAGTGTAATACTTTCTAGTCAATTATATAACTTTCATCGTTTCGAACCTTTTGATCTAACGAACAATCTAATTTCCTGCACAATGAAGATAAATTCGAGTCGAGAACGCTGGAACCGAACTTATAACGCGACCTTGATATATGTAATTTGAAGTTGTCGATTGAGTTTACAGCATAGCGATCGCAGCGGTCAGTATTGCAAGGGAAGCGCTCGCAAATAGAGGGAACGAAATTTTCGCTGTGAATTTTCGAGCAATCATGCGCTGCGTGCCAATTGACTTTTTACTTTGACTTTGTGTGCGCACCGTGTTCTCGCACGCCATTAACGATTTCATAAAAGTTCGGCGAAACTACCGACACATCCGATTACCCGAATTTCCAGTTCGTCGACCCGCCGCGCCCACACCACGTTTTCTCGCTCTATTATAGCAATTTCGCGTTAATCCGCGCGAGTTTCCCTGTTACGGCACACAGTGAGTCACGATAATATTCGAACGCTGGAAAATAAAATCTGTGAAAAACTTAAGCCACCCTGAGAACTTCAAGCAGCTTGTAACAACTACAATAGCAGTCGTTTTGAGAACATGAATTCCAATTTCAGTTATACGCATATTGTAATACCTATTTATTTAGTTCATTTCGTTTTGAAACCTACAAATGCATGTTTCGCTTTTTTAATGACGAGCATAGATCTTCGAAATTTGACCAAGGCTCTTGGTTGATTTAAGTACAATTACCTTCATCACATTTAAATTCAATTAATTCAGTTCAATTTGTTAACGAACCGATGAAAAAGTGGCTGACTACGAAAAACAACCGAAACAATAGATAGTTGCATCTATTGTTCGCGCATGAAGGATAGCTTTTGTCGTGTAACTTATATTACAGCTGAAATAAATTGAAACAATAGGTACCAAAAATCGAAAAATGACAGTTGCATCTGTTGAGGCTCGTAAACATTGGACAAGTCAGTGTTGGCAACCAAACTTATTCTCGGACAAATCAATGTTTTGGAGAAGATTTGCAACCACAGTGCATTTTAGCAATTTCTTCCTTTCCTTTCGTTCCTTCCTTCTATTTTGTCCGCTACTGCATACCAGAATTAATGTGTATCAAGTACGAAAGATAATGCAAATAATACTTGTAAAGAAATCGTAATGCATATTTACTATTATACTATAATTATAGTATAATTATGCTATAATTATACAGTAGTAATACTATACTATGATTTAGCGTAATTATAGTATACCATAATTACACTATGTAATGCGTACAATTGAGAGATTATACGTACAAAAGAGATGCATTCTGCCTTTCCACAATATCACATGTTCGAGCAGAGGGTGATTTTATGTGAAAAAAATAAGAAACAAATTTGGTATAATATTTTTTTATCCGGGGCTCCGTTCTCGAGAAAATTCACTTTCAGCTTTGTTCATCTTTGCACAATTGTCAATTCTTCTACCGCGATTGCCTCCGTCCGAGACAGTATTTATAAACATTAATCGTTGCGATTAATCGTTCCATCATTGTCAATGTCGCAAACACTACCTCGGGCGGAGACACTCGCGATAAAAGAATAGACAACTAAATTCTTTGCGAAGATGAACATACTTTCAAGTGAATTTTCTCGAATAAAAAAATGTTATACCAAAGTTTCTTATTTTTTCACGTAGAATCATCCTCTGCTCGGTTGTACTAAGAATTCTGACCCACGCTATATTTTATATTATAAATCTCGTATCTCTACTTATTCCATTTCGATCTACAAATTACCCGCTTAGTCGATTTCTATCCATAAATGAATTTAATACGCGTAATTGGGACTCTCGTGCGTTATTGTCGAAGCGAAAGTTGACTCGCATTTGTTGAACAACAAGTGTTTCGTTCGAAAGCGTCCAAATACTTTCGCGACTCATTGTATACGAATAGGCGAGTCCCGATAAGGATGGATCGGATGGTCGGGCTCGCTTTCATTAAATCTGATCGATGATTTCGTTCCTCGTTTCCGCGCAATTATTTTCCAACGCCGCGCCGCTTACGAAACGGTGGAAACGCAAGTAGACCATGGATTTCGCGCGCTCGCTCGCAGTCACGAGTTGCATGAAACATACTAAACGAAAAATTACACTCGCAGCGAAATTCGCGTGATATTCACTGCGCCGTTATTTTCATAAATTCTTCTATGAAGCATAGCATTCTTTTCTGTTACTCCCGCTCTCGTGTTACGGTCCAGGTAACCGGAGATCCTCGTGAACATTCGTGGACCGTAGATAAACCTCGAGCGACGAATATCAGATTTTTAGGAACGCGGCTAATTTACGGCATCGTTGAGGCAATATTTCATACGATTTTTTGCTTCCTCCGGATATATCCTAGAATTTAAGCGATCCCGTTTTCTGGCTGCTGCTGCCACGATTTGTGTTTTTAAAACAAAAAGGCTCGCAGGCTTTGGACAGTGACGATTGAAAATTATTTATACGTCTCTCACAATGAAACCCCATCGATTTCGATGAAATTTTGCGCCGTTTAAAGCGAAATAACTTTTTAAAAATTGGACCAAATGATTTGTATCTTTTGAGATGCTGGAGGGACTAGTTTACTAGGCAATGTTCATAACATTTTTTTTTAAAATTGCAATTGTTTGGAATGACAAATAAAGCAAGAAACTCGCGTAACCCTAAAAACGTGATTTTTTAAATCTTTTTCTGTCATCCCAAGTAAAATTTTTAGCCATTATCTAATAAACTAGTCCCTTCAAGATCTCTAAAAAATTGAAGTAGTCTAGTCTACTTTGAAAAAAGTTATTGTGTTTTAAAAGGTGTTCGAATACTTTTTCCAAGGCTTGTAGAATGAAGACTGTCTAATAAATAAACTTCCGTAGTCGTAGTCGTTGCGAACGATTATTTTGTCCGAGATTTTCGGTTCAGTTCTCCGTAAAGACTCGCGCGACACGTTAGATCCGGCGTACTCTTTCATCGAGCGCAATAATCCGAACTCGCATAATAGCCTGCAGTCCGATTATTGGCAATCAATGCGAACGGTATCTAATATTCGCGGAAAGGACCCGTGTCCCGGCGCAATGCCACCGGGAATTGATTAACCCGACGGAGCATCCACGGCTAGCAATTTAACCTCGTAATTAACGTCTCGTTAAGTACGTGATTTATCCTGAGGCAGGACGTGGTTGCCCGCGGTATAATCTCCCCGACAAATAATTAACTCATTGATTAGAGACGCTGCACTGTCTCGTCCGCATCGATGTCGCCCTCCCCCTACTGCCTCACCCCGATTCACCTGCTGAATTCAGAATGATTTAATGCTCGCTACGATCGAGTGATTATTAACTGAACGCCGCTTCCACCAGCCGATATCCGGGTATTCCCAGTTCCCGAGTATTTGCTGTTTAAATATTACATGGCCGACAACTGGACTGGTCTCGAAACGGTCGTACGGACGTTTCAGCTGCGAAAAGATGGCTCACGAGTCATTAGAACGTTGATGCCGATAGCCAATATAAATCGATTTCGCGATAATATTAGCACAAGCAGCGCGTTGCGTTCAGGAAAAGTTTGATTCACCGGTCTCCTTTTGGGAGCAAGCACGGCGGAGATAATTTAGTACCTACGGAATTACTTGGCAATTTGTCAGATTTACGTCAGAGTAGGCGACAACGCGTTGATGTACGGCCGATGCCTACATTTAAAAACGAAGACGTGACACCGCTGCGAGGAATTATCGACGTTTTGTTTGAAATGAACCGCGAGCCAGGCATCGAATATTGCTTTATGCCAGGCGCGGCTGTTTGCGAGTTTACGTTTCATTCGTTGCTCGCCGAGTTTTATCTCATTATGAAAATAAATGAAAAAAATGTACAAAGTTGGGAATGTTTGAAGAGCGTCGAAGGAGATTAGGTCTTCAGAGGCTGACCTTTACATGTCATTCTACTTAGAGTTTCTTCCAATCGAATTTCTGTTTTCTTTTTTAGTTAATGAAGGGTTTAGTTAATAGAAGAATAAGAATATTATTTTTTCAATCAGTATCTAATTGGTTCTAACCGGTACCATAATCTCTATTACTATGAAAGTTCGTTATCTTAATTTCTCGTCTGTTACGAAAATTGACTGACAGGCACAAATTGCCCCAATTCCGATGATTGCGATAATTTTAGCTTTACGGGACAACTGTCGGTATAATAACAGACTGTGATTTTACTCTTCCTCAAATTTCGATTCTTAAAATGATAAATATAATGCTGGGAGCTGCTCGATCATTTACGAAGAGGAGCGTCTTCAGCCGACCATCAAATTGGCCTGACATTACATTTCTCTCATAAAACATTATTTTTCGGTACAGTTTCGGTAGCATCGAGTCTTTTTACTTTATATAAACATTATAGCCAGCATAGTGAAATTACTATCCAAAAAATAAAGTAAATAGAGTCTGACAGACTCTACTAAATATTATTGCTTTTTGCGTTTACCATAAATAGATGTATAAGTTATTACTTCGAGTACCTTCCTTCCTCCTTGTCATCCCCTCTACTTTCTAATACGTGCAATACATGTTATATTTAATTCATATTCATTTTGCAAACAATACACTTAACGAACAGTTGTCACAAATTCAGATGTTCCCCGTTAAGGGTTAACGAAGAGTTACTTTTTTGAAACGAAAACCTCATTGAAAGCTGTCAAACCGAGAGTCAGACATTGCGTCTACCATCGCAGTCAACCATAATTACAATCTGTACTCATGAGCAAACAAGATCGAAGAGATGGGTACAACTCAATCGAAGTATTCAAACCGGTTGCTTACATCTTTCCACGTCGAAAGAAACGCGAAAAATCAACTTCTCGCCTGCGAGTTGTGCAAACTTTCGAGCATGGGAACTTATTCGCCGGTGAATCGGCAGGGCAGCGTGCAAGAAATGGTTTGCCGGGGGAAGTTAGGCTCGGTAGGAGTCCCCATGCACGGCTGTGGTTCGCGCGGCATCAAGGACGAATCCGTCCGCAGGACGATTTCCGAAAACCGATCACGTCCGCGGCGTCGTGGCATTATATGCAGATGCACGCCCGTTTCGAGAAAGCCCCGCTTTCCTTTTTCTCTTTTGCCGGTCGGCGAACGTGAACGCTGCCGCGCGGGAGAGCTCCATTGTTTGCTAATGGCCGCTCTTTCAATAATTCGGGGCCAATCATTACGGGCGGGCGAGCCGCGACGCGACGCGGCACGGTGCGACGAGACGAAAACGGGGAGCTCCGTTCAGAAATAAAATAACAGGACGAGGAGAGGAGACGTGGAACGATGAGCAAAACAAAAAACACGAGACAAAATAAAAAAGAAGAGACAAGAAACGAACGTACCTGCTGTGACTGATGACGACAGAGACAGTAGCAACCAGGTCGATGACACCCACACAACGGCGCAGGCAAGCCCACCGTTGCAGAAATCACGGCGCATCCTCAGCGCATCAAGTGATTTTTGAATCGGCCCCTAGATCTGTAATTCATAGAAATTCGATTGGATTTTTTGCTCGTGAATATTTTGATTTGATTATCACGGCGTTGTCGTTCAAGAGCGGCAGGCGAAGGTGTCATAGTGATGTCGTAGAAGTGGATAGAGCATTGATAAGTTCGTAAGTGGATAACTATTTCCGATGATCGATGTTGGTTGGTCGGATTTATTCAGAAATTAGTTTAATCCCTTGCACTCAAATGGCAAGTAATCACTTGCCATGACAGTTTACAAAATAACATGTGCGGTAATAAATTCTGTTAAAATCTTGTTGACATGAGCTTAACATCGTATGCAAAAAATGCAATAAATCATATAAAATTGAAATACTGTAGTTCGAAAGAAATGTATTGGTTTCAGAGTTAGTAGCTTCGAATGAAAAGAGTTATATTTTATAATCATTACCATGAAATTTTCTTAGTAAGGAAAGTTCATAAAATAATTTGCATAGTTTGCCCTTCTACCGTATTCACCAAGTCATTGATTTTAACTTACGTGTATATTTTTCACTTTTATTGAGCCATATTCGGAGTCAGACAAATCATCGGACAATCTATAAATCCGTAACTGTTGTCCAACTGTATAAAACTGTTGCATACGGAATTTATTATATTTTAAAAGCAACAACCGCAGATCAAACGGCGAATGTCCATGGTAATCCAAATATAGCACAAAGATCGAAGATAATCGATCGTGGATAATTTCGCAGTTATTTTGCATACGGTTCTTCGAAACTGTAGGATTCGAATGAAAAATTGTTGAAAGTTTTCAGGGGTTTCTTTGGCGTTTCTGTTCCACAAGTTTATCCGCCGGCGCATCGCGAGCAACGAATGATCGCACAAAGTAATTAATCTAGCTCCTTAAACGTTCCGAGGAGGAAGTTACCGCACACAACGAATCGATATTCGTAGCAACGCATTTCCTGTTTCTATTCGGCCAGAATTCGTCGTTAAAGTTTCCCGATGCCGAGTGCCGCGCTCTCCGAAGTAATAAAGTCCAAGATTATGGATCCGTAATGGAAAAAGTTTCTTCTGAAAGCCAGAAGTCGCCGGCAAAACCAAACGCAAAACCAAACGCAAAACCAAACGGCTCTTCGTTTCTCATCGAAATGGATCGTTCGAATTGAAAAAGCACCCCGGAAATCGAAACTGGGGCTCATTTCCACAACCGCGATTTTCAATTTTCATTGACCGACATGTAACATCTCCTTTCACTTTGCATTTCACATTTCAAAAATTATCGGGAAGAAGAACGAAATGTGCTGCATTTAATCTTGCAAATAAACGCATCACTCTATTTTAGTCATATGTACAGTCATATATTGTAGTGATTAAATTAATAGAAATTAAAAATTAAAAATTAGATTATATTTTGTTCTCTGAATATACAAGTCTACTATATTTTTAAAAAGCGATAGCATGACAAATTCGGTACAATGTAGTTAGGTTTCACCCATAAAAATTCCACTCTGTTGGAACTTGTCCGTAAAAATGGAAATTCGAATAAATGGAGTTGTTGGTTATTCGTTATCTGTAAAAACGGTAGACTAGGATTTTGCGCATTGACGACGAAAATGAACAAATCGGATATAAAACAGTAAAAACATTTAAGGAATTTAAAAATACTGTTGCGTTATTTTTAACTCGATAAAATAATTACAGAAAGAAAGAAGCGTCGGTGTAGCTGGCGCATGTAGCAATTAATGCAAGCAACTATTATCTCGCCTAAAAATTCGCTGTCTACTAATGACACAGAAAATAAAGTTGCAATAGTTTCCTGTGGGCACTTGATTCTTCTATTATTTATCTTCTTCCGTGCAATCACTGTATTCCTGAGACTGCAACCAGTCACACGATCCGTTGTAATAATTAAAAAGCCACGCAATCAATCTCGTCGTCTCAAGACGTTCAAGAAAATCAAAGTGGTCGAGCGCCCCCGGGTATCAATTACTCGGATATACGAGAATTAGATATTTCCGACTAATGGCGGTGTAACGGCCGTGAATGTAATCTTAACGTGATTATCAATGTAATTACCAGGGGGCTCGAGCGACCGGCAGCCGCGTCACAGTCTTTCCCGATGCATTATTCATACGGCGGGCTGCACCCTAAATTCAAAGGCTTCCCAAAGGATGTAACCGTCAGTAATTTCGTCGGCGAACAGCTTCTCGTCCCGTCGTCGCTACAAGTATCCCGAAATACAGGGTGTAACATAATACTCGAGACTCGCTTCGACGAACGATGCACTTGAAAATCATTAAAATACGAATTTCGTGAAAAATGGGATTCGTAAACTCGGGTACCTTTCCAAGCATTTTTATCTATGTCTTTATTCAAAATGATCCTAAAGGTGTATGTACTTGATACTTTCAAATTAATGAAGATTTTTATTCAACGAATAAATACATCTTGATTTCACGAGATAATCGCTTTGCAATTTTGTTTTCCCTTGAAAACATTAATTTCATTCACTACGAAGCCATAAAGACAAATTTATTCTTTGCGATAATTCTTGGATCAACAAGATTTACTCAGTTTCACCTAAATTCTGCCTTTGCGACTGCGATTCTGCCATGAGAAAAGATTAAGCGTGTTGTTTTATTCTTTCATGAGAAAATGAGAAACGATTTTTTAATGTTTAAAGTAAGAAAAAGGAACGATTTCTTGACATTTTTCTGGTAGCTTCGAAAATTGACAAATTACTGAATCGAGTGCCTTTTTAATATCCTTATAAAATGAAATTTTTTTAA
>CM052162.1:4113186-4489306 GCA_028455555.1 Augochlorella aurata
ACAAATTTATTCTTTGCGATAATTCTTGGATCAACAAGATTTACTCAGTTTCACCTAAATTCTGCCTTTGCGACTGCGATTCTGCCATGAGAAAAGATTAAGCGTATTGTTTTATTCTTTCATGAGAAAATGAGAAACGATTTTTTAATGTTTAAAGTAAGAAAAAGGAACGATTTCTTGACATTTTTCTGGTAGCTTCGAAAATTGACAAATTACTGAATCGAGTGCCTTTTTAATATCCTTATAAAATGAAATTTTTTTAAGGAACAAAAGAACTTTTTGGGCGAGCCAATACGTAATTTATTAAAAGAAAAATAATAGAATGGAGCGAGTCGTCAAAATGTTTTATAATTGACGGGGAATGTCCTCCGAGTTTCAAATAAACTACAATATAACTAAACTACAATATATACAATAGTACCACAGTCTTTTGTGGCATCGGTATTGTATTATACTTGAAGTTTCGAGTCCATTCACCCGGACCAAAAGTAACCAACAGAACCGATTCCGGCACCAGATTTTCCCAAAGATACATTTCCGAACAGAAATTCTGTGCTTTCCCGGCGGTGTTGCGGTAAATCCTCCACAAAGTCGTCCACGCCCTTGCATAATCCACACGCACAAAACAATTGTCGCGCGTAATATTCGCCATGGCAGGGACGCGAGGGCTTTTCGTCGACGCGTACGTGACAGAACCCCGCCATCGGGATCCAATCAAATTTCAATGAAAATATTTAATCCGCCGTGTCTTCATTAAAGGCTGCGCCGCGAGATTAAAGCAAAACAGCGACGCGTCGGATTTCATTCGCGTAGACTTTCCGGAGAACCGTGTATCGAGCAGTTTTATCGATCGCTGTTTTGTCAACGAGGATTTATCGTTAACGAGGATCGCGGCTCGCAGGATCAATGTTTTGCATTCTTTATTCTCCTCTTCGTTTCACTTTACTCGCCGGTGATTCATACTTAAAACGTGTACGGGTGATGTTCTTCAAGCAGAACCAAGCAACTTTTTCCCCTAAATAGTTAAACTTTCGCAGAAGCTCCGTGAAAGTTCTGTGAAGTTTAATCTCGGGTTTAATTAACAACTTTAACTCGGAGTATCAAAGTTTGTCGAATTTGACAAATTCGATTGCCAAGGTCCCTCGGGAAGCAGGGGCTAACACGCTTTAGGACGTCAGACATTATTACGTCGTATGATGGAACTCTCATTTTCTAAACTCCGACATTTCAGGTGCTTATAAATATCTTAATAGACGGAATTGATAAAAGGATAGTGTCTTCAGCGACGAGAACCACCGGATGTTTGAAAAAGCTTACTTTCTCGTGACCCAAATAATAAATTTTTCAACTGGTACTATTATTGAGCGAAATAATATTCTATGACAATATTCCAGATGTTTATATAAACTTACGCTAATGGTATGACTAAAAGAATACGTACATATCTGCGCTATAATACAATGCATTAAAGTTTATTATATGAAACGATGTAATAATTAATATAAAATACAGAAGAAAGTAAAAATGTCTTAATTAAAGCTAAGAAAAGCCGGTAAAGTGGTAATTAAAAAAGATACATACGCTTAAGACACGGTCTAAGGTCATATCGATCCGATACACCATAGAGGGTTTAAGTCGAGCGAAAGAAAATTACATTTGAATTGGAGCTTTTCATTACACTGTGTTATTAACCAGTTAACTGTGGCGATCTCTTTGCAAAGCGCCCACCAGTGTGTGTCGCGATAATCAAGCGATGACGAATCCAAAAAGACGAATCCAACTCACGAATCCAACTTAAATTATGTATAATTTTCATTTGTTTGTTTCATTTCATTTTGACCTCTAATCATTTTAAATATATTACGAATATAATTTAGTTTTCGCCAGAATTAAAATTTAAATATCGAATTGTAACAAACTTTTACGTATGACGGATATAATCGTCATCACACAAAATTCTGCCACATCTCCATGACGGATATAATCGTCAAACACATTTAACTGGTTAATATACATAGACTGTGGATTTGATGCATTTGAAACAAAAATGGATGAACGAAATTTGAAATCGTGAAAATAAATTCCTGTATCTTCGTAACTGATGCAATTTTTATCCTGCGCGAAGATCCCCTAATTACGAACTTCAGTAGGAGGTTTCTTTAAAGGACTATTTTATTCTCTCTCGCAGATCATTGGCAGCTATAAACGCATAAATATCCGCCTTCTATTTTTACGGAATACACTGGATACGCGAGTAGGAGGGTTCGATCGTTCTCATTCACAAACATTAACGATGCTGGAACGATAATCACGGAGAGAGACGGCTGGCTGCAAATCAAATTCGAATCCGACTCTTCCGGACGAAAGGAAAACCGTGTCTCCGATTATTCCTCCTTTTTCATCGGGTCCCGATGAAAATATCTGTGAGCGTCAATGACGCGGTGGGGTATATAGGAACGAAAAAAAGCACGGGAAAATAGAAAGAAGAAAAGAAAACGAGAGAGGAAGACGGCACCCCCCGTCGAAGTTGTAACGAGGAACAAAGGGAAAAGAAAAGAAACGAAAGCGTCCCGACAATTCGTAGATCCCGAAGCCGACTTCACCTCATGAATAACGGAGAGGAACGCATTAGAATATTCCCGGCGGCATAACGAATAAGGAGACACAACTTCCATTGTTATTCCTCCTTTTAAAGGGAAGAATCCTAACCTGTGGTCCGACCGAGACTTGAGAATACTTTTGCCGGGACGGCGGCGTTGAATTGAAAGAATTATTTTTCCCCGGCACCGCCGACCTGGACGGACGACCCAGAACTGTGAAACTCGCCAACCGACGATCCCGTGCAATATTAATTAGAGCATTGATTCGCGTAACCACTTTCAGACAATTAGTCAAATTATTCAGTTTTCCTATTATTTTGCTCGCGAACGGGTAGCGTCTCGGGGAAGTTTTCCCGATACGACTGCGTTTCTGCAAATTCGAGGACGTTCTCGACGATTTACAAAATTATAAACTCGGTTTGTTGCCGCGTCATGCTTTTTTATTTCATCATTGTTGCATCGTTCATTATTTAAACTGCGAAGGTACTTCCGTTTCAAAGTGATCCGATGAATTTCTTTATTCGAGCACACATTGTAAAAAAGCTCTTGCTAGCTTGGAAGTTTTAGTGTAGGAACTTTCGCGAGTCGAGTAACAATTTTATTGGACACTCAGAACTATTTTGTTACAGCTATACGGTTTGAGAGCCGTTTTATTGCTGGAGCGATTTCTTAATAGCAAAAGTAATTTATTGAAGGGGGAAGATCTGCTGGTACAAAGTTTCAAAATAAACACCGTGGAATAATAAAAATCGAACCGTGCTTAGTTTTTGAAGCCTCAAATGCTTCTACGAAAATACGGATTCGCATAAATCTCTTTAGACTGGTCGAGACTAACGTTGTTACTTATTAAATTCTGTTTGAAGTCTCAGCGCAAAGCTGGCTCAATATACGAGGCAACGGATTAACCTTAGACACCTGCACTGAATTTATTTTTACTGATGTGTATTTATAAAGCGAGCAATATCTCATCGATACTCACTGGAAATATCGTAACAGAACGGATTTCCTGGTCGACTATTCTTTAAAGACGGAAAGAACGTATATAGCGACGGGAATCTCTAATTTTAAACTTTGAAATTTTCTAGGGCGGGGAAAGATTTTCTTAGGTTTTTCTCGGAGTTTCCTTCAATGCTTGTAATTCCAACTGCGGGGTTCCTCGACTTGCAGATTCAAATACCGCATAATGGCCAGCAAGATAAAAACCGCTGAACACAAAATTCCACTTTAAATGTCAAGCACGTTCATTGGCGAGGCAAGCTTCTATTTAATTCCCGGTTTCGTCAAATAGCTATTGAATACGCGACAAGTCGTGATTCGCTGCAGTTCTGTTGACGTTCTTACATCTTATATACCTTAAGGAAACGTCACTCACTGTCCCTACCACTATAGTAGAAATTCAGTTTTTGTACCGGACGAACTGTGACTAAATAAATGAAGCTATAAAATTAGACTGCAGACATTCAAATTCGTGGATGCTTAATGCAAGACACTAAATGAAAGACGTTAATTGAGACGAAATTGAGTAACAATTTTGATGAAAACTGAAAGAAAAGAAAGACAAAAGAAGACGAATCTGCAAGTGCAGAGTTTAAGAATATATATTTCATCTGATTCTTGCAACTTCAAGTTGCATTTTATGTTTTTGAAACTGTAGATCAGCAAAACTGTCTGCAGTTTAGAGCCGTCTACACACCTACGAACGTTGGTATATAAATGAATGAATGTTTAGAAAGTGGTAGTTCTTGGAAAAATATTTCGCACATATTACAGCGGCCATCGTTCATATTGACGAGACGAAACCAGATCCCAAAGTTTGGGGTATCATATTTGATCGAATATCTCAGAAACTAATAGAGTTACATCGATTGCCCAAATAGCAAAATTGTGTTTTTTTTATATAAAGAATTATGAAACCCGACGTTAAATAACCCAATTTCTTTAAAAAATAAGACAATTATATATCTAAAAAGGTTGGTTAGAGAAGAAGTCGGTTTCCTGCGCATTCAGAGGATCGCGCGGTTCAAGATCACGAACACGTGAAAAAAGGTTGGACGTCCTTTCACCTCGGTCCCCGGAGGATCCCGGTGGATGATCTCGCCTACTCTTTCAAGGCTAATGCTCGGAGGATGTGGGTCAGTTCGTCAGTGGAGTTCCTTCCGGGTCGAGAGCGACGGCCCTCGCAGCTCTCACGTAAACTTTCTATTGTCGCGCGAGGCCGATCCTCGTCGATACCACTTATGCCACTTATGACGGGGCCGAGGCAGCCTCGTGCGTCATCGACGGAACACTTTCGTGTGGAAGCGGATTTTTTTTCCAAACGTGTGCCACGGTTGCCCGCGGTGGAATCGTCTTTTTCGAACGGAGGTCATCGGCCGCTCGGAACCGTGAATGAGAAAACGCGACGAACGTCAGAACCGAACGGTGGTCTACTTACGAAAAAGAACAGCAACGAAATCTAGAGGAGAAGAGGATCCATCCGGACGGCCGATTACATCCTTGTTCGGGGCCCGATAAGTGGCTCAGTAGTACAGCCACGGGCTCTCATGAAAATAGAAAGTGGCGAGTTTTCGCGGCGACTCATCGTTCGCGGACCGTTCGATCGCACGACCATTTTTTTCATTTCGGTTCAGTCGAACGAGGCCGACTCGCCCTCGCGAAACGGTGAAATCGTTCGCGACAATCGACGAGTTTCAACTTTGGGTACATACCTCGCTGAAGGAGAACGGACTCTTTCAAAAAAGAATGAAATTGCACCAAACAGTTTCCAGTTTTCTCTATTAAATGTGAATATTATTTCTTCTTCTAAATAGAATAGAATTCGATTCTTCTGTTATCGAAATCTGAGAATGAAGATAAATAAAGATATACAATAAACAAAAGTTGTCTGTATTAGAAAAATGATTAAGGACGAAGAATTGCTGTGATTGAGATCGTATTGCAGAGATTTAAACAATTTAAGCATTTTCCAATTGATTTAAATTTTCACATGTTTCATTCAGATTTATAGAAAAACTAACTAAAAGCAGTTGTACCATCAAGGTTATAGTGGAAGAGATTGATAAGTCACCCTTGGCATACACGGTCATACTTCTACGGCTCGAGTGTTAATTTGTTGAACAAACACCCGTTAGAGTATCGTTTCCACGAATTAACGAGAAAAAGGATCTTCACTTTTGCAAGGGCCCGCATGGCCGGGCTCTTTTGTTCCGCCCTTTGCATTGTTGTCCCTGGATGAACGCACTCCTAAATCATGTAGAACCACTCTGCCAGTCAGCCCACACAAGCGCGACGACCATGGACTCGAATTTACTACCAGTAACGTCCACTATACCGCAGTTTTACGTGGATCGCCGTTCTACGCCCGGCTTTACAACTTCCTGCATTTTTTCCGCACTTTCCTTCGCTAGAAAGCGACTGCGTTTTCTTCATACCAATAGTCTAGTGACGACGAACGACGCCTGAAGTTAATTTACCCTTTAATTAAACCTTACTGCTGTAATGCAATAATATATTTTATCTCGCACTGCTTTTTTTTCAATGCGAGAAAATTACTAATATTTGTCTTATTTTATGGTATATTAGGAAAAATTCGTTGTGCTAACTACTTTATTTAACCCTCTGGTTATAGATGTATCCTTTTTTGTTCTTAGGTACTCTAAAGCGTAGATATTCTTGCTTTTTGTGCTTAAACTATGATAACAGAAAAAATGTAAAAAGTGTAAAAAAGGTAAAAAGTGTAAAAAATGCTAAAAAGAGGCAAAAAATGTAAGAAATGTGAAAGCGTAATTGCGCAGCGAAATTATGAAAGAAGTAAGTTGGTGTAAGACATGAGACGACAAGTGAAGCTATTTTTAAAGAGCAAATAAAGTTTAAGAACAACGTGATTGGAGTTTGAAAGTAATTTCTCTGTTGTAAAGAGCACGTAACTCACACCGTTATGTAATAAAATTTCGGATCTTTACGGACTAGTATTATAGAAAGTAGAAAAAAGTTGTCTCTTTCACATTCTTTTAAACAAAAATTGAAAATCTTGACTAGTATCTTTTGAAACATTTCACAGCTGCGAGTTCTGAAGGATCAAAAATGCTGTAAATACGTAATATCTCGTTTGCAGTTTCCGGGTTCAGGAGTGAAGTATCGTTTTATGGGAATGTTGAGCCAAGGTGTCTCGGCTTCGTATCATTATTTAGAGATTCCTATCTAAATAACAATGTCACCTTATCTCCGGCTGATGGAGCACGTGGAAAATCGACTCTCCAGCTAAAAGCAACGGCGCCGAGTACCTCAAAAGCAACATTTCCTAGGAAGCGTTCACTATCCAGACAATAACGGCCATTACCTTCCATACCGGAAGTGGTCCCGCTATGTATCCATACCTACAATGTCGTTCGCCATTAGGGAAGGTGAAAAGGTTCATTTCACCAATGCTAAATTTACCACCCTTAAGACACTTTTCCGTGTGCATTGTGTTCGAAAGATGCTACAAAAACGTTCAAGGTTAATAGATCATTCACCACTTTGTATATTAAACGTTTCGACCAACCCCTAACACTAGAATATATTATTTTACACTGAAATTATATTAAAACATTTCATTTTACACTGAAATTATATTAAAACATTTCATTTTACACTGAAATTATACATGTGATTTGTAGACTAATACTTCTACTACTATTTCTCATTTCACACTAAAATTATTGCAGCCACGCAATGAGGTGTTCCGTGAGTTTTGACTAACGTCTGACAGAGCTAATGAGCTTGAAATTCCCACGCACGGTGGACACTAACAGGCAACAATGTCGCCGCTTTCTTCGTTGTCAACGAATCATCGAGCAGGTTACTTCAAAACATGTTTTTAACACTTTCACCATTGTTCGAACGTCCATGGAATTTGCCAAAGATCTAAGAACCATTTCTCAATTATCCGGAAACACTACAAACTCGAATTAGGTGTTGATATTGCCCGAACGACAATTCGACGTTCAAGAGTGAGATAGATCTGTTGTCATTTTTGTAACTATAAGAGAAATCTAAAAATCTAAAAATCTAAAAAAACTATAAGTTACAATTTGGAAAAATCTAAGCTACGTATTTATCAGTAAAGAAAAACAATTTAAAAACAAATTCTATAGGCAGTGAAAACATTTGATTTGTAGCGTTCTTCCTTGCAGCCACAGGTTTCATCACTGAAAAGTTGCACTTAGTTCCGTATATGATCAGAAAAAGGAGAACGAGCAGCGATCCAGTAACTTCGAATCTTATTTGAATAATTTCTCTTTTTCTTGCGAACCGAATAAATTCAATCTCCCCGAGAAGTTGCATTTGCATTTTGAGGGGCAACAATATTTTTGGAAGAACAGCGTGCTTACAAAATGTAACAGCCGTCGTGTTCCGTTTTAATAAAGATCGCGGCCAAGAACTTTCATAGAATTTTTAATAGAAAGCTCGAGAGTCTTGCCGACTCGTTGCTGCGCGCGATGATAAAGCGGCCGGACTTATGCAGAAGTTATGTTCAACAAAGGAACGGTAATGGAGGTCTGTTAGCCCGCGAGAAATTCGAACGACTGTCCCACGGTGACGTCGAAAAGTTGCAGCGCGTTCCTTTTAGGCTTTCAGAAAGTTCCCCGGGCATCTTCAAAATCTACTTTCCTGGCACTTTCTCTGTAAATAACTTCGAAAAGAGAGACCAGTTTCGGAAGACCAGTCCTTCTAGTCGAAAGTAGACCCGTATCGAATTTTCTACCGGGCAATCTATCCGCCCGCGCGGCCATCTTGAATCATCGAGTGCGGTCGTTATTTCACCTGTTTGGTAACGATCTCCTTGCGATATACGATAGCCGAAAGCAACTGCTGACGTATTCGCTAAGGTCTCGCGAGGATGCCGTACAGAATTTATAATGACAGTCCTCGTAATTTTATACGTGTACGAGCCTCGATCGTTTGCGGCGTTCGTGTTTAAACAGCGCCAGAAATGGCAAGAATCATTGAGGCGTCAACAACTGTGTTGGCTCGATGGTAACACGTCTATTTCGGAATTTCAATTGTCCAATGAAACACGAACGTGCAAAAGTAAATCGCTGTAAGTTCATTTCTTTTTTAAATCAACTTTAGGATCATCCGATCGATAAATCGATACAGTCGATTTCTTCATAAATAAACAACAGATAGCAGCACTTATATTGACCACGGAATAACTAATCAGAATTGTTCAGAGGACATTGTTATTCCTAGAAACACATTGACATTTTTCTTTTGTTTCTCTTCCGGTTAGGTTCATTTGTATGTCATCTGATTATAAAAATTGTGCTTTCCATTATTGGTCGCATTGTTACTGTTTTACAGTTAATGTACCAAATTCTCATTTATGTAAATTTTAAGGATAATGGAATTGCACTGATTGGCTTTTGTCCACATATGCTATTATTCTCGGATATTTAAATCTGAAATTTTCAAAGCTAGCTCTCAGTGGATTGAATTTATTTTCTGTATAAAATTTATTCTCTGTAAACAGTTATATAAGAGTAAACATTAAACATACCGCATTCCAAAAATGACGAACGCGAGTTGATATAAAAATGAAAAGATTGAATTGTTTTCTATTTATTTTTATTATAATGTAAGATTGTAGAAAAGAATTTATCGAATCGAAAATAAAAATTACGGGACTATTTTGATAGCAATCGCAGGTTTACTGTTAAGCCGTTAAAAAACAATTTCGAATGCTACGACGACTGTTTCGTTTCGTGCCAAGCGACATGATCGCGCAGATTGCATCCCATATAGAAACGCGTTATTTTGCAGTCTATTCAACGAGACGAATCGGTGGAGGTAAATAAAGCGCCGGCGTGCTTCTCTTGTTTACCATCTCAAAAACGCGACTCCGATTCGATCCCACTTCAGCGATCACCATACATATTTGTTCACCACCAGTGAATCCAGTAGAATGACGACAGAATTCACGCTGTCATTCGAGGTTCGTGATCCGAACTGTGCTTTGGCCCTACTTGGCAGGTAAACGTTTAACGCAGACAAATCTCGTTTATCGAGTCCATTACATCCGGTTAAAGAAATATGTCAATCATGCCTGGTGGGCAAAACAGTATAAATTCAATTTTAGCCAAAGCAATCTAAATCGTCGAACAAGCTAACAAAACAGGATTTCGAAATTGTTTCGTATATTTTGTTGGAAATAGACGTTACCAACATTATTATGGAAAACCCCACACCTAATCTTACAGTCTAGATTAATCCTTTGCGGTCCACAATGTTCCCTTTCATTTCAGAATTCGCTACAACCTTGTATAACTCGATCATATGCGCATGTGTAACTTTGAAACTTCCTTAGAACAATTGCGAAATACTGCAATTGTTCTTACATGCAATTGTGGCATTATTCGTGAATGTATATTAGCAAAACCTGTAAATATTAGCGCAAAAGTCAATATCTAGTTGAACTGCAAAGAGTTAGTACAATCTAACTATTAATTCTGACTTACCCTGTTTTTTGTCCATCCATCAAATTCGCAACTGACGCGGCAATCGGTGGTGTCACGCATTAACGAACAATTTATCCGGCATTGGGAGCGCGTTTATCATTTCGCCCAATCTGTACAAATTGCTCCGACGAATTCGCACGTCAAGAAAAGGGGAAAAGAGAAACACGCGACAGCGATCGTCCCGATCGGCTTCGACGATCAAGGTTACGCAGGCATTCTGGATTTCATCGGTGAAAAAAGGCGTGATATCGGCGTGGGATCGGATCGACGCGGCGCGAAGAAAACTCCGAAGGCGCCATTTTGTTCCGATCTGATTAACGCTGGCTGATGGATACGTGCCTGGGCCGGTGTTTCTCACGGTTGCCGATGGATCATACGCGGAAACGTTCCGCGGCTATCGCGTGTTCCAGATCCTTTCTGGCCGCCGCGTGGTATTTACGCGGGTAGAAAGTCGGATATAGCGCCGGGGGAACGCGCGTTTTCCACGCGCTACTAATGACACCGTCCGCCATTGTGTTGCGGCTGAAAGGAGCGTCCTGAAAAGAGCATCCTCGAACTGTCGCAGAGTCGCCGCGTCGGCAACTGGAGACGCGCAGAGGAATAAAGCGGCGGAGACAGAGATAGGGAGAGACAGAGAATCGGGGAGACAGGGAAAGAATAATAAGAAAAATATTTCTCGAGAGCACCACTCGCGACGCAACGCGTTTTTTCAGCCTTCAGTGAGCTTTCTATTCGAGGGGCACGCGCGCGTTCCCCATTGTCAACGGTCGTAGCTCACGAACGGAACGGGGGCGCAGGAAAAACTACGACGACGTGAATTCGCGGCCGGATACCTTTTCGCGAAACATCGAACAATGCCGTACGCGATGCGGACCTGAAAACTTGCCGTTCGACGCCATACAAGCGGCTGCCTTTTATAGCGAGTCGCAAACTTTCGAGAGAGTTGCTCCCAGAATGCTAGAGCGACCTCCGCTTGTCTCCGGGACGCTTGCATCAATTATCAATTTGCTAGTGTACGTGTTCGACGCGTTCGTTATAAAAGAATTCACCTCGTGGAACCGTTTTACGTTTCGGCGAAGGGAACATCGATCCATCGTGTATTGTCTGTAAGACAAACGAACGTTGGATTTTTAGACACTAGTGAAGAAATTCCAAATTGTCGAGCACATTAGATTAAATCTTACGATAATATACTATTTTCTATTTCACGGACTCATCGACATTTTCTGCATACTGATTTTTTTTTCTGCTGTTGTACAAGCAAATGCAAATTTGAAGTGTGTGTAACCTCTTGCAACACGTCAGTCGTATATGGGTGACGCTATTCTTTGATCATGTTTAGGACTAATTGAGTACTCATACCAACAAGGAAGGTTATCCAGACGTCCAATTAATTTGAAAAACTATCGATTAGAAGTTATAGTATCCCACTTCCTATTAACTAATACAATGGCATTCACGCGGAAAATTCAGTTATATTGAAATTTGGAAATTAACTTGTACGACATCAATTACTTTGTCAACGTCATTGCGTTTCACGAATTCTAATAAAATTAGGAATATGTAATAGATTAACGTAAGAAATAGTTTTCGAATATTCGCAAGTAATTCAAAATGTTAACGGAACAATCATTTTTATCAATTTTAATTTTCTAGTTACATTATTGAAATTCCATTGTAAAATTAAAGAACAGGTTACGGCTAACAACGATCGGAATCACATAACTCTTGCCACGCCATGTAAAATTTCATCGAGAACCCTCGCTGGCCAAAGGGTGGAATTCGCGAATCGGCGAAGAGGAAGCAGGGACCGAAGAAATTTTCCACGTACGTAGCATCGCGTCCTTCGATTGAAAATTGATTTCGTCGGAACATGGTTCCGCGAAGGGGCGAAAAGAAATTGAGTTGGATGAACGTTAAATGATTCATCCGCCGGGCGAAATAGCCTCGCGTGAATACGGATAAACGAGCGCGTGGAAGGGCGCCTAGACTTCTCTATTTACGGACAAAAAAAATCGTGTTTCCCTGGGACATCCCAATTCCGGCTGATTCTCCCTCGGGTGTAGAACCTCCCGAGGGAGTGCAGACGCTTAGGAAAAATGTTGGACGATACTGCTCCTCCGACATATCCGAGCGCAAGCATATCCGAGATGTTCGAGAGGTATTCTTGCGCACGGAGTCCCGATACATTCCGATATTCTCGTGAAATTTTCAACTCGAAACGCTCCGGCGATTCTTTTGGCAATATTCGGCGAATGTGCAGACACGTTTTGTCCATTCTGCGCGACAGACAGAAAAATGTACGGTCCACGGAATAGAAAATGATTAGAGACTTTGGAAGAATTCGCGAGAATCGACCGCAAAGGATTCAGAAAAGTCCGACTGTAATATCACGCAACGGAATTCAACGATCGTCGATTTTGTTTAACAAAAACGTCGACGACGGATCGGCTCTCACTCTCAAGTTTAATTTCAACGCCCCTTCAACCTCGTCCTCCGCCAGACGCATTTTAAAACGCACGCTTTCCCGGCTCTTGTAGATTTCACTGTTTTTCATTCCGTTTCGTAACCGTGAAACCGAAGAAAGTAATTTTCTTTTATAAAGGACTAACGCTCTACCCTGGTTGCGCGTCGCGAACACGATTTATTCAGTTCGTGTTTAATTAGACGAATTAATCGATGCGTTCTCGCGCCGTTGGCTGTGCTGCCACGATTTCCATGGAAATTACAACGGCGACCGTGGATTCTGGCACGAAAACGTAGCGAACGCATGTCTGGTTGCGAAAATGGGACGGCGAGGGCTGAGCAGAACTTTTCGAGACAAGCCCGGCAATCCGCCGGAAGCCTAGACGCAATTAAGTTTGATGGCACGCGTTATTGGCGTTTCCGGGATCTAATCCGCAGGCGAGGCTTGCGGAGGACGCATATCCGCGTCTTTAATGATCCCGGCGGACCGCACAAAGGAGAATAAACGGTTTCTTTGAGAAAGGGTCGGGCTCCCCGGCTCCGTTCAGCTCCGCTTTCTTCCTGAAAACGCTATTGGAAATTCTTTGTGGCGCCCCCCGGAGGAAGCGGGCTCTCGTCGACTGCAGAACGAGCGTTTCGGAAGCGCGCATCGCGTGGCTAAATGGCGTCGTAAAGCCGCGTCGCGTCGTCTGCACACGAGCAGCGGCGTAAATGAACAGCGGCAAACGATCAGGCTTCAGCCGAAAATATTTGATAGCTTGCTCGAACCGTTAGTCGCTGAACGTTCACGAGCAATCGAACCTCGGGCTTTACTGCTTAATAAATACACGAGTATCGAGAGCTTGGCAACCATAATCCGGAAAAAGAATTGGTTCCGCTTAATGAAACGGTGAACAGTTGGTCAAGATACAGCCGTGGACAAATATATGTGGGCACCTTCTAAAACGGAATAACTTTCTTAAAATTCGTTTAAACGATTTAAATACTTTTCGAGATGACAGAAGTACTAGTTTGCTTGAGAATATATACAACTATTTTTCAAAATCGCCTTTTTCTACTTTTTATCTGAACATAGACCGAGAATTCAAGCAATGCATTTTTAGGCATATTTAACGTTGCTATGGGTTACGAACAATTAAACATTTTTCAGGACTTTTAACTAAAAACTGTAAGAAATCTAGAGAATGTTGAAAAACATAATTTAACAAATTTTGTTCGTCATTCCACCCACTTACTATTTTTTGCAAAACTTTGTTTACACATTATCTAGTAAACTAGTCCATCTAACATTTGAACAATATTCAACTCGTTTGGTTCAATTTAAAAAGGATTGTAGCCTCAAAAAATGGTGTCTACATATATTTGTCCACAACTGTGTTATATTGTCTTTCAGGTGATGAAAACAATGTATAATTTTATGCAACGTTAGAAAATCAAGCGGCACCGTGTAATATACCTATAATTAATGCGCATTGTAATTACACGCTGCGAAACCGGAAGTCATCCGGAGCTCGGGGATCGTGAACAAGCGAGCGAACAGGCGAACTGCGTGCACAGGCAAGTTCGTGCAACTAATTAGAGAAAAACGGACGAATTTCGTATCTTTGGTGAAAAGTTAACAGCTCGTTTAATAGAAAGTAACATTTTTATGGTATTATTATTCAAATACGCGATTTCAAGGACTGTTGAATGGCCTGACCTACAAGCGAGTTACTCGTTCGCGCAACCGATCCAGTAATCATTTCGAGCAGAGCAATTAATAACTACGAGATCTCGTATCTAAAGTTATTTCACGGGAAGGGAGAGACGAACTTTACAGGCGACGGCAGCTACGTGAAATTTCTGCTAAATGTTTGTTTTGTCGGACCCGAGCAACTATCAATTTATCGATTGCAGCCGACCAATCCTGTAATTACATTGAGTGCCGCGTGCATTTACGTTTCGCGGAAATAGAGAAAGAGAAGCGGAGCGGGAGGAAAAAAGACGGAAAAACGAAAACGCGCTCGTCCGTTATCTCCTAACGGACCAATTACACCGTTTCTTTACCAAACCCGCCAAAAAACTTGGATTGCAGGTGAGGATAAGCCGGTCACGTACGCGCTGCTTTCAGTGGCTCGATTTATACAGGCCGCTCGAAAAAACCGGGTCGTAATGCGAAGCGTGAAATCGGGACACGAATATACGAAGAAACCGATTTGGACGAACTACTGCTACCAGCAACATAGCGGATTAAGTATGGGATCGACAGGCAAGAGCAAAACAGAAGTCGGAAGTGTCGCGTACAGTTACTCGAGAAAATCTGTTGGAAATCGGTACTGTTTAGGTGCAGTTATTTTCTGTCGCAATCTGTTGTCCAATTTCTCTTACAACTAGCTATGTATATACAAGTCCCTAAACGTGACTAATATATATATATATTGGTTTATAACAAGATCGGATTTATCTATTATATGTATATATGTATCTAATGTACATACATGCTTTATCAAAAAGGTTTACTAACAAATTTCTCACAGGAATATTTCTATAATTTCAATATCTATGAAAAGAAAGATTTTGACTAATATTGTAACCAACGTTAATCGTGTGCCATCCAATCATAGTATTTCTACAAAACATCGAAAAAGTCGATATTACTCGTTGGATATTGCATGCTATTTGTAAAAAAGGACCATCATCAGAAAAACACTACTTTGGTAGAAGCTTTCTGAAAAAAATTCATCTCCATTTAGCTCCAAATGCAAATTGCCTCATTCAATCTCAAAGCTACTACTTTTATTCTAAAAAAAATCTGTCGAAACGGCGAGTGAGTTTGTATCGGAATACGAATTGCATATTTTTCTTTCCAGAGAGAGAAAGATTAGGTTGCAGGGGGTCGGACGACCAGTTTTTGGACCAGCTGTGCTTGCGAGTATGGCGTTTTTTAACGAACCGGGGAAATGATACGATGCGCACACCAGCTTCGTGTATTCTTTCAGCGTTGCAGAAGCGCGGGCGCGCGTGAAATTCAGCGATCGCGCGGCGTAAATCCCTGACGATAGTCCGCGAGAATTACAGAGTCAATTCGTTCCCGTGAAATCCACATGGTACATGTCCACTTGTCCGTGCACTTTCTAAACGGCTGCGCAAGAATGCAATTTCTACGCGGCGTTTTCCTGAAACCGCCGCGGTTTCTTGCGCGAGAGACCGTCCATTCCCAACGGCGCGGCGCGTACATCAACGTCGCATCTCGTCGCGATCATGCGTCGGTTATATTAATCATCAGGTGCTTTCTTTGCATTCCCGCCTCGCCGCGCGTTCACGTGGAACTTTTATTAAGATCGCGTTGTGCAAGACGCGTTTCGCTAGCGGATAGGAATGGTCAGTCGGTGCGTGCGCCGAGACGAAGTAGATCAATTCGTTTCGTCGGCCATTCCTCGGGTTTCGGTGATTTCAAGATGCCAAACCGTTTCACGCCTTAACCGTATCTATCCTGAATAATGCGGTTCTCCCATTTTTGTATTTGGTAGAATGTCCGAAAGGTTGTAATTTGATTCGAATCGTATTGCGCCTTTAAATTATACAATTTTGAAGCCTGGTACACAATTTTCAAGAACAGATTTCAATGTTCATATTTGTACCGAATTGTTTCGACAAAGTTTGCTTCGATATAGATTATAATTTCCGTATACACTTCTTCTTGCATGGAATAATTAAAGCACAGCGTTTGATGAACTATACTGCGCCAGTAAAATTGAACCACTACATAACATGTTCGCAGCTGAACCATAAATATTCAACAGACGAAATTCAGTCGAACGGAAATCCAAAGGTGCAAATAGGAAAAACTAGGCAGATTGGTAGATGTATTGTGTAAAAATAGATTAAAACGATAGCATTTAATTCCATAATTCGTAGGCTGAAATTAAAAGCTTTTATTGTCTGACTTTTGAACAATAAAACGGGCGTGCGCTGTGCATAGATAAAATTCGCAATACGGTGAATAAATCCGGAGTTGTGCGAATTTATAGCGCATGCTTCTGCGTATTCTACAACAAAATGCATTCTGTCGAAAGAGTTGTATATACTATGCCGGCGGCATTGCTATAGCGATTCATGCCGCATATGTTAATTAATTATTATTTGTTGTAACATAAGCCGATTTGGAGCAGAATATCCGTACGTAAATAGAAGTGTTTTTAATTTTTGAAAATGTCGGAATTAGGAACATCTTGAACATGTTAAAAATTTTACAAACGCTGACATTGTCAAAAAATAATCACTGATATTATTCGCTATTATAGCTATTATTCGATGCTTTATATACGATTGTAAGTGACCACCGCGGAAACAATTAACAAATTACTTCTTTGAAACCGTTCCGCTTATTATGCAGCATGAAAGCGCCAGAGGATAAGGCATCAGCCGGATTTCAATTTGAAAAAGCATCTGGTTTGCGAGGATAAAGCCTACTTTGTTAAAAATGAGAAGCCCCTGTACAGGGACGACTGGTGAAAAGAACGGCCGGCCACAAACGATCCAGCTTTCACGCGAAATGAAAATCCGCGAAGCTTCCCAGGGACGTTTTTAATCAACCACAACAAGAGCGTAAATAAGCGGGCACGTAGAGTCGCGAAATGTCCGAGGAACAAATCCTCTTTATAAATGGAACGATGAATGAGGAAAGCACGGGACAGAGAATTCTTTGCCCAAGAAAGCCCGAGGAATTCGTGAAACAGCGACAGAAAAAAAAATTCGAACGGATATGGAAGTTTGCCGGAAATGCGATCGTGAAACCGGAAGGAGGTAAAGTCAGAACAGGACCGGGCCTCGAAACAAAGGGTTCCAGCTTTTCGTGCCGGACGTGACTTTCACGGAAGAACGAAGGGCATTGTCCTTCGATAAAATCAACCCCGCATCGTAAATAAGACGGAATTTCGATAGTACCGTTACCGTGTCCCGTCAATTTTCATGCAAATTCCCATTGTAACGGGCTATTATGTAAAAACCGCAACGAAAACAGAAAATTTCGCGATGAAAGTGAAAGAAAAAATATCATCATTTTTTATATTACGTTCATTCCGAACGGACCGCGAATGCATAAAGATCCGCAGTCCAATCGTTGCATAATCTAATGCGAAACTGAGATGGCTGTGGAATACACACCCCGTAAGGATGAAATTTAATTAGTATCGGCCTATTCCTTGAGTTATCGCAAAATTATTATTCGGTGAATGTTCGGTACGAGAGGCGTAAGTTAATTAGGTTCAAACTAAATATAATAAAAACCGACCGGGAACTTCGAAGTGAATTTCAAGACATTTCAAGCCCCTCAAGTTTCTCAACGGACTATGCTTCGCGGATGTCTGAAAAGTTTTACTTCCTGTGCATCGTTATTAAACGTCCGATTCTTTGCACTCTTTATTTGCATGAAACTTTGATAATTCATTCTCAGTGGACGAAATCGAGTCGCGTAGCCAAATTAACAGAGTGTTACGACGGATAAAAAGAGCGTTCTCACTGTCCTTTTGAAAATAATTTATTTTTCTAAATTGCGCTATAAAATCCCGTACTGGCGTACATTATCTCGAAAATGGATGCTTATTACGCGAACATTTCATTTTTCGTCCTTTCAATTAATTCTTGTGTCAATGACTTTAAACAGATCCACCACTCTACAAGCAATATTCTGCCAATGCAGGACTACAAAGAGCCAGAAGCTGAGCCAAACAATCGAGCAAGTTGAAAAGGACGAGGCTGCTTTCTCGAAATCAAAATCCTGCATCAAACTTCTAGTATAAAGGACGAATCACTCTGGACGTGCGAAAAGGATCGCGGTCCAATCACTTTGACACCAAAGAGAGGCAATTAAGAGAAACGATGGAGAAGCAGGAGAATACAGATACTTACCTCGATGGCTATAATCCACACGCGAAACGCGCCGTTAAATTAAATCCTCGCACTTCCGGCGAACAGTTGTTCCTGTTTCACAACGTCTCGGTTCCTTGCACTGTACCGTCGATAACGGATCGTACAGGTGTATGGTAAACAGTCGCGCACCGTAGCCGGTTTTTATTCGTTAATTGGAAAATATAACTGGCTTCGATTTAAAATTGCGGTACCGTTCGCTCGCTCCTTTGCTGTCTCCTTCTCTCTTCCTCTCGTTCTCTTTTGGTCTTTCTCTCTGTTTCTCTCGATAGGGAACGCCGCGCGCCTTTCGCCGCAACAGTCCGCGCCGAATGACGTTCGTATACTGTCCTGGCTCGGTGCGTTCGCCGGAGCCGGCCTCGTATGATGACCCCCTTCTAGAATTCTACGGCCCTGTCGACGTACGCCAGACTCTCTGGACACCGGCGTTACGCCAGCGAACGGGCCAATCTTGTTTCCCTGTTCGATTCGATCGAAATTTCGCCGGTGGTGATCCGCATCTGCCGCATCTGCCAGCGGAAATCAGCCCCTTTCCTACCGACACTCAAACACACGGGTCAATTTAGCCCTCGTACGTTCTTCATTTTTCCAATTTTACCTTCCTCAGGGTAACCGGGCATCAAGGTAGCTGTTCACTGCACTCTCTTCGACAGTCTTTCACGTTCTTCTGAAAATACAATACCGCTTTCGATTCTTACTCTTTGGGCGTTTCTATGCTGACTTGTATTTTCGAATTAAGATTTATGCAAGTTAATTGAAAATATTGCAGCTGTACTATTGTTTAGATACCTTAGTTGTTCGTGCAAGAATTAATTTGATCGTTCCCCGGTTTTCCAATTTAGACCTCTTCTGGAAAATAAAAAATCGCTTTAAATTCCTTACTCGTTGTACATTTCTATATTAACTTGCGTTTTTAACACTAACTGTACTATCGCCGATCAAATGAGCGATTCGACAATTCCTATTCTGTTATTATTGCTATTATAAAGACGCATCCACTGGAAACCATTCAATAAATTTATTCACCCCAACACATTTTAATATAAAATTGGACAAAATCTAAATAAATTCATTACTGTGATTTATATAAGACAATAAAGACGAGTCATTTTTAACGCCAGATACGGTTAGTGTTAAATAAAGGTTTGCCCAAACAAATTTTTAATGCTGAAGGTTTGACGTGTAATTCGTTGTAAACTTTTTAATTTGTAAGACTCTACTGAATTCTCCAACATGACGAAGATAGTTTCGTTCCTGAACGAACATTTTCAAATACACGTATCAATTCACAAGTGGATGAGCCCGAAATCAAGTTTCGTTGAATCAAAAGTACGAAAATAGAAACTTTTGTGGAACTTTAATAAAATTTTGTTATAGGTACGCGTCGAACGATTTCTGTAATATTGCAGCAAAACATTCAGCCGAAATAACGAGCTAAAATCATAATGACACGGCCGAAAATACTCGACTTCAAGTATAATTGTAAATTCCATGCGAATATCCAATAATACAGGGTACAGGTAATTTAAAATCCCGAGTACACATTCATTACCATGGAATGGAAAATGTTATTATCTGTTTAAGTTCACAATCGTTGTTGCAGTATTTTAATAATTAACAATATTTGCTCGATATTCACAGTTGAATTCTGTGCTAATTTTAAAATTAATAACTTGCTCTTGTTCGTGAAGTTTTTGTTAAAAAGTTCACAACTTCTGGCATTTAGAGTCTAGTCAGAAAACGAAAGACAATTGGTCTACTCTATTTCCCTGCTTAGCGGTTCGAAGAAGAACCAACAATTTGGAACCAGAAATTTTAATTAGGAAACTCGAATTTTTAATGGAGAAAGTTCAGATACAAAAGCTTTTATCGTAATCTAAATTTCAACATGTTTTCCAATTTTCGATTGCCGAAAAACCAGTTGAATTTTATCAAATTACGTAGTGACTTTTAACAAATATTTTCAGATTTGATTCTCTATTCAAAATATTTGCCAACTTGTTAGCAAAATCTAACACGTAATATTTCCGGGTTCAATATCCATGAAAAGTATTTCAATACCAAGCAGCTATCGGTGAATAAAACAACGTGAATGCTGCGAACTTTGTTCAATGATAAAAAAAAAAACTGTCAGCGCCACGCGATACGCACTCCTAAATTTCAGTTTTTCCATGTGTTCTTTATAACGTGTAACAGAAATGATGCGATGGTCGTCGACGAAAAAATCGATCGCGAAACCGCGCCTCGCAAGATGAACTATGACTAGTTACCACACAACCGATTTCCGGTCGAATCTCCCTGCTACCACCCCCGATGCGTAAAGGAGAAACCGCAAAAACTTGTGACGTTACATTTGGTGTTTACATTTCAATAATAACTGAGACGGTTCATCGATCGGCCGGATGACCCAAAACCATCCGGAATTATGCTGTCGCAGTCAACGTCCTCTGCTATGGGACATCGGCAGACTTCTGTGCGCAAAATAATAAACCCAGGCAAGAATTATAATACTAAAAATTTCAATTAGCCTGAAACATCGTATTTCCTTTTAATACGTTATACCCGAATTCTATTTTCCAATTCATCGAACGAAATATCATTTTATATCACGAAATTGATGTTCGTCTGTTCTTAATTATAAATCTGTCGATTTCGAACACTGTATTTATCCAGTTACCTAACATATTTTAACTGCAGCTCCAATAACTTCAACAATTTCATAAATTTATAGTAATCTTTTTGATTGAATTAAAATTCAAAAGTCAAGTTGTATGGCATCAAATAATTTTTCAATATTCTTATCTTTCATGGACCTTAACACTTTACATACCGACAGTATACTGTCTTTTTATTAAAATCGTAATTCAAGAAATAAAAGTTCTTTAAACAATGGTTCAAAAACGATAGTGATAATACAAGATAATGCAAACAACTTCTTCTGAAAATGTTATCTAAAAGAAAATTATCCAGCTTCTTTTATATGCAGCTCAGTAATTGAAGTCTATTCCGGCAAGTAATGTTAATAAAATTAGGAAGATATAGTAGAATACACATACGTGAAGCCGAGCAGACAAAGCGTTAAAGAAATTGTAATATTATATTCTATAATAAAGTAAATAATAATAATAATAAAGTAAATAATAATAAAATAAAATCTATAATAAAGTAAAAAAATTTGCCTGTTCAAGGCACTGTCAGCAGCAGACGGTGAACGCATTTAAATGTTTCATTCCAGTGTCGGAAACTGGAATCCACCAGGAATAAACCAGGCGGCGATGACCCCCGAAAGTCGAAAGCCTGTGCATCTTACATGCCGCCCCCGCCTGCGCTTTTATTCCCTTTAGTTTTATTCAAGAGGAGCCGACATAATACCAAACGCCAGACTGTGGGTAAAAATTCATGCGGCTTGCACGAACACGTCCGGAATTCGATTCTGGAACGTATTGCTCCGGCAACTTTACGGTACTCGTCGCGGCCGTAGTCGGTAGACACGAAAGAGTGCGGTTGCAGCGGCTGCATCCGCAGAGAACGGCGAGCCGACGCGTTGCAACGGCGCTGCAATGGCACGGACCAGGATTCTCCTACCGTGCACTCGTCGGTGCATCGACGGTGCCTCTTTCTCCCTTCCTTTTATTTTCCATTTTTCTCGCCGAAAGGATCCGGTGTAATTCTAGCGCGCGTACTCTTGAAAATTAATGCGGTTCGAGCTGGTACGCGAGGAATTCGATCCGGCTGCGCGCGACCCGCTTCTTCACCTTTACGGTACTCGGCGTTGTCCTGACGTTACGGAAATATGCAGTAAACCGCGCCCGGTTTACACTGGCGTTTCAACCGTGTCCGTTGGTCTCGTTAGGCGACGACGGACCCGCCCGGAAAACATCCAAATAGAACCTGTCCTCTTCGAAAACCTGGGAACCCGAGCTACCCAGCTTCTGCAGGTGATTGCGGATCTAACTTTGCCCCCCTTAAAGTGTTCTCGAACGATCTATAGATTTGAAAATATTTCTTTGCTGTGTAGACAAATCAATACAGTTGTTTGTTGTGTTAACTAATATTTTTTTTGTCATATAGTGAAAAGCAGATGTGAGTCTATACCTATCGAAACGAAATAACGTTTTCCAAATTGGATCAATCGACTGAAATTTTCTTGAGATGTTAGAAAATAACTTTTGCTAAAATGTCAGTTGGGTGGAACGAAAAAGTAAAATATAAAAGTTATGTTTTCCAACTTTTTATCGGATACTGTAAACATAGGTAAAAGTCAAATATGTAACGCAAAACGAAATGTCCCATCGATTAGCATTAACGGCAGAAACGATAGAAACGGACACGTGCAATTGATGTTGAATGAAAAGTTGATTACAGAACAATTTGCTGCACTTTGCGATGGAAGTTTAATTAAACGGCCAACCGAACGATCGATTGATGTCCGATAAAATGTTTAAACGGGAAAGAAACTAATCGTATCCGTTAATCCTTTGCGAAATGTCTCGCTGCACCGTGGATTAGCAACGTCGTCAAGGATTCCATTAAAATAATATCAACCGTAACTCCATGGAAAGAGCATAAAAAATAAAGATAATTATTTATACGCTTGCATTGCACTTTGTACACTTGCAGAAGCCGGTACTACAAACTGCATTCTTTACGAAGCTACTAAGCAATATGATGTTTATATAGTCTCATACTCAAAAATTATCAACTCACGAAAACATTAATTATATTCAAACATATCATATAGTGAATACGATTAATTTCACATAGATACAAGTTGACACAAAGAATGCAACCCAAAGAATTGCAATAAGCAGTTCTGTCGCAAGTAACATCAATAAAAATTGCTAAACAAAGAAGCATCATACAAAAGGATAGTTCAACTTAATCGTAACATTAAAATTACCAGAATCGTCCTTTTTAGGTGTTCTATTTTCTAATGTGATTATGCTCTCAGCACATGGAACGCAAGTAAAAGGACAAACATGCTCTCGCAATGTTTCTAATTGAAAACGAATGGCATTGGTCGTTCGGTAAGTGCTTTAATTCCAGCGAACGATACTAACCGAGGAACAGACATAACGATCTGTTCGGTTGTATGTGTGGTTGGACTTATTTCGCAAAAATCCAGCGGAGATGTTCGTCAGATAGGTCGTGGAAGCGAGTGCTACCAATTTAGAGAATCAACAGGGAGAAACAGAGGGCAGAGAGGAGAGAAAGAAAGAGAGAGGCTCGTGCTCCTCCAACATTCCTAGGTGGTGGCCCCGAGGCGCTAAACGGAGTACCGTCATCACGAGGAAAGGCCCAGTGACCGACATTCCCCTTTCCATTCTTCCTGATACTCCTTCGCCCGGATCTCGCCGCGATACGGACGCATACGCGGCGACGACCCGTACCCTGCATCGCAACCGGAACCCTGAAACCTTCGCCCTGGATTTCCGCTCGAACCGGTCGCTCTCTTGCTTTGCCATTAACTTTTCGAATATTTCAACCTTCCGTCATGTCGGCCGCAATGTTGCGATACTCGCAGTTACAATTGCGCCATGCAAAATCTTTATACAAATGCAATGAGTCATAGCCAGGACCATATGCTACGTATAGAGTGACCGATTTTAATCATTAAATGCAAATCATTCGTACACTATTCGTTGTATAAAAAAGTAGTTAAGAAAAGAAGTACATAGTTTCGGAAGGCCAAAATTCGGTGGAGACAGTTTTTCTGTAAAGGGACGCTTAGATGTCATATGAAGGTAAAATACGTTTTTCTTAATTGTATTTTTTAAAAAATTAAAAATTGATACTTTTTGCGTCGTAAAATCATCAATTTAGAAGATATTTTGATCAACCTTCGCGTAACTTCTGCAGCTGCGTCTACAAAAAAAAACTATTTACACCACATGTAACACAATATACGAGTAATTTGTATTTAAAGATTAGAACTGGTCACCCTGTATAAAGGTATAGAAGAATGTGGTCCAGGAAACACAAAACAAATGTATTGCAGTTGACCTTCATAAGACCTTATTGACGCGTCGACCCTCAAAAACTAATATCATCGATGCTATACAACTTTTTGTTTATTGATTACATCGATAATATCGAATGCATAATTCTTACTGTACGCAATCCTTACTGATGACGTTGTTATTAAGGATTAGAATTTTTTACCTAAAATTCTACTGAGCATTATTTTCGAAGTATGATGTTCAATGTGGGTAACAACAGGACGTCTTAGCTACATTCAGAATAGATTTACGGAGTTACAATTTCTCACGAAGTACCAATAAAAACCGATGAACAGGGTCCTCATTTCAGCATCTGGGGGAACATAGGTAACGCGATAATAAGAGTCTGCAACGTTGTTTCGTCCCGTTCTCGTTAAAAAGAACGCCGTAACAAATTCGGATAACTGTGCAACACACATGCGATAGCGGTACCTACACAAGACTCCTAGTAAATCGGGAAATGTTCATGAATGTATGATATGTACTTGCAACACAGGCGAATGGCTAGTTTCCAGAGACCAGAATAATTCCCACTTTATAATCCTCATAGGTTTACCCTACATCTCAGAAATTCTATGAAACGGAGAGACTGTAAGTATAATACAAGAATAATATAATACTAGAAATGTGTATATACGTTTACTAGAAAATAGTCGCTTACCTGAGCAAGTTCGTTTTTTCACCTAACTTCCTCACATTATCAGCACAGCATCTTGTGCAAACGTTGATATTCGGCGTAATCAACAACATGTAAATAATGTTTAACGACTTGGAAGATAACCTGAGGCATTGCCGAACGGTCCGTTATAGTTCAACAGTTTTCTTACGAAACATCGTCCGTTACTGTATTCGTTCCGTCGTCTAACATATGTCAGTCATATTATTCCGCTGGTCGGGTACGCAAACGGAAGTTATTGCAGTGTGAAAGATCAACACGAGGAAGTGGAACGACCCGTACCTCGTTCCTTGTTTTGGCGGTTCTCTAGCAAATTCACGGAAAGAACCGACCTCTTGGCAGTTTCTGATCAATAAATAGTTTCGGTCGTGATTTGGTTACAAAACCATCGAGAAAAATATAATTAACGGTAAGAGTAATCATCACTCGACCGTGGGGTATATTGGAAATTTATGATCCTTCTAGCGCACGAGCGTGGGTGTTAATATATCGCGTGTATGTATGTAAACACACACTTATACGGATATAATCAAGTTCACTCAATTTAATGCAATAATGTACCTATAAAAAACGATACACATCAATCATTTTATGACAGTATCCAGAGAGACGGTATCGTACGTAAGTCTATATATAATTAGCAGCTGTTATTACAAACAACAGATGTCGATAATTAGCAATAGACGTAATGAATTTCAATTAAGTTTATTTTATTTACCTTGTAACAAAATGATTACCCGATGATAAAAACGTTATGACATCTATATTCCGGTAGTCTCGAAATGTTTTGATTGTTTATCCAAAAAATAGAATTCCATTTTTATACTTATTAAGAAATATTTATACAGAAGAATATAATATAATTATAAAAGTGATTATATCAGAGAGGATCTGTGAGTATTCACACTCAGGTTTCCGGCGTGTCTATACGGTAACTTATAAATTACAGGGATCTGACACGTTTGGTTCTACATTAGCAGAGTTTCGAACCTAGGAGTTCCACGTTATCGTGTGGAAGACAGGATCCGTACAGACATTGCATGCAATGCTTTTTTTGTATCAGGGTCTGAATTACCGACACTGTAGAAAATGCTGTGGTACGATAGCGGACTCTACCGAAATAGCACGGTCAACTAGTAACTACATACGTATATGTATATGTATATTATTTGCATGTATGGAAATATTTCATACAGTATGAGACCTATGTATTCCTAAACACTTTTCGTGCTCCCTAAGCTGGCTCGTCCATCCCACCATCTTACTGCTCATTCAGCTCTGCGCAAGTACTGTAGAAAGAGAACGAGATACGATGGAGAGAAATGGAACGATACCAATCAGATTCTATGTGTGGTTGGTGCACATGATAGGAAACCTAGGTTGTCTTTTTACTTTGCCGTGCTTGCGACCTCACTCTTTCCGCGCATTCGTTCGGTTGGCGCGTCATCTGAGGCACGCGTCGTGAAATTCTATTTATAAAGGAGCTTCAATTTTAAAATGAATAAATAACTGAAAGATGAGTCCAGTGTATTTGCGAAAGCTATAGTTTGAGGTAAATATGTTCCCTAGCAATGTATCATGTCGATAGATTATTTCCAAATTTCCAAATTCAATGCAACACGTTTTCCCATTGTCTAATCAATTTCAGCTTTTGCGCAGGTTAGTTTTTCATCTACTGGCATAATTCTGGAGGGTGTCCTGAAAAAAAATCGGTGGTCGAAAAATAAGATCCACCCTACTGTGGAGATTTTGTATAAATAAATTATACGATTTAAATATTCCTACTCAATGCTTATAATCTAATTCAGTATTTAATTTAGCAACCTCCACGTGGTGAGACTCGGGCAATCGATGTAATTTCCAATTTCCAATCAACTGTAGATCAGAAGAAACTTCGATCGTTCTATAACTAATTCAAAATCGATAATTACATAGAACTAATGGCTGTGAAGTAGTGTTGGTGTAAAATGGATTTTTTAAATAATAAATAGATGCAAAACTTCACAAATACGTTTTCGAAAATCGTATGAGGTAACCGATTTTATTAATTGAAGCTTCTTTAAAAATCGAATTTCGCACCGCGTGCCTCTGATGGCGCGCCAACTGAATGGATGCGCGAAAAGTGTAAGACCGCAAGCACGGTAGAGTGAGACAAGCTACATTGTTGGCGGTGTGACTTGTTTCACATGTAGTTGTACTGATTTCATGCTCTCTTGCTCACTCATTGTTTCCCTGATTTCTTTTTACTGTAATGGCAACACTGTCTCACCAGTAAATCGCCAACCAATCACAGCAACGGAAATTTCTATATCAACCCTTGCTAACGGATCGAGCTGTGGCCTGGAGCTGTGCAGGAGTAGTACTCCATCTCAGGAGTAGTACCCTATCTGAATACACACTTCACACATAGATACACGTGTATGCAACAAAGTCAAAATTGTATTATTATAGTTCGAAACAGTACAATTTATGCACTGTTAACATGTTGTTTATATTCAGTAATTCTATACTTCTATTATGTCAATAATTATATATATTAATCACTAAGTGGATGAAGAAGAGCATGCTTCAATTTGTTTAAAATAAGATTAAAATAATTAGCGCTGCTGTTGTTTTAACTATTTTCGGAGAACAGTCGCAGAGGATCTCTTTCATTAATTCACTCAATGGCCTAATAAAATTATTTTGTCTGCTGCGTCAAAGTATTTGCTCTTAACTTCTGCGTTGTTTTGACAATTCCAGTGTAATGGTAAGAATATGTTAAAAATTCTGTTTTCAATGCTGATATTTAAAACATAGTTGGTTTGTAATAATTAATAATTCATTCTTAATAATTGCGATCTTTTTGCTTAATGTTTTTAATTTACAAATATATATAAAGTGGCTATGATACATGTGCTCGCATATTACATCGTTGTTTCATCATGGTTATTATCATATTATCACAGTGCTATATAATCAAAAATATTTCTTTGACTCGTATTTTATTATTAATTTATTTTCTAATTTGAATGAGTAGAAAGCTATGAACCTATCTTTTTTTAGATAGGTGCATTTAAGTAATCATATTTATACCTATAATACCTCTTTCTAGTCTTTGATATTAATTTTTTTTAGGCCAGTTCACTTGTTGCAGCAGGCATTGGCCTTGCTGTGGTAGGTTTTACTGGGCGTTATGTTTTGAAGAGGATGCCAGCTTGGTCTCAAAGAATGACAGAGGCTGTTAAATCATTAGATGCCCAGGTAAATTATTTCAAACAAAATATATTTTTACCCTTATTACAAATATTATAACTAAATACTAATTCCCAGAAATTAGCAAGTAGTAAATATTACAAAGGAGGATTTGAAAATAAAATGACTCGTCGAGAAGCTAGTTTAATATTAGGTGTGTCTCCTACTGCAAACAAAGTAAAAGTGAAGGAGCATTTTAAAAAAGTTATGGCTGTAAATCATCCCGATAGAGGTGGATCACCTTATATAGCTGCAAAAATTAATGAAGCAAAAGATTTGTTAGAAAAATGAAGTAGAATAAATGACTTGTATTACATATATATTTGTAAATGTAATTCTAATTTTAGAATTTCTAGAACAAATTTTTCTGTACATGCCTAATTAACACAAATCAATCTTATATCTCACTTAGAATAAAGACATTTGTATATAGATACATTACTGTGGTGGTTTTAATTTCAATACTGACTAATTGAGCTAAAAATTACAGTACTTAAAATACTTAATACATGATTTAAATATAATCAGTACACATATATTACAATCTTATGGAATATAAAGTATAACTAGTGCCGAGTTCCATATTCTCTCTTTTTAAAAACAATAAATGTGTAAAGAATCATATAAATAAAAAATATGAACATCATCGGTATATTGTCTCACCTTCGTGCTAAATTCGTATTTACAGTAACAGTGTAGAAGTAATATAATACAATCTTACATGACATGATTAGTTTGCAATTACATGAAGACAATATATTGACTAGATTTTTTCTCAGGAGAGCATCTTATTGTCTACTTTACTTTCCTTTTGTTCAAAGCGCTCCCGTGAGATTTTTGTTCGTAGTTTTATAAGGGTGCTACCAGGCAGCGATCCAGGTACTTTAAATATGCTCTAAGATAAGAAGAATTCATTGATTATTACTTATCACATACAGAATTTTAGTTCTTAGATAAGTATCTAATTGTACTTACTTGCATAAATTCGTGACATTTTAAAACAATACTGTCTTTTGTTATCTCTTTAAAACATTCTGCTAACGTCGTAAAATCTTGACATGCAAGTAAGTTGCCCTTGTTCCTTTTTATAAGAGTTAATGCAACACGAAAAATAATTTTACTTCCTTCATAAAACAAACAATCCCATATGCGCAGCGTAGTCTGCCAAGTTGTAAACATTTTATTCAGTACTTCTATAGTTTATGGCAATCCAAACAAGAATTCAATTATTAATATAAAACATTGAACTACAAATGATTTTTTGAACTCTACACATATTGCTCATGAAATCTTCAATGAAAATAAAACGTTAAATTCATGATAACTTAAAATGCATGATTAATTTTACCTCAATTGGCAAGACTTCTGCAAATAAACAAACAAACCATTTCGTTGTAATAACTGCCCAAGGTAAGCCTGTATTTGTAACATGCTGATAAATATCTGGCATTTTTATTCTAGAAAAGTATTAATAATATATGTATGTATATTGCATAATTTACAAACTACTAATAAAAATTTTAAAATTCATTACTTGACTAATTCTGCAAGAACATCTATATCTGTAAGCAGACCATCCATAGTTGATGTATAATAATCAGGTAAAATTTTTTCTATTAGAACCTTTAACAGCCAAAAAGCTGTTTCTTCATTTTTTGTAACAAGTAGTAATAATCCTGCAATATAATTTAAACCCTGAAAAGAAATAATTTCTGTTTAATTATCATTTTTATAAAATAGTTATTGTTAATGTTAATTTACGTAACCACGAATGGTGTAAACATAACCATTTTTAAAAGACTTACTTGACAATATCCTACTGTCTTATTTTGATGAGCAAAAGCTAAAAGAATATTGTACAACTGATGCTGCTGATTTTCTGTATTATTGAAAAATATATTATCAGGAAATGTTCTTGGTAAATCAGTTTTTATAATATCTTCTATTTGTTTATTATGTGAAGACTGTAACAGTTTCTCATAGAGATCTGGAGATGCATTTTTCATATCCTCTCCTCCACTGACAGACAGCCATACCTTTAATTATAAATTTCTTTGATTAGCTGGGTGATAATAAATTATTTTAATTCTCACATATACTTACCAAACCTCTATGTTCACCTGGTATGCCTTTGCGGACATATCTCTTTATTGTAATACTACGTTGCAATGAGTTTCCTTTACCAATAATCTCAGCCCATTTTTTTGCTCTTTTAGCAAGTACTTTAAGGTACTCCGACATAAAATCTTCATAAGTTTCGTAGTCAAAATCGTTGGGTCTTTCAAAGCCATACTCGTCAACATTACTACAAAAGAAATTGAAAAAAAATATTTTTTAACTTTCTGAAATGACAGTACTCAAAACGTAATCATAGAAAGATTAAAAGGTATGACTGAGAATTGTTTCATTTAAGTCACTGTTACTTAACTTTAAAATCTTTATTCAAATACATGCAGAAAAACTTGATCCGGTTTAACTGTCACCTGTTCATTCTTATTAGTAATTAGAAATTGTATTTATGAAAACATAACCTCACATGTGTCAGAAGAAAAACAGGAAAATATACGTATAGAATTTGTGTAAATCACTCGTAGCGTTTATGTCTTCTATATGTGTTTATAAAACAAGAACAAAATAGTTATACGTTTAAAAAATAACTCAGAGTATTTAATGCTTACCTAAAACATGAACTTGCCATACCCCAGACAATAGGATGCTGACATATAATTTCAGCCGTATACAGGGTGTTCAATAACCCCTTTTCGATCTTAACCCGGTAAGATACTTTCATCATTACGATCATAGGTTTTGATTTTATATGTAGGACAAAACCCTTTTGTAAAAATATTTTGGTTTTCGCTTAATTTAGATAAATTTATCATCAGGCATAATATTAAGTGTGCGCTAACACTGCAACGAATGAGCGCTATGACGAACTGGTTACTTCTTGATCCAGATCCAAGCACTCCGACCGGAAAGAGTTAATAATATAATCATCGATTACAGTAGATCATATTTCTGACGTATAGCAATGATCACAACAAATCATTTATTCATATATTTCTTAATTCTTACGTTCTCCAGTTTCATAAGTAGCAAAAATTATTGTAAACTAAGCATTTTCTTATCTTTGAATAAGAATTGTACATGTGTAGTACTATGTATTTTCTCAGTGTCAGATAATGCTATGCCAGAATGATGTGAAACTCAAAATGATGATATCAACATGTTAACTTACAAATGACATGATTTGAAAACAGATCTATTATCTAGAACATACCATTGAAAACAGATGTTCATTTTTAGAGAAGTTCTATAATCGACTTTTTGTTGAATAATTGTCCGTTATAATTTTTGACAGAAATTTGTATATCTTTTTCGATATAATAATCATGATAACTAATTTGGTATGCGATTTTTATTATTTAATACGTTTAATTAATTGAAACTATTTTATTGGTATATTATGCGTCGATTATAGATAATATACAGGGTGTCCCAGTTTATTTCTGCTAAACTTTACCAGCACATTCTCCATATAAATAAAAGTAAGTAAGAAGTGTTATATAAGAAGACGTTATATAAAGTATTTTAAAAATCTTATTGTTTAATTCAGAACTAAAATAAATATAAAAAAATCTTGGAATACATATATTTATATGCATGCACGATCCTGAGCGCACGTGTTTCTTACATACGATGTTGGCGACGCATGTGCAAGAAATCCTTTTCGAGGGACAAATTCCTCAATCTGGCAAGAGTGGTCGATACTCGATATTACGGTACCACATGGTAACGGAGGTAAAATGGCGTTACCTGTTCCTTGTGTCGCTGGTAAGTATTTTTCCATTATTTTTCTAGATAGTCTTCATAATTAAAAACTTGATTTGATATGATATTTCTTGCTTGAATAATATGTGGCCGCATTAAACATCTATTTATAAAGCAATAGCAAGTTTCGTCATATGCGGCAACTGACTGGACAAAATGTGTCATGTGGCATTTTGTTACTGAAAGATATATTCATGGCAAAATAAATATGTACAATGTTATGAATATGAAAGAGTACGCGTTATTATAATTAAATCCTGTATACGTGTAATTTCGATAGTATTACATTACTTCATGAATAATTTGTAATTATTTTAAATTTGTTTTCTAGTCAAGGAATTTTTCTATTTTTATTTCAGTAATATGTTGTTTGTTATGATAGGTGTAAAATGTTGTTACTTATATTATTTTGTGTTTATATTTCATAAATATTCTAATAACAATAAGATAATATTAATTTATTACAACATTTATTATCAGATATTAAGATATTACTTTTTTTATAGTGAGAGGTTCTAATGGTGTCAGCTTAGGACAAGGTCCACCATCATACGAATCAGTTAAATCATTTCCTAAGGATGACAGTAAAATGTGTAGAGCAATGGTTTTTAGTCCAGAAGGACGATATTTTGCTTGGGTTAATAGAACCACGACAAAAATTTTGGAATGTAGTTCATGGAAAGTTCTTAACGAAATCAATAGACCCAAGATCTTTTCAATAAAGTTTTCCAGCCAAGGCAACTATTTTATGACATGGGAACCATTCAGTGGTATATTATTCATTACTATTTTACTGTTCTGTTTTTTTTTACTATGTTCATAATTACTTTTATTTACATTATATATGTGAAAATATTATTATAGTAATGTCAAACATAAAGTTGTTAATATTTTGATTATAGTGACACAATCAAATCCTCAAGCATCACCTAATTGTCACATATGGAAGTCAGAGAATGGAGAACTAGTGAAAAGTTGTATACAGAAGAGACAAGTAGACTGGTAATGTAATGTTTACATAATAATAAGAAAAAGGAAGATATAATATTTGCATTAATATTTACCTTATTTAAAGTATAGTATTTCATTTTATATTGTATTCTTAAAAGAATTATACTTATTAATTGTTAATGTATTTCTTTAAGAGTATTTTTATCTTTATGAATTTATTAAGTGAATTGGTTTCTAATTCTGTTTTAATATATAGGAATATGTATTAATACTCATACAGGGAACCTCAGTGGTCAAGTGATGAGAAAATCTGCGGGATATTAATTGGTGCAGATGTTGTTCTATATGAGGATGGCAATTTTCAAAAAGTTGCTCACAGAATAAATATAGCCAGTGTTGCTAGTTTTAGTATTTCACCCATTTGTTCTCCGTATTATATTGTCTGTTATATGCCTGGTAATTACATTTTGTTGTATTTATTTAACATTAGATTATGAATACATTTATGCGATGCCAAGGTACCTATATGTGGAGAGTACATAATTTTTTTCACAATGTTACCAGATATTATGATAAATTAATGAAACTTACGATCGACAAAAATAGAAGAATGTTTTACCTGTAATTATAAGCAAAGTGTGTTACTAGATGTACATACTGAATGAAATGTTTAATCAGTAGTTCAAGTGTAGCTGAGATAAAAATTGGCATATTTTATGAAGTACTTTTTTATTTCAGTTTCTCTCATAATGAAGCAAATATGCATGGCAAGCATGTAATGCACAGGTGGAATGAAGATTATAAGACAATTATATCTGTAGAGCATTTTAACATTGTAAATAAGTACAATCGAGTATTGACACATAATGGTATTTTGAGATGTAGACAAGTATGAGTATATAATCGGGATCACCAGTAATGGGAAATTTTCCTGATTATTGCATGCACAGTTTTATGTGTAAGTACATAATTAAAATCGTAGGGAATAAATAGAGTTATACATATAGTAGGTAATTATTATGAAGTATATAGACTTCAAATTATTTTGAAGAATATATTGATACTGTATTGTTACATAAAATGATGTAAAAATAAGTACTCTCCACATTAAATACCAAAAGTTTAAATTGTATACATCACATTATAATTTAAATATAAGTATTAAATTAGATTTATAATTAATTTGATTTACATCATAGGAAAATCTGGTCAGCCTGCATTTGGAAAATTATTCCAATATCCTAATTTTGATGCTACGCGTGCTGTAGCAAGCAAAAGTTTCTTCCAGGTATAATTTTGCTTGTATTAATTATTTACAGATTTAATTTCAGAAAATTATATCACTTTTCTTCTCAGGCGGATAAACTGAATGTTTATTGGAATAATACTGGAGCACATGCCTTGTTATTGACAAGTACAGAGGTTGATAAAACAGGTTCTTCGTACTATGGAAAACAAACATTACATTATCTTAATACAAAGGGTGATACTGCCATGCTCACATTTAGTTAGTATTTCTCTTATTATCAGTGTGCATAGACATAAATTTATATACTTGTAATTGTTATTCTTGATTATTTTTCATTTAGAAAAAGAACCACCCATACACGCAGTTCAGTGGTCTCCAAAAAAAAATGAATTTGTTGTCATACACGGTTTTATGCCAGCTGACACGACATTATTTAACATTCAGTGTCAACCAATATTTGAGTTTGGTACGCTCCATCGAAATAGCATATATTACAGTCCGCATGGAGATAATATCCTTTTTCATGCTACAATGTTTATTATTACACTTCTTTTATTGTAAGGTTTCTGTATTTAACAAACAATTAATTCCTTAACCACTATGCACTTCTTATATTGACTGGGTTTGGTAATCTTCGTGGCCATATCGAGTTATGGGACGTAAATACAAAAAAATTAATTGCTACTGCAGAAGCTCCTGATACAACGCTTCTTCAGTGGTCTCCAGGTGGAGAATATTTTATGACCGCAACCACAGCACCTAGACTTCGAATGTCTAATGGGTAAACTACATAAACGTAAAAGAAATTGCTTTGTAAACACCTTAAATTTTTTGGTAATCAATATTTATTTATAGATTTAAAATTTGGCACTATACTGGAACATTATTATATGAGCGACCGTGGAACGAACAGGAGGAATTATGGCAAGTACTTTGGCAAACATTCCCTCCTAACACATTTCCGGAGAAAGCAATTAGTTATAAAGCTGTCGAAGGTATTGCTCCTAGCCAACCTCAAGGTAAATACAGTGTGTAATACTTAATAATAATGAAGAAGATGGAAGAATAAGTATAATCATATTTTTTTTAATAATTTACTTAAAGCGTCAAAACAAGCGTATCGACCACCTACTGCCAGAGGAGAAAGTTTACCTTTTGAAACACCTAATTGTCCATTTAAGAAGAAGAAAAAAACTGGTAATAGAATAAACTTCTTACCATAATTTATAAAACACGAGTATTTTGTGGAATTTATAGAGTTATTGTATTTTACTTATAAATAAATAAAGCAAAGAAAAAGACGAAGAAGGATCAAAAGGAATCAGAAGGGGCTGCATCTACTAGCCCAAGTACAAATGGACAAGTTACTACAAGTACAAACAGTCCGAGCTTAGCCTCTGAAAACGTTCCTCAATGTATCGATGAAGCGAACAAGACTAAGAAAATAAAAAAGATTAAAGCGGTAAGAATTTTTACCACGCACAAGTTCAAACTTGTAAAAATGATTTTTATATTCACTATTTATTACAGAAATTAGATCAAATTACGAAACTGAAGGAACAGTTAGAGGCTGGCAAGCGATTAGAAATCAATCAATTGGACAAGATTCAGAAAGAAGCTGATTTGTTGAATGAAATGGAAAGCCTTGCTTTATGATGAACATTTCAAATCGCATATGTGAACGGTTAAAAAAAGTCCGAATATTTCCCCTGAAAAATGGAAAATGATCTCGGTCCATCGTTTACAATATCGTACGTATGGAAGTTATATTTGGCTGAAAATTAAAATTTTCATTCTGCAGAGAGGTAGTGGGAACAAAATAAATTTCAACGATGGATTGAAACATGTTTCCATATTATCGAGGTTGATAGAATTTAAAATTTGATCACAAATTAAGTTCGTTTTAGTGATCTTAGACAGAATATAGAAGTTCCGCTAAACCTCTTGCTTAATTAGAGAGAAATCATCTTCTTTTTCTCAAAAAACGTTACATTTTTTAAAAAATTTCGGGATTAATACGTCGATTAACGATTACCAAGCTTCTTTCGTATCATGCAATCTCAAATAAAAATCGTGTATCCACGATAAAAGTGAATCATTTAAAGCAAAAGTATCTCGTGGTATTTTATTGGATGTGTAGGGGATTATTAAAATTTATAATCGCATGGGTATGTGTGAAATGAAAAAGTAATGTAATTGTACAATTTCAATAAAATTTGTTCCTGAAGGCGGGTGTTATAATTTCAATTATTATATTTGTAAATTATTGTAGATCATTTTCGTGTAACAATTTGTATTCACAAAAACTTAGCAGAAATCGATGATTGTCGAAATTGGCCAAAGACAATATCATTTTTGTATTTTAATTGGCAAATAACTTAAATATGTTGTGCTGATACCTTCAGGAAGACGTTTCGTTTTTGTACACGACATTTTTATTTCTATACTTTGCATTGGGGTTTAAGATTCGAATTTTTATATTTTTCCTGCTATCAATCATTACAAGACTGATCAGACGAAATGGATTACATGGTACAGTTTAATAAATAAATTTAAAAAACTGCCAAAAGGGGAAAAAACAATAATTAAGCAAACAATTTTTAAGCAATAAAGAAAATTTAGCTGTTTGAATTATTCGATTTTTTAAGCACCACTATTTTAAACAATGTTCAACATTACCCTTACTCGTTGTTCTGTTGGGTTGTAACTTTAATTGCAATTTTTGTTCTTTATTGAAGGTGATCGTTGTCATATTATTAAATATTGTTTTCGTTTTATAAATATTGCTATTAACAAGATTTTTGTTTTCTTAAGAGAACAAAAAATTCTATGCATTAAAAGGGAAATATATTCTTTACCTCTACCTTAGTTCTTTTAACGCCCTATTTAAATATTTCTGTGACTATCTTTATTTGCAATTTTGAAATTATATATAATTTTAAGATGTACATTATATGATATATGTACAATTATTACCTCAACAAAACCAATTACATCTGAAGAAAAATCACAATTGCCAATGTTGTGTACAGTTATATGAAATTTATGAAAATAAATTACTTAAAAAGAAACAAAATACCAATGATATACAATTTTTCTTGTTAACCCTCGTTATTACCAAATATGGACCAACTTTTAAAATTATAAACAGAGTTAATCAAATTACAACTTTATATTTGAAATTATATTTAAGTAAATACAGTTCGAATAAAAAATGTATTTATACAATTTTTCCATTAATGCAATACCATCGTATTAATATAAAAAGTTATACCTTTTTAAATTATATAGTAGTACAAGATTTAGGGCTGTATTTTCATATTTAAATTTACGGTTTGTATAGTTCTTTAATTTGAAATCTCCGTATCAATTAACAAAATTTTTTGCAAGCTACGTATAAACAAGAAGTTGTTATAGTTTTATTACAACGATCTTTACAGTGACAGTGTTAAAAGCAGGAGTAAGGATGAGGGCGAAACATTGTAATGACGAAAACGGGGTTGAAAAAGAAACGCGCGTATTCTTAAAATCATACGAAGGATAGATACAAAAATAACGAAACGAACGAACAAATAGGTGAAAGAAAATTTGTAATGCAAGCTTTAAAGATGACGAAAGAAGAATATGAAATAGTTCAATAAAAAAAGTAATAAATAATGGGTTAATTTAAGAGACAATCAGAATTAAATGATCAAGGATAGGGGCACGAGAAGCACCGTGAACGTAGTAGTGTCAGTGGGTACGGTGGTCGTTTTCACTCGAGGACGACAGTAGCGCCGTAAGATAGCCGTGTTTACAGATTCGCCAGTGAGTTCCATAACGTCACGTCAAAAAGTGCAACAAATATTTCTACCACCGTTTACTATGTAAAGGTGCGTTCCCCTTTGTTAGAAGTTCAGATCGGTTAATTGGTGATAGTAAGAACGATCTGTATCGCGGTACTTCGTTATCCACACGCGATACGTTCTTGAACAGAATTTAAAAGGTTTTTCTTAATACGGCAGTGCTAATCGTTAGGATGGTCGCCATTTTGTCCGGAGGTGGCCCGGTTGAGTGAACGGGGCGAAAATAGTTGCTCCCTGAACACCGAGGATCGTTGAAATCCTATAGGTACCGATCGAGTGGAATCGTTTCATCTATTTCTCATAAACGAGCAGAAATCGGAAGTACGGTGAAGAAGTGGCCGCGTACGAATAACCGAGATTTCCTTCCGTTGTCGTTCGACGTTAGTTCTTTGTAAGCACGCCGTAGACGTATTTCGCGTAATTTTGAGCTAATTCGACGGTGATTTTTCGCGATATTATTTACCGGACGATGCTGTCCCGTCAACAGAAAGCGAGCCGGCTCAACCGCTTCCTGGCTGTAATTTTTGACGGTTGACAGCTCTCGGTACGTTCGACGATATACACCCGAGAAATAAAAAGAGCTAGCAAGAGAAAGAAAACCAATGAGTGGGAGAGAGAAAGAAAGAAAGAAAGAGAGAGAGAGAGAGTGTGTGTGTATGCGCGCGTGTGTGTGTGTGTGAGAGAGAGAGAGAGAGAGAGAGAGATAGAGTGATGAGGGAGGTAGAGAGGGAGAGAGAGAGAGAGAGAGAGAGAGATAAAGGAATAATTCGCGACATGACATCGTACCTTTCGTAGATTGCGAAATTCCAAAAAAGTATACAAACCGTTAGATGCGATTATTAGTCTCACACTAGTTTCGTACGGTCGAGTGACACCATTATCGTTTAAGAAACGTTCGTTTCTGTCGGTTCGAGACGAACGATCGGAATTTGTCGGTTGAAACCTTAGCAAGATTATGCTGTCATACTACTTACCAAACCCGCGACGAGTTTCTCGTTATCTGTGTGCTTTTACATAGCTGCTTTAAAATTCGTTTTTCCCGACCGTGAATTAACGACGCATACCGGTATCCCTCGAGACGGGCTCGAGTTTCAGTGTGTCACACAGATTTATTTGAAGGTTCTCGGACAATCAGTCGTGAAAATCATCCCGATGTTATCTTTGTTGCCTTTGAGTTTGGAAACATCATTTTATCTCGCCCCGAAGGTGTCGAAATATTTAATGAGTTATCCATAGAGCAGGACATTTGTATTAGGCATAGAGTATACCAAAAATTTTGAAAAGACTATGAACTAAAATATCAAATACAAAGTTAACTTTTCTAAGTTTTGTGATCTTTAGGCAGTAGAGTTAATACATTCTTATCGGAACAAATCTATATATATCACATATTGGTCCTTTGTCATTGACCTCTAGCGGTTTTAATTGTTAATGCAATGTTCTATTTATTTCTCTCTTTCCTGTTTCTATTTACTGTCCTTGTTAATTGAGATTTGCTGTAGTTTTATATACATTAGTACAGCATTTTATTTATCGATGGTTAATATTTCACATATGTCGAATGATATCAGAAGACTAATTGATTATGTAGGACTTTATATCTTCTTCATATTGTTTCAGATAATGTAGGTATAGTTTATTCAAAGAAGGCCTTTAGGGTGTAATTATATTTAATGTCAGTGAATGTGTTGGATGATTGTTATTGGTGGTGCGATTATTGGACCAAGAGGTATTGAGACAATTGGAATATAGCAAACAGCACATAAAATGACGATTGCCACAAGAGGCCAAGGAGTAGGCATGGACCCTCCTGACAGTCAGCAAAGTACACAGGTACATTTAAGTAACTTCATTTTCACTCATAATAATAGTACTATTAATGTCATGTGTAGGTACGATTTTAAAAATTGAACTGCTTCTTACTTAACATGAATTATTAAACACTTTTAGATGCATAGTCCACCAGGTCCGCAACAATTAGCTGACACAATGTCAGGACTTCAACTAACAGAGAATGTGGTACAAACAGAATCCACCAATGATACCTTAACCTTGGTAGAGGATAGTAATCAACTTCAGGGAGAGCCTGACTTTCCCATTGCAAAACTCAATATTCTTCATGAAAAAATATCTAGTCCACGTTGGGTTGTACCAGTTCTACCAGAACAAGAGTTAGAGTGTCTGTTACAAGCCAGTATCGATCTTTGTAAAAAAGGTAATTATACATAATAATTATCTTTCAATTTTTCTTTAATTGAACAATATTAACAACTTCCTTGATTCTTTGTAGGAATTGATGTACAAAGCGAGGCATGTCAACGCTTTTTTCGAGAGGGACTCACAATTTCTTTTACCAAAATATTGACTGATGATGCAGTAAGTAGTTGGAAATTGAATATTCAAAGTTGTATCAACGCAAACTGCGAACGGTTGGTGGAACTATGTGTCCTGAAATTAGATGAGGACTGGTTTCCTCTTCTTGATTTGCTGGCAATGGTTTTTAATCCTCTTAATAAGTATGTTACTCATTATTCTTAGTTATATATTTTTAGTTATTATATGGACTGTTTATAACAATGTTGTATTGCCCTCTTTAGATTTCACACATTTAATGCAGCCAGGGTATCTGAAACTGTTCCACTGGGCAGTGATATTCCTGATGAAGAACTTTATGCACGGCCACCTGCTGATTCAAGAAGTACTCGTGGTTGGCTGGTGGATCTTATAAATAGGTGAATAGATAAGATAAGATCGTAAACAGTAATCAATACTTGTTTAAATAATTCTATGGTTTATAATCATTATTTTTGTTACAGGTTTGGAAGTCTTAATGGATTTGATATATTGCTCTCTAGATTTCAGAGCGGCCGAAATTTATCAATACTAGTTATTTATGCTTTAATCAAACCATTTGGTTTGTGTTACGAACTACTTACTGTTCACACAATAGTTAAATATCTAATGCCTATCGTGGTAGGTAATACCTCCTTTAAAATTTAGTTTTTATTTTGATCGTCAATTTCTCATATAATCTTCTGTCGACAGGAAATGGTGCCTGTAATTTTGAATAATTTGACTGATGAGGAATTAAAAAAAGAAGCAAAGAATGAAGCGAAAAACGATGCAATATCAGCCATAATTAAAGCCGCAAAGTGTTTAGTGTCGCGGGTGCCTCATCAGGACGAGATGATTAAAAACTTGGAAATTCTGAGACTGAAGATGATACTGAGACTCTTACAAATCTCTTCTTTTAATGGAAAGATGAATGCTTTGAATGAAGTGAACAAAGTGATAACCACTGTTAGCTTCTACCAGCATAGAAATGCAATCGTTGAAGAGGACGAATGGCTTACAGCCGAACGTATGGCTGTACGTTTAATTCAAATTTTCATCTGATAATATTTGTCTGATAAGTTTATGCCTTTAAAAATATTTTAAAATTATTTTCATTTATTTAGAAATGGATTAAAGAAAATGGAGTATTAGAAATCGTGTTAAGAGATTCGTTGCATCAGCTTCAGTACGTTGAAAAGTTAGAAAAGATTTTACGCTTTATTATAAAAGAACGAGCCTTGACCTTGGAGGATTTGGATGCTGTTTGGGCAGCACAAGCTGGAAAACACGAAGCAATCGAGAAAAATGTTCACGACCTGTTAGCTAAACTAGCTTGGGATTTCACTCCTGAACAACTTGATCACCTCTTCGAATGCTTTCAGGTGTTTAATATTATACAATTATGGTTTAAATATTTAGATACGATTAGTATGGTTCAATCAACACTTCAATATTATTTTATCTTCAGAGGAGTTGGAAGACTGCTAACAAGAAGCAAAGAGAAAAGTTATTGGAATTAATCAGAAGATTAGCAGAAGATGATAAGGATGGTGTAATGGCTCATAAGGTTTCTTAATTTTTATTTTGCTGTATATTTATATCCATCTCTATCCGTTTGTATATGTATATATCTTTTTCTTTAAATTAGGTTTTGACTCTTTTTTGGAATTTGGCTCACTCGGACGAGGTGCCTACAGAAATCATGGATCAAGCTCTGAACGCGCATGTAAAAATTCTCGATTACTCGTGTTCTCAAGAAAGGGATGCACAGAAAACAATTTGGTTGGACAAATGTGTGGAAGAGTTAAAAACCGGTGATAAGTGGGTGTTACCGGCTTTGAAACAATTTCGAGAAATATGTTGCCTTTATGAACCAAATCCCAACATAGGCCATGGTCAACGGGGTCATCATTTACATTATAGGTATGTTCGCTGCGTCAAATTTATTTGACTTCATATATCATAACTCTTTACTTTTTGTTATTCAAGGCAAGATGTGATACAACGACTCCAAGCAGAACATTCGATAGTAATTCTTGTGACAATTAGTTTAACTAATTGTATGAGTAAGACGCGGCAATTAGTCAAAGAGAATCCGGACATCGATCCTAATACTTACATGCCTGATGGCCGATACAATCACATTATGCAAGTGCAAGAAAGGCTTAATTTCCTACGTTTCTTATTAAAAGTGTGTTATCAATTATTTGCAATGTACCGTCAATTCGGGTATATTTGATATAATTGAACAATGGTTATGTTTTTATATAGGACGGTCAATTATGGTTATGTGAGGATCAAGCAGTGCAAATTTGGCAATGTTTAGCAGAACAAGGCGTGTTTGTGTCAGACCGGGAAGCTTGCTTTAAATGGTTCTCGAAATTAATGGGCGACGAACCAGATCTTGATCCCGCAATAAACAAAGATTTCTTCCAAAACAATATACTGCAACTGGATCCAACATTGCTTACAGAAAGTGGCATTAAGTGTTACGAACGATTTTTCAAAGCTGTTAATTGGAAAGAGGGAAAATTCAAATTGAAGAGAAGAACGTTTTTTATGAATGACGTTGACCTAATTGGTTCTGATTATTTATGGCGGGTAAGTGGAATTATAATTTCAATGTTTTTGTACTAATGATGCCCAGATTTACTTGTTAATGACTGCGTTCTACTCTTGGTATATTTAGGTAGTAACTAATAGTCCCGAAGAAATTGCTAATCGAGCCATAGAACTTTTAAAGGAAGTAAATACTAATTTAGGACCACGACTGCATTCTTCGATCCTGGCTTTTCACGTAACGTACATAGGAGAGTGCATGGACAGATTGAAAGCACACTACGACACTGTGTCTGTTTTGAGTAAAGTATATCTTGAGGGGAAAGAGGAACGCGAGGAACAGGTGTCAAACAAAATTAAAATGGAGGCCATGAAAATGTGTCGTGTGATGAAAGTGTTGCAAGAATACATAAATGAATGCGATTCAGCGTTTCCCGTGGAACGAAGAATATTACCGTTACATAGGTACAATTCATTTTTGGTTTATTAATCTTTATAATACGTTCTACTATCTTCTTTTATCTTATAGAGCAACTCGCGGGAAACACCTGTCTCTGATTATTCGTTTTGCAAATCCTGGTCTTAACGTAGACGATGTAGATATATTCACGCATAGTAACGACACATTGGGATCATTGAGACGTCAAATACTGCGCAGAATTAAAGCGAATGGGACAAATGTGAAACTCGACTTATTCCTTAATGGAGAGTCGTTAGAACCAACGGACGACAAGAAACTTCTTTCTCAAACTCCATTGAGAGATAAAATGGTTTATATCAATAATAATAATGATTGCTAATATACAACATTCGTAAGTGACACGGTAACATAAATATTATTCTTCCAGTTATTATCTGCAAAACTGAGTCAAGTAAACAGCAACATACCGAGCTCACCAGAGAGTAGTTCGGATAGTTCAACTAGTTCTCCCCACCATCCATACGATGGGCCAAATGTAGAGGCAGAGAATAGTTTACCGGGTGTGGTATGTTAATTCATTGTTATTATGTGAAATTTTAAATAATTCTGAAGGAAATATCTAAATAACTGTATATTTTTAACAGGTCATATCGCAAAGATCGCAGTACGCTACGTTTTTCTTTCAATTGGCAGATCTGGGATGCACACTTCAGCACTCACAGTTACGTGACGGTGCACGGAACCTTTTACAATTGGTGCCACCAGATACCCTTACCGTGTCACGATTACAGTGGTTATTTAGTCTCGTTAAAGACGATGATAATATAGATAATGCTCTTTGTAATGAACAAAACACTACAGTAGATTCTTTATTTTTTACTTCAAGTCCTAGCCAAGTTTTATACAATTTAGAGGTAAGTCGGAATATCTGAATTCACATAAGTTGTGAAACGACGTGTTATAATGTATTAATAGTAATTAACGATTAATCTGTGTTTCAGGTTTTATATAGTCTGTTAATGCCGGCTCTGGATCCATTGTCTGAGAAAGCATTTGAGTTTCAATGCAATTTCATCAAGAGCGGTGAAGCTGAAGTAATTCTGGAAATGTTAAGTAAAAACAAATTCTTACCGAATGCCGACGAAACCACGAAACGGGCAGCGTATTTGACGGTGTTAAAATTGTGTAAACTGTTGCTGACGATAGTGGGTAACGTTATGGTCTGTGTGTTGGACGAGGTGCAAGGGATTTCAGAGAACCAAGAGAATCACGCTCACAACAATCGATCACCGTTACCGGTTTTGAAGCAAGCGTTGCAAAGCGTACCTAATCAGAATACGGAGTACATGTTGAGAAGCGTAGCGGCTAAATTGGCAAAGTATTTAGCACGTTGGATATCGAGCGGAAGACCCAAATCTGACAAATGTTGGCAGCTTTTTATGCGAGCTCTATGCTGGGAGTTACCGTTGATTGATGTACCGACTATTTGTGCCATAATTAGGCTAGCATGGGCGGCCTCCACGGGCAGTCTGAACAACATAAATGCGTCCGTTGAAACACTTCACTCACTACACGAATCAAAGGAGAAGGAGACAGTGAATAATCCTGACAACAATGATGTGTTAGTTTGTAAAGAGGCTTTGGAAGTTCTGACGATTGCATTGGTATTGAATTTGAGCGCTTTAGAGTCATTACCAAGAGATAAAATGTGGCACACATTTTTAATAGATCTTGTGCTGTTAAGCCCTTCACCAGTAATCAGAATGGCTGCTGCTGAACAGTTTTTTCTTATATCGACTTGGTACAGCAGTGGTCATCAATCACTGTTATTCGCCATCTCACTGCTCTTCAGTGTTCTAAATACTACCGTCGTGGAACATGCAAAACAGAGCCATGAGTACTTTCAGTTGTTATGTAGATTGTTAAACTTCGCTCACATGTCTGGATGTCCCCTCACGACAGTTGAGTCGCTGTTGAACATCGAGATAGCGTGGTTGAAGAAAGTACGGGACAATGTTAAGGAGACCGGAGAAAGTCAAGTAGACGAAGCCGTTCTTGAAGGGCATCTTGGCCTCACGAAAGAACTATTGGCATTTCTACCAGCCAGCAAGAAATTCGAGCTCGGTTCCGATGAGACACATGGCACGAACCTAGTGAAAGAACTGGTCGAGGATTTTGTATTTCCCGCATCGCGTTTAATGCTGCAGCTTCGCAGCACCGGCGAGTTAAGTGCCTCGCAAGCGTGCCCAGTTTGTACAACCCCTCAGTCGACTAGCGCGGCATTCGATTTACTTGTAGGTCTTTGTATAGGCTGTGTACCCAACATGAAACTTCTAGTCACAATGCTCACTGACATGTTCTACTCAGAGAGAGACGAACCGCTAGTAGAATGGGATTATTTGCCGCCGGTTGGGCTCAGACCGCTGAAAGGCTTTGTAGGTTTAAAAAATGCGGGCGCGACTTGCTACATGAACTCGGTATTACAACAATTGTACATGGTTGAGAGCATAAGGGTCGGATTGTTGGCCGCGGAAGGCGCAGCGACAGATCTGAACGAGGACTTTTCCGGCGAAGAACGAATTAAAGGAGATCAAACCATTGAAGCGAACGATAACGACACAAACGAAGAGAAATGCGGGGCGGATGAATCACGAAAGGAATATAATATTGGAATCTTGAAACAAGTCCAGGCGATCTTCGGACATTTGGCTTATAGCAAACTGCAATATTATATACCTAGAGGTCTTTGGAAGCACTTCAAGTAAGCATACGTTTCATTCAGATTTTATTGGATATACATATTAGTGGCTAAATTCATTTTGAACATATACATGCTGTTGATTTAATACTGTAAAACAAGTAATTTATATGTTATACTTATTGGTGCTTCTGATATTATTTTCAGACTTCAAGGTGAACCTGTAAATCTTAGGGAACAACAAGATGCAGTAGAGTTTTTTATGAGTTTAGTGGAAAGCTTAGATGAAGCATTAAAAGCTTTAGGACATGAACAGATAATGAGCAGGATTCTGGGTGGTTCATATAGTGACCAGAAAATCTGCAAAGGTTGCCCTCATAGGTACCTTTTTATTTCTTATATTCTACTTTTTTCGGTAAGCTGTAATACCGCATTACATTATCTACAGATATTCCAAGGAGGAGCCGTTCAGTTTGATAAGCGTGGATATTAGGAATCACAGTAACTTATTAGACTCCCTCGAACAATACGTGAAAGGAGAATTATTGGAAGGCGCAGACGCTTATCATTGTGACAAGTGTAATAAGAAGGTATAGCCTTCAGATATTTCGAAATAAATTGTCATTGAAGAGTGCAGTTCAATTATGTGAACAAATGAATGGTAACATTTAATTATTACAATTGTTATACTTTTGAAGGTTGTCACCGTGAAACGATTGTGTGTAAAGAAGTTGCCGCCAGTACTAGCGATTCAATTAAAAAGATTCGACTATGACTTCGAAAGAGATTGCGCCATCAAATTCAATGATTATTTTGAATTTCCAAGAGATTTGGATATGGAACCTTACACTGTTTCTGGATTGGCTAAAGTGGAGGGAGAAGTTATAGACTGTGATTACGAGGAATCGATGAAAGGAACCTGCACTAAATACCAGCTAACTGGCATCGTAGTGCATAGTGGTCAGGCTAGCGGCGGTCATTACTATTCTTATATTTTGCACAGGTATTACAACGAGCATACAAAGTTTAGCAGTATAATTGTTTAATCTTAATTGTTAAAGTTTATAATGCAGTGCAGCTTTCGTACAGAGTAATTTTTAATGTTTGTACGATAGGCAAAGTGATGGCATTGCAAAGTGGTATAAATTCGATGACGGCGACGTTACGGAATGTAGAATGGAGGAAGAAGAAGAAATGAAATCTCAATGTTTCGGCGGTGACTACTTGGGAGAAGTGTTTGATCAGATGCTCAAACGAATGAGCTACCGAAAACAGAAACGGTGGTGGAACGCCTATATGTTATTTTATACCAGGCTAGATGTAGAGGAAAATTCTTTAATGAAAAGCGTTAATGAACTATCATTGTGTGAGTAACGTTTGGTCTCTCTACTTATAAAAAAATTTCAACAATGCTAACTAAAGTGTTTCCACTTGCAGATACGAAGTTAGGAGTCATGAAAATGCCACCAGCCATTGAATATAGCGTCAGGAAGCAAAATATAAAGTTTATGCATAACCGAAACCAGTTCAGTGCAGAATATTTTCAATTTATCAAGAAACTTGTATCCTGTAATCCTCACAACATCAATCGACAAAATATGAATGAAAAACTTGTGAGTTGACAGAATGAAAAATAAAGTTCATACTGTTAATAACTTAGGATGTTGGTTTGTATGTTTTTTCTTACAGAGTCCAGAGCAAGAAGAACTTGGAATGTTATCCGTTCAGTTAGCGTCAAGATTCCTGTTCTACACAGGTTTCCATACAAAAAAGACATTACGAGGTAACGCTATGGATTGGTATGATATTGTTTGCCACCATTTGCGCAACAGTAAAGCTGTGCGGTCCTGGTTTGCTCATAACGTGCTGTTTAATCATCCACATAGGTATCACGATTTTTTGAGTATATAAGTATGAGGATAAAATGTGTCGATATTTAATAAAAGTTATTCATTGTCTTCAGATTTTGCGAGTACCTTTTGAGCTGTCCTAGTTCAGAAGTTAGAACAGCTTTTCTCAAAATTTTAGTATTTCTTGCACATGTTTCACTTCAGGATGGCCCATGCGTGCCACCCAGTTTAAACGCACCAAGTAAGTTATTGATGTCATCCATTTCTTTTTAATTTAATATCTATCTATACATATGTAAGAATACATTCTGTTTATAACATAAAATACCTAGTTAACATAACAAATACTTTCATGAATTTTTCTAATTATTTCAGCCATACTTTTGGACCCAACAGCAACGCTTAGTGATCATTTATTGCATGCAGTTCTTTCTTTACTTCATCGCGAAATTTCAGACCATGGCCGTCATCTGCCACATTACTTCTCCCTGTTCTACACATACGCGTCGCTCGGTCTTGCTGAAAAGGCTCAATTGCTTAAGGTGAGCACAATGCATCTTACAATCATCTATAAGTTATTTACCATGGAAAACATCATATTTTTTACCTTGATTGCAGTTAAATGTCCCGGTTACATTTATGTTACTCGCGATCGATGAGGGGCCCGGCCCATTAATTAAGTATCAATTCCCTGAACTAACTAAATTGCACCAAGTAGTTAGTATGTTAATACGTTGTTGCGATGTATCATCCAAGACCCAGTCGAGTCAAGGAGGATCGCCTTTACCAAACCCATACGGAGACCCAGCATGTCAAAATGAATATGTAATGCCTATTCAACCACAGGCAGCCGATATTCTTTTTGTCAAAACTAGGTAAACATTATGAATATTTTTTAAACGAAGGGTAAACCAGTGCAAATGAATCGAATCATACTTTTATTAACAGCTACACGAAGAAACTACTCGAAGATGCCGATGTTAACGTCACTGATGTTACCTTTACCGACACTGTAAAATTGCTTCAATACTGCTGTTGGGAAAGTCCAAATTTGTCGCGAACAGTACTCAGCGAATTATTGTGGCAAATTGGATTCTCATTCACGCACGATTTGAAGCATCACACAGATCTGTTACTAGCCATGCTTCTTATGGAGGATTCATGGCAGACACACCGTGTTCACAATGCGCTTAAAGGCATGTATTTCGAATACAGATATTAACATCTAGTGTGGTGTTGCAACAACAATGGCGTTACAATTGTCTCTCATCAGTTTCTAAGAATGCCTAAATATTTTTAGGTGTACCGGATGAAAGAGACGGTTTATTTGAAATAATACAAAGAAGCAAACATCATTACCAAAAGAGAGCCTATCAGTGCATCAAATGTATGGTGCACCTATTCAGTAAGTGTAGACCTGCACATCAACTTCTACACCACAGTCCTGAATTAAGGAGAAAGTGGATACACGCTATCGATTGGCTTCACGAAGAACTCGAAAAGGTATGCAGAACAGTATAACGAAATCATCTACGTAGTGTGGATTTTTATGTAAACGACATTTAATCTAATTTCAGAGACCGTATGCTTCGACAGCCACATATCCTCACACATACAGCAACTGGTCTCCACCAGCACAATCTAATGATTCGACGAATGGCTATGTCCTAGAGCGTAGCAACAGCGCAAGGAAAACTTTGGAGAGAGCTTGCGAACTGTGCCCTGAGGTAGAACCAGAGATGGAGGATCCGAGCGAGGACTGCGCGGAAGAAGCAGACAAATATCAGCCACAGAATAGAAGGGATGCAATGCGGATGGAACGCAATCTAGAATTTGTGTTTTTGTAAATATCTGTATTATCTTTACTTATTACCGTCAGTTGAGTGTCTCAAGCTAAATGATCATCTAACGTATTCTGAGCTGACACATAAGCGAGTTTCTATAGAAGTGTCTGATATTTTGGGTGGTCGCGTTACTTTTGGACACCCCTCATAATGGTAGTTTTCACTTGATTAGGCGGATTGTTCTGTATTCCATTCCTCGTTTTGTCTTTTCCAGTTATTCCGACGCGAAAGCGCTACAGCGTTTCCTGCAAGAACCAGAACCGCAACCTGGACCATCTCCAGTTCACACTCCTCTTTTAGCCCATCAGTTACATAGTCCACAGAACTGTGAGTCATCACAAAATACCAGCCGGGATCCATAGTGAATCCTAATTACCACCGGCGTTCTACCAAGTTGCTGTCACGGTGAAACAAATCCAAGCTACGTAGATGTAACTGCGCCAGCAGCTTGGTGCCGAACGATAGAGTCACCTGTACAGATCTAACAATCGCAAAAGAATCTGTTCTTCTTTATTTTGCAACTGGTATTCTCACGAACTTTGCATTTGCAATTCTCTTATCGAGTCTTAACTGGGGGCAGTTCACGATTTCGTATAAACGGATAAACGATACAATGGTAATTAGCAGCCATATTTGCACGATCGAAAAAAAAAAAAGAAAAACACACCACAGGACACCCATACACACCCACACACACACCCACACCCACACACACGATTATAGAGAAACCAGAGTGTAGACGAATTACGATTAAGGGTCAGAATTTCTACGTATTGGTTGAGGCAACCAATTTTTCGTCGATGAATTTTTTTTTTGCCTAGAGCAATTTACCTCATTCTTTATTCCGTGTATCTATGAATCGGTTACGGCTTTCGAGTTCAAGACAATTGATATCGCGGTAGGAAGAACTTGCCCGAAATGGGTTGACCGAAAATAAGGAGAGATAAAAAAAAATATAAAAAGACAGAAAAATAATTGCGATATTTAGAAGACCGACCTTGCCTCGATTAATGCATACGAATTCGCGTGTAGGAATACGATAAGATTGTATAAATGTATAGCGAATAGTGTTATGGAATCCCGTCTCTGCCGAATAGCATAAAGAAAAAAAAAGGAACAAAGGTATAAAAAAGAACATGAGTTTCCGTATGCCTATGTAAATTTGTTACTAATAAAAGAAAAAGTTGAAGTGGAACTTTCTAAGGTTCGAAGGATGATAAGGCTTTAAGAGAGCTAGAGCAAGAGAAAGGGAAAGCTGTGTGGTTAGTTTAATAATCGGAAGGAGCAGAGCCACAGACGAAGAAAAGAAGAAAAACCAAAAAAATGAAAAAAATAAGAAAAAATACGTCTATCGATATTTCGCTATTTTAGTCTTTTGTGACACATGTGGAAAGGAAAGGCAAGAAGAGGAAATTTTCTTGTACTTAATCTCTCGAGCATCAAAGAAAGGAGTCCACTGCCCAAGAATTTTAGACACGTATACCGATGATGCCTCCCATCGTGCTTTTTCAGTTCATCCGATTTGTGAAAGGGTTGTGCCTTCGACATTGTGCGACTCCGTTTTATATTCTTAGGTAGATATTTAAGGATCAAGTTGTTGCTTCGAATTTCGATTATTTCTATTTTCTTGTCTGTTACGTTTTGACTACTTAATGAGAGAAATGCTAAAAGGATAGGGAGGGAGAGACAGACAGACAGCGAGAGAGAGAGAGAGAGAAGGAGAGAGAAGGTGAAAAAAGAAATGAGAGTCCATGAAATTAAATGCGAGATTCTTTCAAAATACTGTGGCAAATAGTCGATTAAATTATGCGAGTAACTGCGGGGTACTTTCTTATCTATGCCGTATAACCGATAGACATCGAAACTATTATGACTGGGGCTATTCGAATGCTTTGCATGTACTCAAATGCTTCGAATATCCCTCGAATATTGCAATACTTGAATGTTGCATTCGAATCAGTCCTCGCGTACTCAAAAAATACATATACTTTGTAATGGTAAATTTACCGAGAGTGATTCGAACATCACGTTCGCATGATTGTGTACTGTACAATGTATTTACAAACCGTAGTTCAAGATTTAAATATAATACTTTATTCTCCGTATTTGTAAATGGTATAAAAGAATACGTTGTATGCTTGTATAAAATAACAAGTAATTTCATAAACTTCAAAGAATCTGATTTTTCAACGGAAGATTCGCTGGAACTTGTATGTGACTCATAAATTTCTGTACAGTGTACATGCAACTATTCGAATGTAATATTGCAACTTAACGATTTTAATAATTAGGCTGCGGGTGTGCAGATATAGATTCTCATAATTTACAGAGACTGGGATCGAACGGAAATTTTTGTTACTTCGCTGATGACTATAATATTTCTAATAATAGTAAAATCTCTCCTTGGTGAATTTATCGCTGATCGTTAGACAATCAAATATGCTATAAATGCATAAAACCGCAGTCTACTATACAATATTGCTTTGATCCATAAGCGATGTCGTTTATTTTTTTTCCCTTAAGTGCTCGAATGATATTTTCACCGTTGAACCACAAAAATAATTGAGAGATCAAATACAAAAGATATAGGTGATTAGTTAGACAACAACTATTAATTAACAAGAACGACACTGCTTATGCTGTAGCTGGACGATATTCTGCGAATATCGCAAAACATATGAATATATTTCATTCTCGAATATTATTCCACGGATATTCGGGTATTCGAATTCCAGTTCCATCTCGAACAGAGAAGAAATGATCGGTCGTGTAGCCCCAGTATGACTCGAAACCAGGCATCAAACTTCTATTTTAGCGTAACGGGTTGCGGTAAAGCAAGGAGGGGCGAGCTTTACTTGACGTCCAAAATTTTTACAAGGAAGAGTAAGCAAAGAGAAAACGATAATGAAACAAAGAAGGAATTGAAATGAGCGAGGCGGTAGCAACACAAGCACGAGGTGTGGAACAAATCCAAGCACTAATTTGTATCGTTCTATGGTACGCAATCCATCGTTTGGAGGGTGTGCTGTGGCCTTTTCTTCGCGGAGAATATTTTTGAACACGCAAAAAGAAACGTTTCATGTTTCATTGTGACGAAGGAAACACGCATGACGGTTTAGCGAAATTTCATTGAAAAGAGATCCGTGGTATGAATCTCGACGCTTGAAACGACTCACGAACCGCCCATGGCTCTGACTTATGTTGAGTGAACAATGTGTTATATATATATATACATAATATATATATGTATATATATAGAAATATAAATATTACATAAAATAATAACCAGACGACAGAAAAACAAGAATAGCGGAAAACGGGAGGAACTACAACTATACGTTGACAAGGATACAAAAAGGAAAAGGATGGGGAGGAAAGAAGCGAACACCGTGTGTATACATAGGAATTATTTGCGTGTGAAATGCGAAAGCAACGATACCGTCACGATACTAGGAAACTAAGGACGCATTGATTATTGTTCGTATTTATCAAATATTCACGTTAAACAGTGTACCAAATTATATGATAGCTTCTATCGGTTAAAAAGTAATAATAATAATATAAATAATAATAATAATAATAACGATAATGGTACCTAATCTTACTCAGACATGTACATATACAAACTGCTTTTTATATGTGATAAAAATTTATTATATTCCTATTATACATTGAGGTTAGTAACGCTATTGTAAATCCTGGTTTTTTGTACACAGAGACTGTATGTTAAGTTCAGTTCTTTCTTTTTGTTTCTTAAAAAAAAAAAAACACGAGAGAATGTAGTCTAACGATTATTTAATATTTAATTGTAAAACCGCTGGACAAAGCGTAATCTTGTATCATATATACATACATCTTGATTTTCATTCAAAAAAAAAAAAAGAACGAATTCACTGTCAAGATTTTGAGTGGTCGAAACCTCGGGTATTCTCTGTCACTATTATACACGGTGTCCCGCGAGAGAACGTCGCAAAGAAACTTCAGGACTGTCTTTCAAGCTTCGTGGAGACCTTCGCAAACGTAGAGACAACAGAAGGAATTCGTAATTGCAATTCTACGTGAAAAATATAATAGCAACGGCTGCAATCGTTTGTAGAACGTATTACGAGTGCTCGAATTTTAGAAACGATCTGTACCGGAACAGAGTTACAATTTTTGTTTTCGCTTTACACTTCTATAGAAAGTTTAAGGAAAGCCCTGAATTTTTATGATAACAATCGGGACACCCTGTATATTCGCTACCGCTCACAAGTTTGAGATCGCTTATAGTATTCATGGTTGGAGAAAGAAAATAAAAGATAATGTAACTTAGTGTTTCATGTCTTCACTGTTATTAATTCTCTCTAGCCGATATACAAGGTGTCCTGTAATTACTAGTGCAACCGGAAAGTGACGATTCTACGCGGGAGAAGATACGTTTTCCCATTAGTTTAGCAAATAAAACCCCACTGCTGAACATATTTTTATAGACATTGGCAAAAGTAGACACGATTAAGACACGCTAACGTGGTTACTTAAATGTTCGAGGATGCATTCACGCGATGAGTTTCCCACAATTATCTATTCGACGACCGTATCCACTGCGTAATGATTTGATCCTATAATGTCAACTTAATTCTTCGCGTGGAATCACTTTCACTCTCTGCTTGCACTGTCGGTTGCAGGACACCTTTTATTTTCACAATTAAAGCGATGTATAGAATGAGCTGAACGTTACGGTACAACTAGATAAGCGACTAGTGGATGCAACTTAACAAATCTAAGAACGAAGCTTCGTTTTTCTAGAGATATAGCTCACTTTCAGAGAACGAATAATGAATTATTTTTTGGAGAAGCTTCATAGAAAAAGATTGATCACATTATTTTCACATAGGTATTTTGTAACGTAGAACCAATCCTTCCCTGGTAGTTCCGTAGAGCTCCGGCTACGCCACACATAAGAATTTAGAACTCCCGATTATAATTTTTTCGAAAGAAAACCTGTGGTTCGCTTCTCGGTGAACAAATGATCCCAAACTTTTGAATGGTGGTTTAACTCTTTACTTCGAAAAGGAGCGATCGAGTTACGGAAACAATTCCTTCGGGATAGCCAGACTCATGTTCTAATTGAAGGATTATTTAATTATTCTGTTGAACGCGGGCACTTTTATTTGTCGCTACTATTGGTACAATCTGACGGACCTACTACACGCTGAGACCGATCTATGCTAGCGGGCATTTTCGCGGGTCTCATTTCAAGGAAATCATGTTTTTCCTAACTTCTTTGAAACAATTTACCATTACGGAATTTCTCTGAGTTCGGAAGCGCTATTATTCGTTTCATACTGTCTTCAAAAATTTAATTTCGCTAAAAAACGATGGCAGTTTCTCAGAGGTCGCATCCGCCATCTTGAAAAATTCCGACTCCAAGTAGTACGCGACGAAATTCAATGTTTCTGGCGTTTCTTTGGCGAAGCTTGGCGCTTCTCGAGCGACTGTGACACCAGTAACGATCACACGTTTTCGAAAATGTGTTCGAGGTATCAGATTCCGAATAAATACCACCAACGATCTGTTGCCCGATCCTCCGGTGCAGGAAGACTCTGTAATGCCGCAATCGACCACATTCCCACGAATAATAACGAATGGAGGAATTCGAAATTTAATTGTTTGCGTTATTGCGTGGAGCATCATTGGAAGCGAATTACTACGGTATAAAAGCTGGCAAATCGAACGCGATTTCCGGTTTAGAGACGGAACTAAGGCTCGATTAAAATTCGAAGATGAATACGCGTTGACAACGAAGGAAAACCGTAAAGCTGTACAGTTGTATATTTCACTCACAAACCAGCACGTTTTCTTCGATCGAGAGCTGACTAACTGGGTAGTGACGAACGACAAAAGACAAAAAGGACTCCTCCTGCCCGTTGCATTTTATCGCAGTCGTTTCCGTTTCATTTAGAACCGTAAAGTTTTCTTCGTTAGGTCCGAAGCTAGAGCTCTTGTGTTTCGGGACACCCTGTGTACGCGAACGTTAGTATTACACAGTGTATCGCAGATACGTCGACTAGAAATGTCTCATTTTTCCGTTGTCCTATATTAGGACGAGCCACTGCCTCGCTCGAGTTCGACACAACGATGTTTTCTGCGAATGAAGACAAGATCGGTGGGGACAAACAAAAGGAAAATACACACAAACACATTAGAGAAAGAGAAAGGGAGAGAGCGAGAGAGAGAGTGAGAGAGATAGAGATATAGAGAAGCAAGTTTCGTGAGAAGCATAAGAAATACCAGATAGACACGTGAATAAATAAATAATTTTGCTGGTGCATGGTTGTCGCAAAATGCACAAACCGGTCATTGCGTTTGTTGGCATGGATCGGATCGATATGGCGCGCAGTGCAGCGAATCCAGCGATTTAGCTGGAAGAAACTTACAACGTCTCTTTACACTTACCTATGGATATTTCAGGAATCGGACAACGTAGCGATACCATTTTTGTCATTTGATTTGTTTCTACTAATCAACCAGTCGAGTCGAATATAATCACAACTGAACGCGAAATACAACCGCGTGTAACGACCGAATTTCATGGTGAATTTCTATTGTTTTTGGTAGAAAACCGTAACAACGATTTCGTCCAGCTAAACTGTGGCTTCTTTGTGCAATGCGCGACGATTTGTATGAAATGGCCGTCTCTTTTGTAAGGGTACATGAATGTATGTAATTGTATATGGTCGACGATTAGAGTGGAACGAATTGGAGACACCAAGAATAAGATTTTTCAGCGTGATGAGGCGAGAGAGAATGAGAAAAAAAAGACTATATGACGCACGAGTATATGTTATCGCGATGCACGCTGCTTTCCTTTCGATCAGAGATATTCGCAGGACGAATAAATACGCGATGGGACGTTCGTTTGATGTTCCTCGACACAGTTTCGTTGCCTGTTACTCGCCTCGAAGAGCCAAATCGAAGATTCGCTCGCAAACAAAAATTTCCAGGGACTGAGATCAACAGCAAATTCATATGCTCTGTCGGCTACCGAATAAAATCAAACACTGTACCGAATTTCGGGAAATCATGTACGCTATAAATGATAATCCCAGCGACAGTTAACACAGAGTCTACTGCAGAGCCTAAACTGCGACAAGGTTTTCATTTCATTTGGCATCCGGTGGAACGAGTTTTCCTTTGATCGCAATATCCATGAATCTCAATATCCAGGAAATGAAACACTACTATTTATAGAAAGGTGTTTGAAATTACAAGTCTACAAAATTCAAGATTACTAAGACAAGCTCGTTAAACGAACGTCGAAAACACAGGCTTCACGGTGAACTTTGCACTAACAGCTTTAGACTGCGGTCCTACCTGCGTTGATTTTGACGTCCGCAACTGTGAAGCATTTGTACATTCTTTACTTTACTTACGTATATGTTTATATACACCCACGTGTAAACATATATGCAACGTCCGTCGTTAACGTCCTTTATGAAGACGCCTGTGCGACCGCAGTTCTATTGATTTCAATTGACCACGGTGATTAAAACAGAATGGGCAGTTCGCGAATTTGACAGAGTATAATAATGGTCTTGGCAACCGATTTTCACAGTGTGATGGCGCAGCTCCTTCGATCGGGCGCAGATAGCGCGATATCAGGGACACACCGAGTGTTGTACCGTAACGCTGTGGTTGTTCCGCTTGCATTTGCCTACGGCTTTCGCCTGTACTTTTTTACCGTGGAAAGGGATCGATAACGTTTACGCACGCTCGCGTGCTTTTAGTATCGCTTTCATATCGAGCCGAGAGATAAATCGCCAGACTGCGGAGGTTTCGAAAAGCACACCCAGGCCACGAGCCCGCGACGAAACCGAAATTACCGCCTACTTGTTTTCTTCCGGAATCGTTTCACTGGATTGTAAATAAAACGCTACGTCGTCTAAATTCTATCGGGACTTTGTACCGTATGATTTTCTCAACGTTTTCTACGTCACGAAGCTCCGCAGTCTAATCACCACGCACCGTTGAGGTGTTTCTACGAGACGAGAATGCGTGCGAGCGGTCGAGAGAATGAATGAGAGAGAGAGAGAGAGAGAGAGAGAGAGAGAGAGAGAGAGAGAGAGAGAGCGCGAGAGAGTACATATTCCTGTTTGGCAAAGGGGAAGCAGTTACGTAGCCTTTCGTTGTAAACCGGTGAAGCGAACGATCTGTAGAACCTCGACAAAAGAAACGAAGTGAGAACTCGGAAAGACGAGGGTGTTTGCCTTGATTTGCGTCGGAATGGAGCACACGCCGAAACGGTCACGATGGCCAGAACTCGCAGGCACGGCGCACGACTGTATGAGACGATGATTGTTCATCGACGACGACACAGAGACGGAGAGGAAAGACGGTCCCGCGTCGTTTTAAGATCGCGCATTTACGTTGAGCATTTCATCGAATCGAGTCGAGCATTGATCGCAGTCAAGAAGCGGGAGAGAATGAGTTTTGAAGCTCGACCAACCGAGTCTGCAGCCCCACAGACGCGGAGAACCGTCCGTCGACGCGCTCTTATATATTTATGGTCCCTCGCAGACTTTCGATAATATAAATATTAATTAAGATTGTATATTCTCGATTTCGAAGGCGCGGAAGGACGGCCAACCGTCGGGGTCGCAGACGACGGTTCGTCGTATATACGCGGAGGTTTGGTCCTCCGTTGAGAAAAAGGGTTCCACCCCTGTGCCTCCACGGAGCGAACAGCTTCGCAGACCCCTGAGAATCTTTTGTGTATTATTTCTAACAGAATGTAATAAAGTACGGTTTAAAAAGAACCCGAACCGGTCCGATACGGTATTCCTTCTTACTTTCCCTTCTACGATAGAGAATTACAATTTTATGCTTTGGTTGATTGAATATTGGCACGGCAGCTTTCACACTTTGCAGCTGAAGCCACTTTCGATCCAGGACGTAACAGTTGTTTCGTAAAAAAATAGTTTCAGATAAGAGAATCTTTGACTTGGCATTCATAGTTTTGGAATCTACGCGTCGACAATGTACACTTACCTTTACATTTTTCTTAACCCCGACAATGTACACTTACCTTTAGATTTTCTTTAACACTTGACTGACACGTCAATAACTTTAAAAATTTCATGGAGTCAAAGTATACATTTTCAACATTCTTACATTTCACAAATCCTAGTAAAATTAGGAAAACATAATAGATTGGTGTAAAAATTAATTTTCAAATCTCTACAGATAATTCTGTACGCCTGTATTGGTGTGATACGGCAGTGAAAGCATTAAATATTCTAGTGAATTGAAAATAATTTCAGCAGTCTGCAATATTTTGAAAATCTATGATACGAGGAAACGACAGAAAAGAATAGTGACCAGATGATTCATTTGAAAAATATTGCGCTGGAAGTGTGAACAATAATCACGTTGTCGAGTAGGTCATCGCTAAGTATTGTTATTTTGTACTTTCCAGAACATTATCCAACGACATCTCTGACTAATCTTGACGAGGAGTGGGATTAAAATTCGATCATATTGTAGTAATGGATTTGCTAATAGACAAAATAGGTTTAACCCTATGGCGGAAAATTTTGGCAGCAAATTACCCTAGTTACGTCATTGTGGCAACATTTTTTATTCGCTTAAAAGATTGACTTGCAGGAGATGGATTTTACAAATTGATATACAGAATTAAAAGTAATTCGATACAAACCAGCATATGGATGGTAAAATCATAAATCTGTCACTGGATCATATAACTATGTACAGTGACGGACATATACTTAGTGAAATTAAATATTATTGATTGTGCATTTCTACATATATGAAGCAAGTATACAGATATCAATTACACTTTTTACAAGTTTGGAGCAGTTTTAAGGTAGTTTTAGGACAGATTTAAATTTTAGGGCAGCTTTAGGGTAGCCTTAGGACAGTTTTAGGACAGTTCGGCTGCCGTAAAAACGCCTTGAAACTGCTCTGTCGCTGTCCTTAAAATTGCACTGAGACTTCACTAAATATCCTCTGAATGTTTTCTAAAACTGACCGAAAACTGCCCTAAAACTATCCTAAATCTGCCCTAAAAGTACCCTAAATCTGTCTTGAAAGTGCCTTAAACCTGCCCTAAAGCTGCTCTAAAACTGCCCTGAAACTGCACTAAAAGTACCCCAAATGTCCCTAAAAACTGCTCAAAATATGCCATATACTTACCCTAAAACTGCCCTAAATATGTTCTAAATGTCTTCTAAAACTGCTAAGGCTGCTCTGAAATTGCCCTAAAACTACCGGAAATACATTCTAAAACTGCCCTAGAACTGACCAAAATCTAAAGCTATCCTAAATCTGCCTTAAAAGTGCTCTCAATCTGCCCTAAAGCTGCCTCAAACATGCCCTAAATGTACCCTAAACCTGCCCTAAATGTGTCCCAAAATAGGCTTACAGCTGCCTCAAGGATGCAAGGAGGGGCCAACCCCAAGCGGGCGGGACCAATACAAAAGTGGGCGGGGCCAACCCAAGGTAGTGGCATAAACCCCAAATGGAGAGGGGCCAATACAAAAGGGTGGGGCGATACAAAAAAGGGAGGATCAAATACAAAGGGGGATGGGACCAACGCTGTTCCTTATACATTGTACGAGGTCAATGCACTATTCTCCGAGCATGGAGTGGATTTACAACCTAATCGATGAGTTTCTTATTAACGACATTTCTGACATTCCTCAAACTAATAAATCCTTTACATCCTTCAACGGGGTATTTATGAATAACATAGCTTTGCAAATTATTGAATTCTGTTCAGACACGGAATTATTTAAATTACGACATCATTTAGATACTTCGACGGGGTTACTTATTGTTAATCTTCACTGTAGAGGTCGCATACAAATTTCATGTGGCACACACGAGGTATCATGAACACCAGAAAATTAAAACAGCTGTCACGATTAAACTACTTACTATTTCGAGTCCGAAAAGTTAGTAAGTATTCTTCAAACATTCTAAAATAGGGATAAGCAGCGTTTTTCTTAAAATTATCACTATTACGTAGTAAAAAGAATTCGGAAAATTTACGCTGCGTGATTTGTTCATTCCTTCGAACGCGACTCGGAGGCTGAGCGTAGCCCTTTCCTTCCGTTGCGCCCCGAAGCGAAGCAGTGTTTAGCTCGCTGGCTCGACCTCGTTGCAGCGCGTTGCAAATTCCCTCGTTCGCCTATTATTGGCCACTGTTTTTCATTAATAACTCGTAAACAAAGGAGCGGATTGCATTTTCGCTAAGGAAAAAGTTATTTCAAATGACCTCAGAAACCCCTCATTTCCCGGAATTAGAATAATTTTGAAACACCCTGTATATATCCGTCACTGTATACCATTCATATTGATTTTTCAATGCCGGTAACAGTTTCACAAAATAGGATGGTAGACAAGACAAAATCATCCTTCTTAGTAAATTCAAGACGTAAAATAAACTTTCTCTGAAGCATACTTTGCAAGGAAAATGTATCCGTCCAGTAAATTCTAGATTTGTTGAATTTTCTTTCCTCTATAGAACGAAGTAGAAATTAATGTTTCCCATCCTCTAATTTCAGTTAAATATTATGAACTTCAGTCTAAGTTTCCGACTCTTCATTGCGTCTTTCAAGCAGAATCATCCCCTTGTCTATTGCGCTTCCAACGAATTGATCAGCCTGTATATATAAACATTAACTTTCAGTCACAATAATAAACGATAAATGGATGATGTAACTACGACAAGATATTTACTACTTTCAAAGCTGTGCACATCTTAATAGATAAGTGTCTAGAGAGATACGTAGTTTGATAACGACCTCATACTTGAATCTCGAAGGAGCTCCACAACAGCCAAATTGTTTACAATTTCAAAGGTCAGACGGATGCACAATGATACTGATTCATTCCGCGGAACTCGTGAATATACAAAAAACCGTTCATTAGCTGCGAAGATAAATCGTGAGTTAATACAAGGAACCCAGATAGGGCAAACAGTTTTATCAGTAATATTAAAAAACGCGTCCGAGGGTTATCGTCGCGGCTTCACGAGGCTGCCGCAGTCGGTTACGAATCGTGAAACCAGCTAAGTGATCACTAATTTTACTTCAACTTATATTTCGCTTGCGAATCTTCAACTTAATCGGTCAACGATTTTGTATTTCAAGGTAGATGCACCGGGTACGACAGTGTCACGGAAACTTTAACGATATTTCATGTAGGCTTGAGCTTCTTTCGTTCTAAAACGCTTAGAAAATCGTTTTCTTCCGTTAGGTAGAATGAGGAAGAAATGAAGTCTACATAGATCTTCGTTAAAGTTTGTCGATTCATCTGCAGTTTATCGATTGTCATCGAAGGAATGAACCGGTTGTGAGGAAGTGAATGAAGATCATTGATCGAATCGAGCAACCCTGCAATAGTGAAAATAGTATTTGATCAATCTTATATCAGAAAAGATGTCTCAGTTCGTCTGCGTGGAAGATTACGAAATATATGCGACCAAACACTTGCCACCTGCCGTGAGGGATTATTATAACTCGGGGGCAGGAGAACAGTTCAGTCTGAGATTGAACACGGAGGCTTTCAGAAAGTACGTATACAGACATGCGAGATTGCGTAAATTAAAACTAGAATAGTCGGATAGTTTTGTACGCTAATCAAAAATGAAATAAATTATATTCATTTTAAAAGGTAGATATTAATAATAATATTAAAATAGTTAAAGTGTTTGATAATGAATATAATTGAAAATAGAGGAGTGCTAACTAGTATGAAATTGTTTTCGGAGAAAAAGTAAGTAGAACAAATAATTCACAGATATAGGATACGGCCTAGATTTTTAAAGGATGTTTCTAAACGAGACTTGAGTACAACAGTTTTAGGCGAAAAAATTTCCATGCCTTTGGGAGTTGCTCCGTCGGCGATGCAACGTATGGCACATCCTGATGGTGAACTTGCAAACGCAAGAGGTAACATGCAATTTCAATACATACATACACGTAAAATGCTATATTTTCTTTTATTTTCCTCCAGTGCTGTTCTATCTTTTTTCTGCAATACTTGATCCGAAAACGAAAGACTAGGTTTTTCTTTTGATTTACCGTCGATTACATTTATTATAACTCATATAGATTTAATAAAAATGTTTAATCAATACAAACGTCTTACAAAAATAGTTCAACAAAAACGTACCGCGATCACAGTTGCTAGAATTTACTCGATCTTCGTTATTGTATAAATTGTTGTTAAATGTACAATGAATATAGTACAGAGTCTACGTGAAGATTGATAAGAATGATCTACGATTTTCTTCTCTACCATTTCTCATTATAAAATAGAATATTTTTATAAAATACTCCGTTCTTCTTTTATACAATAATCGATCGTTCACACGTTACATAATTACAAACATGAATGATATTGTATATCGGAGACCATAAACAGATTATTGTGTGATCTATGTTCGGTAGTGTACGCTTAAAGATGATATGTTCACAGATATCTTTAAACTATTATCGTTTCCGAGTCATATTTCGGTCGTGAATGGAATTTTTGGTTTATTTGAAACAACTTTACAAAGGAATTTAGCTTAAGGATATACAGAACTACAAGAACACTTTGTTAATCAGTCGGGAAACTAAATTAGTTGTTTCGAAATTTGGCATTAAAGAAATGTATACGATCAGTTCTTACCTAGTCTTACATACATCGTAATAATAGTCTGTCGTATATGAAAAATTGAGCGTTAAAGCGAACGTTATTTTTATAAAGTAATTACTGTAATTAATGAGTAGTTTTATATGCAGTTATATGTTTAAGGCACAACAGAGGGTTTGTACGATATTTACAATTATGTGAATTGCTTCGAAAGAAAGGTTTCATACAATGGTATTGCTACAATGAGTATTCGTCGTGAAACAAAACATGGTATGATTCCTCCAAAGAATGTTCCCTTGAGCAGAATCGTAAAAAGAGGAAATTGGAGTACAGAATTTCCCTTTCTTGACTAGTTAATGTAAAGGAAGCGTGTTCGTATACACATGTCTATGTAAAAATGATATTGAAACAGAGACTACAAATCTATGGCAAGTAAAAAGCGGAGTAATCAATGTCGTTTAGGTCCCACATTGTCCCAATTATTGATGGCTTTCATATTTACTTTCTCGATCCTCCATTTCTGTGTGGCAGACGCCGAATCACAATTGGTCACGAATACTTTCTTGCTTGCTGGGTCAGTGTCCAAACACCTGGACGAATAACCATGCATTAACCATTGTTTTTCAATATTGTAACGCCACAGTTGGTTCCCCTGGCCTCCGTGGCAAGGGTAGAGAGTCACGGGAGCTTTTGTGTCCCCTCTGGACACGTCAAAACATTCGGTGCGATCCTTGGGTCTGATATCTTTGTGCCAAGTCAGTCGGAATTCCTGTTCTCCATCGATCTTAGAATTGTCTTTCATACAGACATCGACTACCACGAGTCCGTCTTTTTTTCTCTTCTTCGTATCGAGGCAGAGCTCTGGCACACCCATGTTACGGACCTCTCCTGATGCGAAATCTTCTGGTTCTATAGGAGGATACACATCAACCAGATCAAAGGCTATGTTGTCCATAAACCATTTGAATGGTTTGCAGTGAAGTCTGCGCCTCAAACTCCGTTGTTCAGTTAGATTACCAGGATTTAACGATCTTAAATGAGGTCGCCTTTTATAGATATACTCGGCATACTCATCCATCCAAACTTCTGCAACTCTCTTGTAATTCGTTCCTAAAAAGTCTCCTTTCCCTGGATTGGGGAAAGGAGGAAATTTTCGGTAAATGTGACCTACCCTTGAACAAGGAGCATCGTACATTTGGCCACCGCATTGCCAAATTTTGAAGGATAATTCGTATTGCTCTCCTCCCCATATTTCTAGTTCTGGGTCATATCCACCTAACTCCCAGAAAAATTTAGCACTGATGGCAAAAAGTCCTCCTGCCATGACAGGACTTTGAAATGGTTCTGTTGGCTTGCTGAGGTTTTCCGGTAATAGTGGCAATCGTTTATAGTACAATTCCCAGTCAAAAGCTCCCCTAGCACCTTCATCTTGTGCTCTATACTCGAATGTCTCATAGGCTATCACGTCAATGAATGGACACACACAAACCTTATAGTTTTGTGCAATAGGCTCTAGCAAAGGTGGCAGCCAATTGACATTGGCTTCACTATGGGAATCTAAGAATACAAGCACTTTTGCTTTTGCTATCTTAGCTCCAGCCAAACGACCTTTAATTAACCCAGAACGTTCTGGCAACCTTATAATCTTTACTTTAGGCAAATTTTTTGCAACATAATCGTTCAATGATTCCTTCAATTCTTTTTTTGTACTAGCATCATCAACCAATATGATTTCCTCGAGAAGGGTCTCTGGAGAACGATTGATAACACTCCAGCAAGTACGCATTAATGTGCTAAAGTGTTCATTATGAAAAGAGACTATCACAGAAACTGAGTCTAAATCTTTTAAGTATTTCTTCTTCTTACAATCTGCGTGCCTAATGTCAGGTATAGAGCGATTCAGGGCAATTAAATCACTGAGCGCAGCATTAAAACCGTTCACCTGATACAGTTTTTCTTTCAACATGTCCAAAGTCGGAGAAAGAGACGCAGGCTTTCCATGTTCACCTATCCCACTTCTTTTTGCATCGTCAGCAATTTTTTCGTAATCGTGCCAATCAATTTTATTTTCTTCATCCTACAAATAACAATACTACGTTAGTTAAGATTAGAGACAAAGGAATTTCTAATCTTTTTTTAATGATATTTTGATTCCTATTCTTTTAAGAGGATATGTTGCGTTTAACAGGATAGCTACGAAAATCGTTATTCACAACACTTCAACGAATGCGTTGAAGATATAAAAAAAACAGTAAACATTCTATTGAAAGTGTCATATAAAAAAATGTAAACCGATGACAACCGCGAAAGGGACCCGCAAAAGTGAAAGTACGGTACTGAGCGTGGAATGCAGAAGGTTAAGCTATCGCTAAACCTGTTCCACCTGCGTCGACCAACCTTGTCGTTAAAATGAACAGGTACCTGATTGAGATGCTCGTTGAAATTTTGTTTGGATTCGAGAGAACTTTTCAGGCCGTCAGCATCAACGACGACGAGCGCGCTTGCCGGCGTCGTGGCCTCATGGTTAGGAGACGTCCTCACAAAACGAAATATAACGACAGTCAGAAAAACAGTAAAAGCGGCCAGAAAGAAGAACTTTATCAGGCTTATCACATTTCTCTTCATCATCGTGAAACGGTCATGTCGCGTGCACGACACTTAATAAACCCCGTCACTAGCCACCGGCTGGCGAACTATTTGCTCGAAACTAACCTCATGTGTACTAAAACACGGTTTATCAGCTGTTATCTGCGATTATAGAAATCGTCAGCAAATCGTTACGGATACACATGGGTCTGACACGGTTGCCACGCGTCGACTGAGGATCGATCCCTGGAGATCGAAGCACCTTTCAGCCAGCGACTTCCATTCTCAACGCAGTTGAAATGCATTTTTTCATGCACTGAGTTTGCAGCATTCGACATTCGACAACGTTCACATAATATCTATATACGTATGCACAATTTGTGCCGCTACCCCCACCACTTTAACTGCTACTATTTCATTTCAATCATTGGGTGACATTAAACCGACAAATTCTGTCGGTAGGCGTATTTATACGTTTACAATTCTATTAAACAAATCTTACGTAGTTGGAATCCATATTCAACTGGCAAAATTTAAATTATATAAAGATGGTGTTACGATTGAAAAATTACTCATTACCAGCAATCTGGATAGCAAACATTACCTTGCGATAAGATCATATGATATCGTATTATCTTGGATAGTGCATATTGCACTTATAACGCATTTGTAAAGGGTCAACTGAAAGTCGTACATTTTAATTATACGATTTATCATTGATAAATGAATTTTAATTCTTCAATAACATCTGGTTCTGGGGTTGAAACATGTAATATATTATCGACATAATGTTTAATTGTTTCCCTTCTAACAATAGTGAAATTCTTGGAAAAAAACCTAATTTACAGCCGCCGAAGCAGCTGGCACGATTTATACACTATCAACAATAGCAACAAGTAGCATTGAAGAAGTAGCAGAAGCGGCGCCAAAAGGAATAAAATGGTTCCAGTTGTACATATACACAGATCGTGATGTCACACGAAATTTAGTAAAACGAGCAGAACGTGCCGGCTTCAAAGCAATTGTTCTCACTATTGATGCACCATTATTTGGGGACAGGCGAGCTGACATTAGGAACAAATTCTCATTACCAAAACATTTGAGGTATAATACATCTTCATCTCAACGGTGCCGCGTTTAAGACCAATTTCTCCTAAAGAAAATTGGGTATAGAAATGTCTACAGCAAATTCTATCCTTCTGGAAAAGCAAAATTAATGTTATTGATGTCAAAATCTTCATAACGATACATAAAAAAGTTTACTTATTATTACAAATATAAAGAACAGACGATTTTTGCAGTTTTCCCTATAAAATACTATGTTGAATTCGGCACGAATCATCCGCTGCCGAAAATATATATGGCATCGTTAGATGTAGTGGAAAAAAACTGGAACTGTCGCCACTGAAGATTCAATATTTTGTCACAGATGACGTCACCGCCTAAAAACCACAGAAACTTAAGTACAGCGCTAGTACACGCAGCGGCAATACGTTGAAATTAATAGCCAAATTATCAACAGTCGATTTTGCCTAACTTTCTGAGAATTTATTCACTACGTGTAATGATGCTATACGGATGATTGAAGACAGCAGAAGATTCGTGCCAAAATTTACACGGTTTCTTACAAGAAAAACGACTCGAATCATTTGTTCCAATATTCAATATTCATAACTAGATAATTATAATTCAGAGAGCCGAAAAATGATAATAACAATGTTGCTAGAGACCTCTTCTGGAATTTTCAATTGTAAAAGTGCACATGTATTGTTATAAAATAGTGTCTCCGACATAAGGAGAGATTTAGTTCTGAAGTTTACCGCTATGTGCTGATAGTGTTTCGTGACCCATAAATTGGTTAATTTTTAAGAAACTTCGCAAAAGATAATAAAAACATAATTATGGAAATTTATGGCATGCAATCGATGGGCAGTACCATCGCGAGCATTTTGAGACTAATAACATTAATTTTTAGCCATTACTTACTGAGTTATTTGGCTTTTACCAGGAGGGTGCGATAGGGATGGAGATAGTTCTGGAACCCCACAGAGTACTCTTGTTAAATCAGCAAGAATCATTTGTTACTTGATCAAATATTCAATTTTCTCTACATTGACAACAAGAAATAGTCTTTTCTAACATGAAAAGAAAAACAGAAAATTTCTCTGAATCTTTTGATAGCTTCGAAATATTTTTTAACTGTTAAATTGCGCTGATAAAAAAGATTCAAATACATCTAACGTCTCAATAAATATTGTTACTTCCAGATTAGGCAATTTTGAAGGAGATATGTCAAATAGCATAAATTCGAAAAAAGCAGGTTCTAGTTTGAACGAGTATGTGATGAACTTATTCGATGCATCGTTATCGTGGGACGATGTTAAATGGCTTCAAAGGTCGGAAGATGGGTATAGTTACTTTCTATTCTGAAAATTAAACTAAATACTGAATTAGTTGTATTTCACAGTATTACGAGATTGCCAATTGTTCTAAAGGGTATCCTGACTCCTCAAGATGCACTTTTAGCTATTGAACACGGAGTGCAAGCGATTGTCGTTTCGAATCATGGCGCTAGACAAGTTGACAGTATTCCCGCATCAGTTAGTTACTTTCTTTCAATATTTAAATGTCGATACAGTTTCATAATGTTAATTAATTAATTTTAACAGTTTTCCGGAAGTACTTGCCAGTGATAACTCATTTTATGTTTTCGAGCTCATTTTCTCGTTAGAATGTTACATGACTTTAACAGAAGTTTCATTCATTTCATTTTTAAGAATTAATTGTAAAATTATGCAATTTCTAGATTGAAGTTTTGCCAGAAATAGTCAAAGCTGTAAATGGAAAAATGGAAATTTATATGGATGGCGGTGTGAGGCAAGGAATCGATGTCTTCAAGGCCCTTGCTTTGGGTGCCAAAATGGTAACTTTTACGATTACTTAACCATGCGTTATGAAACATATGATAAAAATAAAGATCTAGTTGAATCTATTATTCTATCTTTCAGGTATTCGTCGGTAGACCAGTGCTATGGGGTTTGAGTCACTCAGGCGAGAAAGGTGCGCGTCACGTTCTTGAGCTCTTCAGGAAGGAAATCGATATAGCTTTTGCGTTGACAGGTAAATTATCTGATAAGCAGTTCGATAAGTAAATGCAATAAATATTCTTCATAAATCTGCAGGCTGTAGATCGGTCAAGGATGTAACTCGGGAACTGGTGAAGCACGAGTCATATTACAGCCACTTATAATCCGAAATACTATGATATTTTTAAATATTTATAATAAGTTTATATCGTGGGCAGCAATACTTATATTGGAAAAATAAAAAATGAGGGTGAAGACAGGATATAAATGGAAAAGGTTGATCAACTGAGTAGTGTCTATATTTTGTGCAGCTGGTAGGTTGAGAACTAAGATTCACGGAGTGTACTTCACAATATTGGCGTTTTTATTGAATATCTTTTGTATATTCTTCTTTGTATACATATATGCGTGTGCGCGGGGCACACATATCACAATTTGCAGGCGTACGTACGCGCACACGCATCCAAAGTGATCCGCGTTACTCGCAAAACGGAACAGATTGACTATGACACGCAATCGGAACATGCAGCAGAGTAATCGGCCCTCTGTGTACAGTTAATACGCAAAAAATACACCGTTGGCTCTCTGATCCATTTCTCTCTTGGCAAAAAAATAAATCCATCTCTCTCTTTCTCTCGCTCTCTTTCTCTCACTCATTCTCTCTCTCTCTCTCTCTCTCTCTCTTTCTCTCTTACTCTCGTTTGCTCTCTTGTCTCTTGCGGTTTCGTTATTACTCTTAGTAACTCTGTGCCGTCATTTCACTCAGCTTTACAACGTTACAGTTAATCCTCGTTATGTATATATTTATATGTATGTATATCATTATGTATATATGTATAGTGGCCTCCTTTGCGCTACGGTCATCTTGCTGTGTATGCACGCTGCGACGCTAAGTTATGTATAATATGTATACGCAATGTACACGTGTGTCGTATATACACACATACATACCTCCCGCACTGTGTAGTTTGTATAGAGGGTTCTTTTTATATGCCTTATATACATGCATACGTACATACACACCGTTTTGTTCCGTTCGAGAGCAGCGTAGCTCTTTTCTGCTTATTTACGCACGCGGTTCTGATATTAAGGGGACACGTCCACCATCATAGTGTCAAGATAACGGAGAATATATCTAGTAAAAAATAATTCACTCGTGTAATCTGGAGAAAACAGTACAATGAACAAAACGAGTAACAAAACATGAAATAATTTTCACAAATTATTTTCTAGTGATAGTTTTCTCTAAAGAGATTATATGATTTTGAAACATTCATGTAGCTCGGAGACTAAAGAATTTGTTCAAGTTTCCAATACATAAATATTACGTTATACTTAAATATTACTTGAGGACGTGTTCCCTTTTTCCCTGTCTCAGTGGCTCGTCGTACGATTAATTCAACATACACGATATACAGTTGGCTAATATACGATTACGATAGACACACAGTGTACTGTTGTTGTGGGTTTGTTCTTTGTTGCTCTGTGAACGCGGGAATGATCGTTGGTTTAGCTGATGCGTCCCTAGCTTGTCTTTTTTTTTCGTAGGATCCAGAGACGGGGAGATTTAACTTCCACGGAAGCGGCGATTTAGGCGACAGTACAATTAGTGTAAAATTTATTGGTCCAGAGAGTTGTGTGTGTGATTCGAGGGGCCCTTCGTCTCCCTTATCGCCCCGGACCCTTTCTTGATGCTTTAAACGTGTTTTCGTTTGCCCTAAATCAGTGCTATCCTAATCCCAATTGTAAGTTTATCGAACTCCTCTACTGGTTCGCCGATAGCTGCTAATTGCAACGGGAGAAATTTCGTAAAACGTTTAACCGTCTCTGCAGTTTATTTGGAAGAATATTGACGAGGATCTTTATACTCGTTCCGAGCAAACTAGGTCGTTATTGTTGTAATAACAGGAATTATTTCTATTACGCATTGGATAGCACTGATCAAAATCTTCTATTTTCTGACATTACATCGATTAGATTAAACTTCCTGAACGGAGGATATGTTTTTATCACTCGATAATGCTTCCCCTCAAAACATAGAACGAATGAGATGAGCTTGACATATTTCTTTTAACTGTAATGCGATGGTTCATCATTGAAGAGGGGCCTCTCGATGTAAAAATTCGGTGATCGGAGAACAGGTTCGATCGATGCGGACTGATTTGACTTCTTAAAATCGAAGATACCATGGAGAACGTTCGCTCGAAATGATGCCGAAAAGAATTTCTTGTTGCCGCGATCTACCCGATCGGACAAAAATCATGGATAGACGTCGGCTGATCGGTTGCGATTAAACTTTCACCAACAAAAGTTGATCGATGATTCTGATCGAGATGGTGCGGACTGTGTAAAAATGTGCTTAGAATATCGTTTCAGCGGTTCGCGAAGGGTAGATATTCGAGTCTTGTACGTATTTCGTGTTTGCGAGTGAGTTATACGGTAGATCTATGTGTGATTAACGTAATTGTCGGTAAAACAATTCGCTCTGTGGTACTAAACGACTCGTGCAAAGACAAGTATTACAGAAATCATAATTCACTACGGTCAGATTGGTTTCGAACGCAAATCAACAATGGTTAAACAAGGTTCTAATTCCATGTTAAGAAATAAGCTGAACGTGTTCAAGCATTTTTTCCATTAGGTCGCTATCATCTAAAGAATCTGCTAGCACGTAGTTTCGACCTATTTTCAAACAAACGATATTTTCCAGCTTACGCTACTATGAACGCGACAAGGAAGTAATTACTAGAAACGGAACATCGAAAAGTAACGTTGTATCGAACATCGGACGTGAAAGATTGTGTTTTATCTACGTTCCTACGATTTCTCGTTTCCAGTACAAGTAGCTGTCTACGTGTACAACAGACTAAAATCGAACGACATAGCGAGAATTGGATACCTTGCATTGAAACACTTCAGACCAAAGTTCTTTTCTCACCGTTTTATCTTCGCGCTATGTCAGATCGAGACGCAGGATCGCGGCTCGGCGATCATCAACGACGACGACGACAACAATATCTAGCTAAACATCGAAGAACATCGAGTTTTTTTTCCCAATTGGAATGCGTGTTTCAATCCCTGCGATCAGTCTGAATCTAATTGACAATGTGTATACCAAAGGTCTCCACCCCGCCGAGTATTTGTCACTTCGTCTTCCCCCGTTTGAATATGTTTGGTTTTCCACGTTATGTTTTCGCTTGTTGCTCGTTTAGCACGCTAACCGCCGCTAATCAAACTACGATTATTAACATACACGATTTGCGATTATATTAGGGTGTTCACGTGTGAACTTACACTGGTTTTGCAGCAGAGATTCCTTAAGTCACCCTACTTTCCACTAAGTTTCTTATACGAACGCAGAAAGCTATATGCTTATACTTAACGGTTCTACATTTAACAGTTAACTAACCTCAACGTGTCCAAGATAGATGAGTGAACTTCCCTATAGTCGAGGAACAATTAATTCTTTGGTAGAAAAACCTTTTCGCGTCCTGTTACTGTTAGAGATTATCGGTTCTAGCGATGCTTACAGGATGTCTTGGAAACAAGGGGAATTCCACCCGACCTTTTCCAAAGAGCTGTGCAATGTTTCTTTTAAATAATTCTTTTGAAATTTCGAGCCCTGTTTGCAATTGAACATTGCTCTTATTATTTGAACAATTCAACATTTTTGACTGAAATACAGCGGCGCGAGTGTGGTTGCCTAACTACAGGTGCTTCCAGGGATGCTGAAGAACGCCGTCTCAAAGTCGCGTATTGCACGTTATTTAGAACACCCTGTAAGTTTCTATGTGCACGGAATGAAAGGTAATTAAATCTTCGTCGACTAACCCTGAACCATCAGAATTTTCGTGCTCCAATAAAAGCCAAAATGACCGTGTAGTAGATATGTCGTTCCATCGATATTCTTAAACAAGATTGCTCCTTTATTTCCAGCGACTTCTCAATCTTAAAAGTTCAACAGAATGCCTCTCTTTAGAAATTAATTCTGAATGAACTGATCCTCAAATGCGTCAGTAAGAATGGATCATCTCTAACAGTAAAGGATATCGTTTTCGAAAAATTCTCGGTCATCTTCCAAACAGCTCAAGTTGCACGCCGAAAGATATCATCGATCTTGGGTGATCTTACTTGTTTGGTGAATCACTTGATAATATCTATCGTGTCGTACAATGAGCTTGTCTTCACAGATCGTAGCTTGTCGAAGACCGTCAGGTAACGTGCAGCGTTCGAGATCGCATTTCAATTAATCGCGATCGATCGTACAGGAAAGAGCATCGTCATTAGTTAAGATTAGGTATCCCTTCCCGATTTCACGTGACACGCTTAATCTACGGCTACAGTTTTCTCATTTTGTGGAGGCAGTTGCGTATATTTTAGGTTTAGACGACACCTAGGGTCCTGGAAACGTCCCTAAAGTTTAAAATGGAATACGCTTCGTTCAGAAGAAGAAAAAGAATCCTTCCAAGCAGTAGACAAAAGCACGGCGATAGTTACTTGGTTGTTCGTTACAATATCTGTGACTATAAAGAACCCCTAGAGTTAGAAGTTATAGTAGGTTGCTGCATACATATTCTAAGCACTTCATACGAAACGAAACAATCGAATTTGATCCTTCGCTGGAGTAAACGTTCTTAGAAATATTATTGAGAAAGTATAACAAGCAGAGGATAAATATATATATATATATATATATATCGTGTAACGCTGTGTACAAATTCGTTTTAAAAAATCCAAGTCCTATCAAAAAGCATGTTGCAACAACCTAATATAATTACTTAAAGCAAGAAGGAGTCTTTAGTTTAATGAACCACGTATCACTAAAAACTCATTCTCCAGACATATTCTCAGATATCTCAAGTATTGTTGTTCGATTACAGTTTTAAAAGTCGACAACGCGTGAATATGCTCTGAGAATGAGATATCAGTCGGTAATTGCCTCGTTTCAAAGGGGCTCTAACTTTTATAACGTTATAGAGTTTTTGTTTACCCCTTAGAGTATGCACTATGTTAATCATTTTGAGCATTGTACTTGTACTCAAAGTATCAAAGACTTAGCCTTGCGACGACACGGGTTTTAGATACCCTGAAATCGCACGTATAGATCATTCGTGTTCACATTCATTTTGATATATTTCAAGTGTTCGAAACGTTTTGCAAAAATTCACAACTATGGTTTCAAGCATCTCCTACGGTTCAAGTACGAGAACGCGAGCACACCTGATCCATGCATGCTTTCGTAGGGTCGGTAAAAGCTCCTTTAAGCATTATAAATGATGTGATCCAAGATATGATCGTCCGAAGCAGTTAGAAGTGATCCATTACACTTTCATCATTCCAACGCGACAACCTAATCTAGTCTTTTTGCTTCTTCCATCTGATAGTCGTGGAAACCGATTAAAATCTTAATACAAACACATCGAGCAGAATACAGTGAAAAAAAACAAACAAACAAAAGGAACGTGTTTTCTCAGACACACATCATGTTCTTTTTATTTCTTTCTAATGTACATTAACACCGTGATATTCGGCATAAAGGCGAGGGTAGTGAGTCCTTTTTTTAAAAACAGAAAAGCAAGAAAATTCCACGGTCAAGTACTTCGCTTTTCTTTCCTCTTTCTTGCGTCTAACATTACGTATTGTCTTGGCTAATGTTTCTTTTTCGTTTCATTAAGTTGAGGTTCTACGTGTTGATTGATTCGAGTTTGATCACTGTACTTCCATCGGAGAGAAAGCGTCTTCACATAATATGGAAGAGTATGTTCCTCGCTCCATCGATATCACAAAAGCAGAAATGGGCAAATTTAGATAATCAAGCAATAAAATAAGGAATAACGAATAGAATAACATTTTCTGCGTGAATTTACAACGAAGAGCGAAAATGAAATCTATGTACATTGTTCTTATTAATCATGCATCGTTGGAACAAAATTCTGCCCATCTCGACATCAAAAGTACATCTTATTGAAAATCCTAAGACCACGTTATGCAAATGTGTCGTAATTTGGTGTTATCGACATATCCGAAAACTAATCTAACAAGCTGCCTGCTAAATTTAATACGCTTTGTGCTTTTCAATCCTCTCTCTTTTTCTTATTCTGTTTGAAACCGTGCTCCATGGAGTTCTCTACTATCCAACAATGTTTCGTTTTTTGTTCATTTTGTGTGATTTTTCTTCTACAAGTGCGTTTCATAACCAGTGCACGGATACTTCTGTCTCGTTCAGATCTACGATTCTCTTGATCCATCCGCCGTATCAGTCTTTCGCGCAGTTTCCGGTCGTCCGCGACACCGGAAGCGAGCGTACACTCCAAACATTTTTCCATGCAGTTACTGTTGTGCTGTGTTTTTAAGCCACCATTTAATTCAAGAACAATCATGATCACGCGAATTCCCGATTAATGTTTTTTTTTTCAATCCTTGCACTATCAACAGGACGAAAAACTAAGATGAAATCGATGAGAGTTCAAAGTATTACTCATTTTTCGCCTTCTCTACATTGAAATAAAAAAAGAAGTACATTTTTTTACATAATCAAAGAAATATTTTATCGTATGGCTGTTGTATGTTCTCGAGGAAATTCTACCGAGACAAAATGCTGGTAGTGCAAGGTTAAAAAAAATAAGCGGCCCCAAGAAGTACGAAGATCGAAAATCGTAGAAACGATACAAGTTAGAAACTGTTTCCTAGTAAAATGGAAGGAATGGTATATTCTCTACGGTATAAAAGGGCGTCCTCTCGCGTAGAAGTGATTTTTTTCTTCATTTTCGTTTTATTCTCGATAAGTAACATCTCGTTGTGGAACCGCTAGAAAAATCCGTCTCTCGGGCTTACGAACGGCCGATCATCTGGGCTCGAGGGGCAAAAATCAATTTATAAAATCGATTATCAAAACTCCTTCCCTAGTGGCGGCTGTTCTACCGTTAAACAAGTATACAATCTCTCTAGGCTACTTTTGTCTCGCTTAATGAAACGGAAATCGGTGAGTGTTTTACAAAGCGGTAGAAATGGTGGGCGACACAGTCGATTGATTCTAATTTTAATGTAGGGACTATAAGCTCGTGGACAGTTCCGTGGTCTTGTGATTGGCGTTGATGCTGGATCGGCACCGTTGCTATTATCAGAGCCGAGTGAACATTATCATACGAAATAGTAATGTTTGCGTTTTCCTCTTCTTGATCAGATGAATCGTATGAATCATTGTGTCTTCATCTTCGAGAATCATTAGATTCGAATTTAACGCATTTGTAGCATACTTTGATCAGTATCGAACTCGGAAATTAATTCCTTGAGATCTATATTTGCATGAACATCAACAGTCCAGCGATCCTAGTTCCAGGCATATCTGAGTTTGAAAAGCCTTCTTCACTTTTGAATTTTTCATCTGTTCTTACCCTCTCCTCACTCTATTTCTATGAATACTACGTTACATACATACCATAGTGAGGCACAGTGAAGAAACAAGAACGCGTGAAGAAGAGGAATTTGCGGTGGTTGAAACAAATATAGCGGCATTCGTCGTTCTATCGCTAGCCTGTTAATTCGGGCTAACCAAAAGAACGTGAAACTTGTCTTGAAAGTTATTAAACGTTTCAAGCTAGCCACTATATTTGCTTCATCTACAATACATTTACACGAGAACTAAGCAGCTAACATTCCACTTTATTGTCTGTGTTCTCCAATAGTGTGATTTGCAGTGAGTCCAGAAATCATCTATGCACACCTATTTATCTTGAACAACTATTTTCGATGTCAATAAGCTGTGAATGTTTTTCTGTCTCTTTTGATAGGCTGGCGCACAAAATCTCAAGTTATTTCAAATCAGAAGTCGAAGTAAAATACAAAGATCTATTTTAAAGTTTAATTTTGTCAACAATCAACATGTCATACAAAAATGAATCGGTACGTTTCGCGAGCCAGCCCAGGTTTGTTGTAGGAGAACGTACAAATACTTTTAGCAGTGGCGTGTAATTCTAAGTATAACGAGAACATGCTTCGACTCTGATTTACTCAGGATCTGACATATAGGGCTATGCACTTGTTTCTAGCGTAGGGAAAGAAAGAGAGCGAAGCGAGGCACAGGCGTGTGTGTTCGTTGTGGTTATTCGAGACTCAAGAAGCATGTTGTTCACCATAAGAGTACGTAGGTCGCGAAAACATGTTCTTCGTGAATTTGTGTGTTGCGTAGTATGTAAATGTCCGTGTACATGTACGTGTTTGTGTGTGTTGATCACGCAATCAGATTTGCATTTAATCGCAATTGCTTTTCTCTTTTCGTTCAAAAAATCAGTACGAAGAATAACTCCTCCCTAAAGCTACTTGTTCTCAGATCCTAGATCGTTTACATCGGGTCGCGATCACGCTTCCAGAGTATCGTTCAATGGTTCTCGCGCAATTTCGTTGACACGGTGTGTACGTAACCAGCGTGTGTCCTTTTTCTCTCATCCAGCATTGTAACGTGTGTGTGACGAGCTCTGCACAAGGTGTTCCTCATTAGCGATGTTTTCTCTCATGTTTTTTTTTAGCGTATATAATTATGCTTCTTTAAAATTAACTTCTTTACCGTTAACACGATTGGCAAATACATATATATATTTACATTCACTATCTACAATTTATCTACACATCAACAAACGGTTAGCTTAACATTTTTTCTCTTGGTGTCGTGTGTGTTACTATCGTTTCTCTAGTATTTCATCTTCCTCCGACTTCGACGACGCGATTCCCCTTCCTCTCGTACGCGTAATCTTTATCATTTATCACACATTCTTGTCACCGTTTCATCGATCAATCTCGTATCCGGATCATTCACGCTTCGTTACACTCTCATCATGATTCTCGCGACTAGTTCGAAGCGGCGATCGACGAGATATAATGGGCGAAAGTGAACAAAAAAAGAAAGAAATACAAATCATAGTCGTCGATCTTTCCAATTCTCAACGACACGCGAACAATTGAAATCAACATTAACGACTCGTTCAACGTAACACGTGTATGAGTGTGTTCTCGTGTATACATATATATATATATAAAAAATAAAATAAATACGACAACTTAAAATAGAAAAACAAATAGGACAATTTAAATGATAATTGATAAATTGTTATAGTCCAGTGGGTCAATGGTCTGACGTTCCGACGTTGTAACATCACATCGTCGCCATGTTATCATATCTTTCTTCGCCACTGTCTCCAAGCTTTCTCCCCCATTTCGTTCCAGGGAAAAATTCCTTTGAAATCACAAAATTCTCTTCTCTCGCTAACAGTCCCATACATCTGATTCCTCGGTCGATGATCGATCGGTAAAGTGATTTAACCAGCCGTTAGTTATGGTTAAATCCGTTAGTCGATTTAATCTCGTCTGGTAATTGTCTCTTAGAAATTCTAGTCTTCCTGTAATCTCTCCTGGGGACGATCAACCTCCACGAGACTGTCGAGTTCAAGTCAAATTAGGCTGCGGCGAGGGCGTAGTTTTGGACAACGTGTAGGAGGTGGCTGTGTCCTATATGAATGCCCAGCATTCTAGTGTTTTCACAACGAAATCCTCGCATGGTGCCAACGGTTCATTTCCATATGTGCTGCAGGGCTGTGTTCTACCTTGATACAGATCACCGTCCAGCCATAGTCCAAACTTGCCACTGAAAACATCACAAATGATTGATTAGCTTAATGAACTAAGAGATACTACTACTGATGATAGACTGTTGATGCTCTGACTATTTTGAGTTCCCAGTCCATTAAATGTCGACTGAAACAGTCGTCTAATAACTCACCAACAAATGGGAAAAGGGAAATATACTTACTCTCCAGCACCGATGGCAAGACTCTGATTGTTCCCTTTAATAAAGTACAAGTTGTCCCCCGTCCAGTTGAATGCCTGGAACCTAGGTGTGAACCTGAAGAGCAGGGACTCACCGGTCCCATAGAAGTGGTCGCTCACGTGGAGAGCACAGGAAGTTAATGCTCCGAAGACCTAGATTCACAGAAAACAATGATTAATTCTGACTGGCCCATTTGCTTTGTACACTTTGTAATAAACTCAAATACTCTTCTCTAGTGATCAATTCAAAAATTTTCCCAATGGTCAGCATAAATGTTTAGCAATGCACTTACATTGCCTTCAGTGTCCTCGATGACCAATAGGATGGGACTTTCTATTTTGGCCATCTTCCTGTACATGCTGTTCAGACTGAAACCATGTTGACTGGTGCTGAAGACGAGGGTCCACAGATAGCCTTCTGCCCTAGCTGGCAAGTGCCGGCACAGTTGTTCCCTGTGCTCATCGCTGAGGATTTCTGTGGCTCCTACAAGGTCTGGCACGATGACTTCATTGTCTAAGGAGATGGCACTGTTTGCATAGAGGGCTCGCCTGACTTCTTCGCTCATAGACAGTACCTGTGAACGTAAAACGGGCAATAAGTGACTAGAATTTCTACAAATGTATGGCAAACATCACAAAAACGGAGTCTAGAAGTTCAGGGTCTACTGAGTCCATTGTGTTGCAAATTCGAAGGACAGAAGTTCGTGACTCGAGCATAAATCCACACTGTTTTGTATTAGCTATGAGTATGCGCAGCAAGGTAGTGTTAGAAAATTCCTTGTTAAATTCATTGTACAACAACGTACTCAGAGACCTCGATCAATAGTACAGATTGGAGAGTTCTTGTTTACAGTACTATTGTAGATATGCTAAGGTTGCAACGCTAGAGGGGTCCAGAGGTCTCTAAACCTAGATCTAGATCTAACACAGCTAACAAATAGGCAGACACACACTACACTGTGGCATTCAAGTGTCGTGTTGTAATTGTTGTTTTGCAATGTTCGTGTTTTTCCTGGCCAGGGGGTGTCGATGAATATGCATTGCAGAGAGGAATGCGTCCTTCCTTTGGTACAGCCTTCCATATTAATGTAACCGACTAATTATGCTCATTTTACGCCGAACCCTTGACCTTTCTCTCAAACCGAGTCAACATAGGATTGCGCAAACAACTCGTTTTACAATGCAGCATTGTTCAGAGAGAGTTGGTCTCGGTCTCTCGAGCGACGATATAGCTGAAGAACAGTCCAACAGTTTCCCAGTCACGCAACCGTTGCCAAAATGGTTTCCCATATTTCGGAAGAAACTTTCCTCAGCAAAAACAATGATTTATTCTGCAGCCATTTGTTCCAGCAAGTGCAAGAGAGAAACTGATCTCCATATGAGAAAGAAGATATTATTACGCGTGTGAAAAATATTTAAAATATCAATTAACTGTTCGTGTTTTCTACAGCGAAATCAAGGAGAGATTTCTACTTTGGCGAATCCGTGATTTTTTATGCACACATGTAAGTAGCTTAGACTAAGTTTCTAGGATCGATATGGAAACGGTGGGGGGAGAATTTGTTGGAAACAGTGGTGCTCGCATTGTTCAACTAGTTACTGTACGATCCCGTTATTATTTAGTTTGGCGGTACAGCTGCTACCTTGGTGAATCACGTTCCCGCATGTGCTCACTAATGACAACAGTTTCGCATGATCATCTCCCGCGGGATTACGAGTTACAAATCGCCCTGCTACCCCGTTATGGCTTTACATCTCATCCATTAAAATTATGAAATTTACATAACCCGTGTCGGCGTGAGTCGACCTGTGGGGACTTTCCTTTTGCGAAGGATGCGATCTCTAATTAATTAATCGTCGTAACTGTTGTCCCCTAACTGGCGCAAAATGCATAATAAATAACTGCTCTTTACGAGACCAAGTATCGCTGGATAAAGAATTCTTTCACTAATTAGCAACTTTGTACACTGTTTTAATTAAGAACCGGACGCGCGATTTCCATGAACGAAGGCAACAGAAACTAGGAAACGATCCAAGGATTACTTGTTTATTAATATCGCTGTCATCGCAGTAGAATTTCAAGGCGTTATGGTTTGTCTACCGACGAAAAGGATTGATAAATCGACCGAATACGTCGAACGAAGTGTGTGAATCGTCACTGACCATCGCAATTGTTTGTTTTGAGGCGGGGTAGGATGAAATGCATATTCGAATACTTCTGGAAGATCCGCGTTTATTCGTTCCGAAGTCCAGATCGACAATAATCGCAAGGTCCTCGCAGAGGAAAGAAAAAATAAAGGCGCATCGCGATAGCAACTGTCTCTCTACAGTTTGCACAGACCCAATTGCGGATTCGTGCAAAATAAAAGTTATCTGTTTCAATTGCAGAAAAATTGAAGTTCAGTTGAAAGTTACTTCTTACCCTAACAATTATAATAAATTTATAACAATGTAATGCTATCTTTAAACTACTCCGATGTTTCTGCTATTTTATCATACATCTAGCGATTTTTGTCGTGAATTCTTAAAATCCATGATACATTTCAGCATAGCAAATCGACATAACTGTATCGTCAAGCGAGAAGCGCGAATCGTTTGTTTCTTTCCCGAAAGCTTGACCATCAGCTGTACTCGTTAATAAACAACCGCGAGTATTTATTACTCACAAGCGGCCAACCGCGAGTGTCGAGAGTATTATTAGCACCAATACAGCCAATCGTGATTCGTCAACAGTTTCGCAGCCGATTATGTTCGGTGAGAGGAGATCTTGGTGTCGATGGTGATCTCCCTTTCACGAGGGAAGATAAAACCAGTTCTTTCCCGCGTGCTTTCGTAAACAAGCCGCCCACCCTGATGTTTACATTGGCACACATTACTTACGACGCTCATTAAATCGAGCGAACACGATTAGCCTGCCGGATAGGGCAAGCGTGACATTGAACCTTTGTCAGGCTAGTTCCGAGTCACTTCTGGCCCACGTTATCCATAGAGTCAATGAGGTACATATTATATTTTTTGCACAATAGGTTTTCAATAAATTTCTGTCTCTCTTGTATTATATTTTTATGTCGATTTTTATGCAATATAAAATGTTCGTGTTTCAATTGTAAAAAATAGGGGTTACATAATGATGTATTTTTCATTTTACGAGTTTTAATAAACTGAAAATATTGCGAATACGAAGTGTAATAGCGCGGGCAAAGTATTTTTTACGAGGCCAGAAACTTTAATGAAAATGTGTAGATTGAAATAATATTGTTATTAACACGTTGAATACTATGGGGGTCACCGGTGACCGCCACTCAACTTGGCAGTGACGCCATGGGGGCCACCGGTGACCGGCGCGCCCAGATTGATAGAAATATATATAATTTAAACAAATGACAATACTTATAATTTTTTATTATTATCATCGTTGATGTCACCGGTGACCCCCGTCGCAATTAACATGTCAAACATTAGACACATGTAGACATATAAAATCCGCAGTGTCCAATTGTAAGTTCCAAAAGGAAAAAAACTATTAACGACTTTGCTATTCGTTAAGAAGGAACAATTTCCGGGAAACGTTTGAAGATATATTGAAAGTAAATATCCGGTTGAAATAAGTGAAGGTAAGTAAATAGATAATAATCGTCCATTAGGATTAATGGAAAGTGCCGCGTTAAAACATTTTAAGCGACCAAGCAATATTCGAAGCACGGAATTCCAGTCAGGATTCACTGGCTCCCAGAAACCGTTCTAGCCTCGCTGGCAAGCGGCACGGTTTACTTGATTTAAATCAAAATCTCATAAAATAGCGCGTCAGTGCATAGACGCAGCGGTGACCAGCCCGGCGGCTTCCAACTCGTTGCAATCGACCGGTCTCGCGTAAATAAAACATAAGGTCAAACAGAGCGTTATCTTTTATCCGTGCGCGCGCTTTCGGAAAACGAATTTCCAATCTACGCGTTTACTTTGTTCACTGGGAAAAGGGTGTCTTCTGAACGGAATAACAAAGCGACTCGTTCCCTGAATCCAATAAACCCAAAATCGTTTGAACAGTTTCGCACCGAAGTACACGGTACTTATTTCTACGAGGATTTTTCTCAATTATTTTTTTTTATCGAAAAACGTACAATGGAAAACGAACGGACTCAATTTCATCGTAATTATAAAACGATCCGCAGTGTTAAAGCATCTGACAGTTTCACATGTAGTATCCCCGTTGTTTCGAACGACACCGGAAATAATCTAAAGAAGAAAGGTGTTTACTTCGTTGGGAAAATTATTTTCATGTTAATGATTTTTCCTCAAGGTTATAATTTCTGATATCTCACGGTCGTCATCGATTTTTTAATCTCTCGCACTATGATTCCTTTTACAGTTACGTTGGTTAGCACTTCCTCGTCCTTAACAAATTCTTTAATAGAATGAGACAATTTTTGCTTTCTGTATACCTTCATCTGCTTCTATTTATAGATTTTGATAACGGAATTACCAGATTTTGTCTCAATTTAGAAGAAATTCGTAACATTTACATCCTGTTGATTATATATGAAATCTTCGTTACGAATCAGTTTCGTTACAGTGCAATGGGAGAAGTAACTATTTTAACACGTTCAGCGCCACGTCACCCAAATTTGGGTGACGCTAGTTTTGAAGTAATTTTGAAAAGTTATTTTCATTTTAACATTTTACCGACCGGTCATTCGGCTGTAAACGTTTTTATATTTTCATAACATTGGAATTAAACAATAATTACTTTATCTATTTTATTTATTTTATTCATCGCGAAAGATATCTAATATTTAAAAAATTATATAATAATACCTCAATAATAGATAGCAAATTATTGGTTGCCATGATAACCGATTCATAGGCTACCGATAGGGGTGAAAAGCCGATTTATAGGCTACCGGTTGGTAAAGTGTTAATATATCCGAACAAACTGAATTTGACTAGGATGTTTCGAATGCGAAAGAGTTCTAATTCCATCCCCTATGATCAATTTTAACTTTCTAATTTCGCTTTAATTAATTAAATTGCTTCGATTTTGTGAAAATTATGGTGGTCGATTGTTGGCGACCAACATGTTAAATAACGTTACGTTGTAGCTAATTAAAAAATATGTTGACCATAATAATTTCGACCTTCAAATGACCTTCGCAAGAGTTACTTTTCAAGAAGCATAACTACGAAGACAATGCTCGCGCTTTCAGTATCTTGTTTAAGAATACGTCTTGGCATCGGTCCATACATCAATAAAATCAGTGTTCAAACGGATTCGTATCGTTCACATGTTCACGACTCGTTTGGTATCAAGCTTCCTTGACCATTGACATCGACCCTTATCAACGCTTTCGCGACGGACAGAACCGACTTCGAAAGGCGGCCCCCGATCGCCGGACAAGAAAAAAGCGCACTAGATAATGGACCGCCGCGTTTCCGAATACACAACCGCCTCACCAACAATAAACTTCACGCTCGATGGCGCGCGACCAAGTGTATCTCTGTTGTTGACGCGTCGAATTCAAAAGAATCGTTTATCCGCAATTATAACGGGCATTGTGCACGGCCGGATTCTGCGGATGACATTGCGCTGATGGGCGTCCTGTCAATGGCCGCGCCGAACACGTGGAAACTCGCATGGGACGAACAGAACGGATCCCGGAATGTCGAACCAGCTGAAAACGAGGGGTGGGCGGCAGCCGTGCATAGGCAACAGAGAAATGTTTACAACCTGCCGAAGTTGAGATTACAGTCGGATTTTTCCGAGAACTACAAGGGAGACTGTGTGGAACGCAGAGCTTCGGGCTCGAAAAAATTTCCACGTTTGTGGAAATTGTCGAAGTGCTACGGATAAACTTTGTTTTCCAAAGATTTGTTTTATTTATTATTTTTGTATGCTGTACTATAATTCGTTCACTTGTGACGAAGCTCGTATACTTTTGTCGTTAATTTCTCATCAATTTTTCAATAAAAAGGTAACTGAAATATTCACTTACGGATTTACAGATTTACAGACAGTCTTACAAATTTTTAATATAAGATTTAATTATAATAGATTTGTAGTAGATATTTAAATTATAATAGGTTTAGGATATTTCGACGCTAAACGTAAACAGTAAAAAAGTCTGGTGAGCATTGTAATATAAAAATATTTAAATCTTGTTGTTTTCATTACAACACTTGCTCCGACAATGCAATTTATAGGTAGATTTATAACGTATATTATGCGATAGATTTAGTGCCACGTGTACACGTGATGCAATCGAAAATTCGTCGAGCTGTCGCGCACAAGTGCGAAGATTGAATCATTTCTGGACGGATTGTTTTCGTTGGCTGATTACCGCGGCGCGTGCAAGAGTTACATTTAATATTCAGTAACCGTGACGATGATCCTCTTTGTCGGAGACGTTCGGAGCATGTTCGCTGATGGCATAAGAAGATTCCTCTGCGCGCGAGAAACCGATCGGTTGTTCGTGGCAGCTCTCTGCCAACAGGACACACGATAACCGAGGTCGTATTGGCAATCGAGATGCACGTACCATAAGGGAGAAAAGGATGCTTAAATTGACGTGTTTATGCGAACACTTAAGGTCGTCGAGGCGTTATCTCGTTCAGTGGCGATTGAATATATGTATAGTAGTAAGAGTATTCGATGTCGCGGTTACACCAGTCGTAAAATTTTAATGACGGAAGTCGTCGGGGATGATCACTCGGAAACAGAGAAACGTTTTGCAATTATATCTTGATTGGAGTCCTTCGGCAGGATCGTTTCAATACAATTTAATGTATTTAGAAGGAATATCGAAGTGTCTCTTGCACAATAAAATATAAGCTTAACCTGTTACTGGAATGTATTGCGAACTTGATACTTATGCTACTAATTCTTATGTTAATACTTATTAATATAATGCTAATATCGACTTTCCTTAATATCTCAATTATGAATGTCTAGCAAGGAAAAGCTTGTTAACCCTTGCTTCGGTTTATGAATCTTTATGGAATGGCGAAATGCTTGACATATAAGCTCGCGAAGGTGCCAGTTAACTTGGCATTTGATTTGCAGTTAAAACCCACTTCGGCAAATAATTACAAATAACTAGAAACAATCTTGATTAATTTTACTAAAAGATTTGGTTTCACAAGCAATCTGTTCAACACAATCGATATGCTAATTTTGTTATGAACACTTTCATCTGCGATCATCATCGTCTTAAATTCCTTTCAAATAATCTTATTATTAATTAGCATTTTAATTTTATCGTGCCCTGCAACAATGCATATTGTCCACAGGCTATCGCCTTCAGATCGATTCGTCTCTCGTGTTACACAAGATATCATTCCAGGCCAATCATCGTATTGCACAAGTGTTACCTGTAATCGAATTTTATTGTCTCACCGAAAGCATTCTGGACGACTGCTGGAACAGGTAACAGAGCGTCGGGTAAGGATCCACGAACATGACGAAGCTTACGATTCAGCAAATTGGAAGTGCGCAAACTATGACCTTCGTGCCCGATTCCCGATATCTTCACTCGGAAAACTTCCCGATCATCTAATTACGATCAATCACCTTGTCACGCTTCCCACTGCGCGTTACACCGTTCACGTTACACGAAACTACGATCGCGATGTTCCCTTAAAAACGAGCCCGCCTTGATTTTTGAGAAAGCAAATAACGTGGCCGAGAAATTCTCGAGGATTATCCACTAAGTCCAGAAAATATTGCTATTTATTTCTATAACTAGACTGCGAATATTATACATTTATGACAAAAATGAATGGGTCAAATGTAAAATTGAAAATACAAGGATATCATCGCATTAATTTTCGACTTATTGCTATTATCGAAAGAGAAAAACATTTTCACTTTATTTTCCTTTGCGATGAACTTAGGCAATGTTTATTCTGCATAAAGAATCGCAGTCTATCAATGACGATTCAGAATAAAATCGAAGATAAATAGACCGCATTATCCCACGACTGTTATCTCGAGACTAGTTCACGATTATTATTCATTAGTCAATTGTACGCAAATCATTTTTAATCACGAATAAGCTGCGGAGCACTGTTTTTTCCGTATACTATCCTCCACAGACACTAAGAAATTGTAAAAGAACCGTGTGATCTCGAATAAATTAAACGTTTTGAAATTCATTCATGAATTAATCACTTTTTTACTGCAGTTTCTACTGCATATTACGTATAATTCGGCACCGAACAATTTAGAACAAAAAAAAAATATGTTTAGTTTCTTTCGAACGGTACGAAATGATCTTGAACTTAGCAATTTATTCGTGACGGCAATGTCTGCGAGTATCTCTCGAGCGGTAGTATACTTAATCGAGACCCGGTCGAATCGGCGAATCGTTCGGAACTGGCGCCGAGATTCGAGCCGATCTCTTTGATAGACGGCCGTCGAGAAATTCTCGCAAATGGGGGGAAAACGAGAACAACAGAAAAAAAGTCAACTTCCTAGCCCTCTCGGCGCCGTTTAATGTCAAGCAGCACGGTCGAATCCCGCCGGGTATTTCGAGGGACTCGGCCTCGAGGGTATTATTCGCGATCGGCCTTCGACGGAAGTTCGCCGACTACGATGATACGGTAATAAGTCGCGGGAAGCAGCTTCCGAAGGCTCGTTTTCTGGTTTTTCATCGGCAGTCCGCTCGTAAAACCCGCGTCCTTAATTTCGGATTCCATGGAAACGGAGGGAGCCGACGGTAATTGGACGGCCGAGCAAGAAACCCGGAACGGAGCTCGCGGTTTTTCGAGCCGGACACATAGAAAGCGAGTCCTCTAATGAATAGACTTTCGAGGCCCGGCTTCATGAATTTGTAGCAAACGCGAAGAAATAGGATGGTGGCAGCCCCCGTCTAACCTCCGTTCTTTTACCGAACGCGATGGTCCGCTGACAAAGAAATCCCTCGGCTAACTTCGTCTTTCAGAAATTACTCTTTAAGCCTGCTCTGCGTTTTTTGGTCGAACCTAACGTTTCGAACAGCTTAGGGAAAATGGAAACAGCGAGTAACAATGCTCGGACGATTTTTAAAACGCGATAACTATTTGAGCCCCTCGCACTTCGATTTCTTTCATAGCGACGTTAATTAGTACTACTTCGTTCTTAATAATTTACCTAATAGAATATGATATTTCTTTGTTTATTGTATCTTCTTGTTTACTTCCATTCGTAGAGTACGAGAACGGAAGAAACAAGAAGATGCAATAAATAAAAATCATTCGTATTTAGCAAATTATGTATGAAATCTTCATTCTTATGTTTATTGAAATTGTAGATCTTTAATAAAATGCGAACTTAAAAAGTGGTAATTAACATTGATTATGGAGAAATCACCGTTATTATACCGCGGATTTTATGCATCTATGGAAAGAATGACTGGGTTATATCAAGGTTATAGCAACGAAGGCATAAGCGAATACATAAGAAGAAAATAAAAATGTTCTTACATTCTTCCTGAATGATTGAAATTATTACAAGAGAAAATAAAAGATAAAGTTCCACAGTCTACTAACTATATTCATCTGCAAGTTACTCATTCTTTTTATTTTTGAACTACGTAGTTTCTCCATTTGACTTTTGCCGTATTCTCTCGTCCACTATTTTTCGTTCCTTTCTCAATTCCTTTCTCAATTTAGAGTTTCGGATAAAACTTTAAAGGAACTTCTCCTGCAACTCAATTTCCTCATACATTTTGAAGCTTTTCGCGGAATGCATGTAAAAAGATGCCGTCGATGCTAGAAATATTCACGGCGAGTGTTTCCAATGTTTTCCAATCGTTTGCGCATTATCTGATCTGTTAGTAATTGCAGGTCGCAACAATAACAAAGTATTTAATCGCACGACCATTTGCGTTGTATTATCTCATTTCTAATTCGACCGACGATCGCGAAAACTTTTCCATGCGAGGAAATCAATCAAAACAACGGATCAAGACGGATCCGACGAGTGCTGGGAATGCAAATCGGGGACTGAAGCTTCTTAATGTTGAGATAACACAACAGAGTCGTATTAACGTTTGCAACTCATTAGCCAAACGTGGAAATCCGATGGAGAACCATTACGAATCACGACTGTGAGCGATCCTCGTGCAAAGACTCTATGTAGAAATGATCGTCACCGCGTGCCCGGCGACGCTACGCCGCGTTAATTAAGATGTTAATTAAAGCAAACACGGTTATCTGTGATTTGCCTTGATCGACTGCGCGCCTTGTTTATAAGGGAACTCGATTACAAAATAAAGAACGCGTGTCTCCTGTCGATATTGTTGCGACAAATCTGGCTCTATTTCACTGAAAACTTTCTTATCTGTGTTATTTGTTAGTTTATAGTCGCATTAACATCATTATTAGCGACCATTCTGTAGGTCAAGTCTACAGGAATCATCTTAGAATCCTGGAGTGTTTATTATTAACAAACGAAAAGATTGCAATTTGGCATTCTTTTTTCTAACTTGCATCCTTTATTCGCATTGTTGCATTTGTTTCTAATGTCTTCAAGGATATGTATAAATTTATCATCTTGCCATCTTACGTTTATATCGACGTCGTAATAATTCATTGTAAGACTGTGATTAATTGTATCGACTATCAATAGACTCGGTATCTTTGCAGTCGTAATAGAAATTTAGAAAAACAATCGATCTCGCGCCATTAATATCACTATCATCTTAGCTAATTACGTAAACAAGACAGAACTGTATACAAATAAGTATACTCCTTCGATAGAAATACTAGCTGTCACAAAATTAGTGAACTGAAAAAAATGTTTAACCATTTTCTGGTACGATGATTTTGATGAAAATGACTAATACATTGGGTTCACAATAGATTCCAAATAAAAAAGCATATTTTAATATAATTCTAGATAAATAATCTATTTCATTTTTAGCTAGTGAAATAATAAAACCACGAAAAATTAAGCTTTTACAACAAAATAAAACAGAAATATCACAATGTTATCCCCCTTGTGCCAATTAGGAATTAAATCCCAACACGCTTTTGCTTCGCACAAGCTTGTGAATAAATTTTGCAAAGACATTTTCTCCAATGCGTGTGCATCGCATTTTGCTCATTAAATTAAATTCAAGGGTTGTAATTCTCGCGTCAAAATTATGTAATAAAGGCGTGGCATTCGTGTTTCGTAAGTGATCGGCCACAGTGCTGGAAAGAGAGTACTGGCGTACTTGACATCGCTATCATAATTCGTTAAAGGCTTATTAAAGCTAATGCAACGCTCGGGAAGCTTTCCTTGTTACATCCGTCCAATTATGTAATTCAACAATATCCGGTGATTGCTTTCGTGTGTCGTTCCAGATCGACGTCAATAATTAGCCTTGTTAGGCGACCGTAATCACAGCAATTCCGCGACGACACGTTTTCGCACGAATTTTCTTATCGCTACCGCCTTCGCCTAAAATAATTCTGCCCGTCGATTGGCGGGGACACATTCGTCCGGGGAAAAAATTGGTTGCGAGGAAGTCTCGAAAAGGCGTTCGAATCGATCCCAAGAGCCATCGCGATTCAAGGAGACCGGGAAATTGAACACGACCATGCTCGTCGTCGATAGTTTCCACTGACTTGACAATGAAGTCTTTCGAGTCAACGTCGACGCTTGGAAAATTCATTAAAAATTTGTCCATTTCCTGTATCCATATAGTTTATGAACATTCGTGGTTTTGTGGTTAGTTTTAATTTACTGTTTTCCATACGTTTCTCGAACTTGTTCAATAATGGATAGCAGTATTGTATTATATTTAATCTTAATTTTCCGAACATTTATTCGTTTGACAATAAGATAGTACCGCTAATGGTCAAGAACTGTTAAAAAGTTTATCGATTTTCGGTATTATCTATATATCTATATAAAATAGGACATATACAAATCCACTCTGGAATTTTTATGTATAACTATGGCTTTTAGCATTTACAATTTTAACGTTGCAACGCACATTGTGACCATTTAACGCCAGTGGCCCGATATTATTCAGCATTAGTTCCATTTGAACGCTTGAACCTCGTTGTGAAAATGTAATATTCAATCATTTGCGTAAACAATCCTAGTTTAACGATTCAATCGCGCACTCGCTTCAAAATGCATTTGACTTTTAAAGAGAACCAAACTACAGTTCTTCTGATCTGTCCATTTCGCAGTAATTTTGACCGATCACGAGATCCAAACAGCAACATTCCTAATCGAAAAATAATCGCTTAATTTTAACAAGAAATCGCAATTAGTCACACCGATTGCGATTTGCCCGGCCTGCTGAATAATCTTGGACCACTCCCAAGGTAATTCTACAGCTCACCTGGCCAATCAACGATCGATTACCAGTTACCAGAAAATTCACGGTGTTTCGAGTGCCGCTTCTGCTCCTGCTCGAGGCGAGGGACAATGTCAGCTCTCGAGAAACCGCACAGACTTATCACGAATTTTCTTGCTCGTTTAATTTTAACCCTCCCGGCGACAATATAGCCTGCTACGAATTGAAACGGGTCCAGATCCGAGCGGTGCCAAACGTTCGTCGAAACGGACATTTCACGATATGCCATTAACTGTCGGTTGCTCGGTGATTAATGTTCTCGCATGGTGTAGACCGTGATTTATATTTACGAATCGGTGGGATCTCTCTTGTCCATATTAGATGACTACGGGTACCAATTCAGGATTGGAGGAACGAGGCGAGAGTCGATTTCAGAAGAATCGAACAACGGGACAAGAAATATCTCGAATTTACCGCTGATACATTGGCACACATTTCTGCCAATTTCTGTTACATGCGATTTCACCTATCATTTTAGAAAAATAAACGTGCCTATGCATGGCAGAAAGTCGATTCGCGGAACAGACCTGGGCAGATTTTAAATTAAATTTTTTGAAATATTATTTCGAATAACATTTCACTTGATTTCGTAGCCATTTTCATGCAAATAACATTATTCTTTCTTCCGAAATAATATTATTTGAAACATTGCTTCAAATAACATGTTATTTTATTTTATAATTATTTGAAATAATTATTAAGTTAAATTTAATGTTTGCCGCTGATTTACAAAATTTGCATTAAACAAATTATTGTCAAGATTTCCTAAAATTAAATTCTTTCGTTGATTATTATTTTGCGGATTATTTCTTCGTCAAGAGAGCATTGCATTGAACAAATTGTTGTTAAAATTTCACTGGATAAAGTCTTTTGTTCATTATTATTTTCAGCATTATTTCTTTCGGCCAATCTGAAATAAATCGAAACGAATCGATAGTATTTTTATTTTCAAATGACGCTCTGATATAAATTATTCGAAATAGTTATTTTTTTATTTTCATTTCAAATAACAATTGAGAAGTTTCAAGCTTTTTTCGAGAGAATACAGCACTCTTTACTATTTAAGATAGCTCTCATTTATTTCTAGAATTCTATCACTGTAAGACAAAAAGTGGACATATTTTCCCACGCGTATCTCCAAAGAGTCTGTCTACCCGAACATTATGTTCGAACCATTCTTCCGCATTCGACTTCCCCGCAAGAAATAAAAAGTTGACGTCCAACTGGAGTAATGCGAGATTTTATTTCGCGGGAAAAAGAGGGTATTAACAAGAAGCCGCGCTGCGAGCTGCAGAAACTTTCCGGACAAGCTAATGGACACAACAAACACCATAAAAAGTCGGGAAAAACTGCCGCGCCAGTTCCCGTACCGGGATGAATAAAATTCGCTTGGCCAACGTTAATGCATCGGATATCTTTGTGTTGCATAACTCGCTCCTTGTTGGAGATTGGCCGAGTTCGCTGTGATCGCGTATCGAACGCACGCAGCCAGATTTTGTGAAAGGTGGATCTAGGCGCGGCCGAGGACCGGTTGCAGAAGTAAACAACCGAGCGAAGGCGTTTTTTAGACTCGGTATATCTTGTGAACAAATACTATCAAACCGCGGGATTTTTATGGAAAATAAAGATTCTTTACATCAATATTAACACTTTACCGACCGGTCATTCGGCTGTAAACATTTTTATATTTTCATAACATTGGAATTAAACAATAATTACTTTATCTATTTTACTTATTTTATTCATCGCGAAAGATATCTAATACTTAAAGATTATATAATAATACCTCGATAATAGATAGCAAATTATTGGTTGCCATGACATCCGATTCATGGACTACCGATAGGGGTGAAAAGCCGATTTGTAGGCTACCGGTCGGTAAAGTGTTAACAAACAGTAGCTAAACAAAAAGTTCATTCTGCATAATTTTGTTACATTGAAAATAATACAATGACGATTTTCAATTCTTTAAATCTGTCTATACTCGTTTCTGCAATAAATGCAGAAAATCTGTGATCTACGTATTATACACGTTTTTCCGCGAAGACTTGAAAACTTTTGCCGAAGCCAACGAGTTTATGCGCGATTAGCATCGTGTGAACTGATTTGTTTAAAGAGCTGCAAGGAAAATTTGGAACGTCCAGGAAATTCGACTTCTACGAGGAAAACTCGCGTGGAACACTAGATTTGAGAACTACGAGGAAAGGATCCGTGAAATTAAACAAAGATTACGAGTGATCTACAGAATCTAACAGAATTTATAGGAAGAGTTAAAAGATATCACTGACGACAGGTTTCGAATAACAAAGAATGGTTTTCAAGCTAGTCGACGAATCTGTTATGTTCCAACCTGATTAACGGTAAAGTAATTACAGAAGTGCTTGAGAGCTTATAAATCCCATAATAACTCTTTTCTCGCCGATAAAAATGAACGCGTATTCGGTCCTCATACTATACGGTTTTAATACCACTGTAGATTTCTCTTTAGAATTTTTTAAGTATTTCAAACGTCAAAGCTGAGCGTACGCCGTGATCGCAAAATACCCGTGTATAGTTTTGAATACACCCAATTTCCCCATGCTGAAGCGAAGGTAATTAAGGCGCGAAAATATCAACTGATCTTTCAATCAAACCATTAACCTCCGAGGGAAAAGTTTGCGATAGTTTTATTCGTCCTATCTGGAGCTTCCAGCGTAAAACGAGCTTCGTCTAACGAAGTTAAGCCGTTGGTGCACAGAAATAGATATGGTTAATATTTTGCGAACTGTTTACGCGCAGCTGCTATAACTCAAGTCTAGCGGTGTTATTGAAAAACCGCCGGTTTCTAACGTATCTTCCCATGCGAGATTAATGCAGGAGGAGAAGACACTTGACACTTGCGTCAAAGTTGTTATCAATGAACAGTGACCTACGTAATGTTTACTGGCGCATTTATACATTCGCATGCGTCGTATTTCGAATTTCTTCCTAAGACGTTTCGAATCCGCGCTCGATCCATGATAAAAACATAAATAGACCGCAGAATTTTTTATTCTTCGCGCTGACTGAGAAAAGGTCAAACTACGCGACCCACGAAATTTCGCAATTCTTCCAGCCTTGCAGCTGTCACGCTGGACCGAAATCTACATTTTTGTCAAAAGTGATATCGTCGTGACAAGAATGAAATTAATCAATTAATTCCACATACTTGAAAATGAGATATCGAGTTCCAATAAAGGAATCTATATTCTAGGATGTTCAAATTACATTCTCAAATTTTTGGTTCTCGATAGCACTGCTAGTTCTCAAGCGACACTTGTTAGAGAACTGAACTGGCTCCGAGCGAACCGGTACGCCGCATTTCTTTCGCGTACACAGTGTGACAGCAGACGGTGTCGAAGACTTCTGCAATCTGTAAAGTTTCGCAGTCTAAATCTGTCTCAAAGTATCCCATAATTCCAAAGCGAATTCTTCTCGAATCGTAAAACAAGACAATCAATGTACAGAAAATTTACAAGCGTCAGCTATCGACGCACGTAGAACGTGACCGTTCGGAGAAAACAAAATTCCTCGAGTTCCAGAATCTTCAGAGAGGAAAACGACCACGTGCATCGATTTATCGCCGCAAATCCCGTCTTATTGTTTGCACGAATCGCAGAAGTAAATTTCCCGAGGTGCGGGAAAAAGAGAGAAAAGAAAAAGCAGAACCGATTTTTACCTTCGTCTTTTGTTTCAGGAACTTGGAGAGCTTGGCGATGTGGTTGAAGATATTTGGCTTCGGCATTTTGACTAGATTCGTTCGACTCGAACTATCTTTTCCTCTGTCGTATCAGTCTGTTGCACTCTCTCTCTCTCTCTCTCTCTTTCTCTTTGGCTGTCTTTAGTCACTGTCGCACCGGTGCAAATCACTTTTACATTGTCTTTCTTGTACGCCGCGGGTCTCTCGCGAGCGAAACTTTCTAGAAGCTACAGCCCATCGACTAGATGCTAAAGAGAACGTCGCGGAGAGTGTGCGGCACGAAGTTTCGCGAACTGTTCGCGACGAGTGCACGGTTGGCACGAGGAGGAGCCTCTCCAAGGTGAATTGTCGCGAACAGTCAGATTACCGGTCCGATAATCCGTACTTGGTGTACCCCGTTCCAGATCCGCGAATGGTTAAGGGTGCGCGAAACTACGCTCGTAACTGCCCTTTAAAATAGAATCTCTTGAATCACTGTTGCTGTCGGGTGTAACAGACGGCCGTTCGTCGATATTCCGGTATTTCTTTCAGCGGAGTAAAAAGGAGTCGTGGACGTTTAATACTTGTCTGTTCCCTGTTTCGCGAGCACGCGACTCGGCACCTGTCCACCCGGGGCGAGAAGCGGCGGAATATAAAATGTAACAGATTCGACTAGCTCTGTTTTCGTTTTGGCGATCGATCGGCCACGGGGCGTGTGCAAGCTTCACTTCGGCGAGGACTAAAGCAACACTGAAGCACCGCGGTTACGGGGTGAGTATAATACAGACGCAGCTAGGGGAAAGCCGGCTAGGGAGGGGATGGGGATTCGGTGCAACGCGCATACAAAGCTGCGCAGCACGTGCTCGCCGGCCGGTTCTACAGTTTTTCCTATTTGCCGAAGCATGTGTCGCGACGCTGTCCGCTCGATGTTGGAGCACCGCCCGGTGAGATCGACACGTCGGCCTCGTATTTTCGACTTATGACTCCGTGGCCCTTTGTTCCGACCCCTTATGATATCAGCCGAACTTGTCTGCTGCGTGAAATTAGGCACGCAGTCCTTTTTAGACCGCGTCGGAAATCGGAGAGGGTGAAAACCGTTGTCATTCATCTCGGATTTTAATAATTGATGAAGATCTTTGGCGATATTGAATAATGAGGTAATTATTGTTAATAGAAAGACCTATCGTTCGAATGATTCACAACTTTAAAGTAGGAGAACAGAAATTGGAGTAGGAGGTAGGAGCATCGCCTTTAACCCTTTAAGAGTGAATATCGAAGTGCAATAGAACATCGACTATCCTTCAATATCACAGTGATCTGTTAGTTAAATACTTTTTATTTGCAAATACGATTTATTCTATGAATCAATAAGGTCATCAAAGGAATTAATTGAAGTATCACCTCATACTTTAACTAAGCAATTGTTCTGTTATTTACGTCACTATTCTATCGTATTAACGATATTAACACTACAGTTTTTACTCCAGAATAATAATTGTCTTTAAAAAGCTGTAATTATCTTTACCTAGTATTTAGAGTGTTCGAATATTTCACAAGAATAATTTGTACCTAGACCTTACGAAAGAATAGTACCAGCTAATATGATCAACGAAGCAGTTAATGTGTTAATCATTAGACTGCGGATTTTTATGCAGATTCAAGATTTCGAATCTTATAATTAAACTGCGGATATTTACGCATTTATGAGAAGCGCAGATTTGGGGAATGTGAGAGAACATGTAAATTAACGAGACCTAACAGCATTTTCATTTTCTTCTAGTTGACGAAGGAAATTTTATCTTTTGTTAAGCGGCGTATGAAAGTGGAAGCTTCCATAGACCCGCAGTCTACTTATGATAGTGAAAATCGGAGAAATTTTCATTAATTAATAGATTCCTTGCGCTAAAAACACATTTAAAATATTATCAATTTCTGCAAATGTTCCCGGTTTTTGGCGTTTTAGAAATTTACATGTGGCACAAATGCATTAAGGACCGCAATCTATGGGGAATTGTCGAATAAATTTCTTTATCAGTGCGCGTACGGTAAAATTGACTGAAATTTTAGATAAATACCGCCATGACTAAAAAATAATTTATCGGTCTCGTGTAAACATCTGACAATTTCATGGCTCCGTCCCGAACGATACCAGACCAAAGCGCAGCGTGCATGCAGTCACGTTCGCATCATGAGTTGCGATAAGTGCGATAACTTTCATTGGATTTTCACGGTCTATTACCTAATTGCACGCGGTAAAACGGCCGACACTTTCATATGGGACTCGAAGGTTCGAAAAGTTTCTTGTTCCCCTGCAGAACAATATGGTGCATAATGATCTTTAGTTAATTCGATTGTGGAGGACGTGTGTACGCATTCGATCAAGTAGGCGCGACTATTGCGTCAGCTTCTACACTAACGTATGAAAATCTGCATGTTTCTTATTTTCATTACAATTGTCGGAGCGAGCGCAGCTATCAAAGTTCGTTTTCCGTTTGAATACACGCAATAAAGGACATTGTTTTGGGAAAGGCGCGAGGAAAGTTGCAGTAATAATTAGACTGCGGATTTTTAACGTTCATAGCAGACGTAGGTGAAATATTATTTTTAATATATTGACATTATTAAATGCAGAAATACATTTTTAACGAATTTCTTTTTTTACAGTCTACATTGAAACACTTTATTTTGCATAAAGATTCGCAGTTCTTGTCCTTATTTTCTATAGAATATACTATGAAATACAAACGTATACTAAATTCACAAGAATTTAAGAATACTGTCACATTATTTTTGATATATTATTAAATAAAGAAATGCACTATTATCTAACTTCTGTTTCCTACAGTCAACATATTATTTTGCATAAAGATTCGCAATTCACTAACGATAGATTAAATTTTCTTCATAATGCAGAGATCGAGCATTGTTTCTGGTTCTATTTTATAGAGAAAATACTTTCAAGAACGAAAATGTACCTACGTTTGACTGGAAAAATGAACAGAAAGTCAGCAGAAATATTCAACTTTTTCATTAAGGGCTAATAAGCAGCTATCCTCATTAGAACTCCCTCGATACGCCGTAAGCATCAATTCGTCCGAGGCGTCGATCATCGAATAACTCGCGTAGATCGTCACTCCCGTTGGCACGACGATAAATTTGATCGAGCCCTCCTCCAATTGAGTACGTCAACACTGTCGGAGGAATGTGGTCTGCTGTCGCAGAATTAATAACACGCAGCAGCCATTGGTGAACTCGTGCGCCCGACACGGCGGAAACAGCTGTTCCGTACAGGTTTTCCGCTCTCTGCGGCTAATGGCCGTGCTAAAATATGCAGGACGGTTTCCAAAGTGCGGGATAGCTGCCGAAGAAGGTGGCAGGCACCGAAACGGAGTCCAGTCGAAATGCAAAAAACGATTGTCAGTTTGATTTATGCGAGATTCTCGGGACGCTCGAGCGCGCCACGACTAAATTTAGGACGCCTCTGTTTTTGGAAAACGAACCGATGTTGGTAACATTTCTAAAAATTCTCTCCTTTCTCGGAGTGCAGAGTTTTCGATGAACATTCCAAAGATCCGCAGAATGGAATTCCAGAGAACTCGTGCTCGAAGATACCAGTCGCGGAGAAATGTTACACATTTCTCGCGGGTACATCGAGATGAGTCATTTTCCATAGATAGCGTCTATCGAATACGCAATAAAAACATTCGCGTCTGATAAACACCACTGCCTTGAGTTACTGTAAATACATATGCAAATATCGTTCCGAAACTCTAAGTAAAATAGCTCGGTCGGCAAACAATCAAGACGTTCAGCGCGAAACGGTTGAATTGTAGAGATAAAGCTCAGAGAAAACCGCATGAAAGAGTAAATAAAAGTAGAGAGTGAGATTTGAGAACAAGCAGCATCGTTTACTACTGCAGATCAACAGTATCGCCATGGCCACGGATATCTCAGATTCGAGATAAACAATCGACAACAGTTTCTACCATTTCGTGACAAAGTGCAGATAATTTTCTGGATCTCTTTCTACATAACCTTGACATAACCTTGACATATTATTAGAATTTGTTTGGTTACCAATAACCATTACAAATAATGGAAATAGTTTATGATTACAAATAATCATTACAGATGACCAAACTTGGATTTCGTTACAAATAACAATTAACATAAAATTCCGGTCGTCAACAATAATTATACGTAACCAATATATAATTCTGTTTAACCGTAAGGGTCATACGTAATCAAAAATTGTTCTCGACTACCCTTTATGCGAATAAAAATCAATTTTCTGTCGACGATATTTTTCCTATAAAATATTTCACCTAACTGTTACTTTTGTCTGTAATATTCCAATCAAACATTCCTCGAGGACTACGTGCCTATTGTACATGCGCGCAGTCTGAAATTGACAATAGGGGAATTACGATGTCAGCTATTACTCCCTCGAGGGGCTGTTCCGTATTGTAATGGAGCCATTCGAGGGTGTCGATGGCTGAACGTCATCCCGATAGCAGGGTAAATTCCTATGGTGGAAATTTTTGTAATTTCGAAGGGAAAAGAAGCTATCTTATATCATCTTAGTCATCGCCGAATAAACAGGTAACGCTTTTTATAAACCGTAGTAGATTACGGTACGCTTCCTTTTATGGTGTTTCCTTTTATGTTCGCAGAAACTTCACGGTAGGACAATTCTGTGCGACCTTTTTCCGAAAATTATGAGCTGTTCGCAACTCCTCGCCATTTATATTATCGTATATCGTTTATTGAACCTAGGTAATCTTTGGGATAATATTTACTTTAGATTTAAGACAATTCACCTTTTTTAATCTCCCTTTATGTTTACGCGCGTTCTTATCTTCGCGTATACGGTGGTAAATGGAAGTCACTAAAAGTTTATGCAACTGTTATGCGCGGCGAATATACAAAGTGTATGAACTACAAGTACACACTTTGTAAAGACGAAAAAATTCGTACAATTGTGTCCGATAGAAGTATTTCAGTTAAGATAACGTCATAAAATTGTAACCTTTATAAAGTCATGAAATACTTCTGAACGATTGTGCAAACTATAAAATATTATATTTCTTGATTACGAGATCAATGTTTAAGTAATTAACGTATTTATTCGCGAGATAATGATTAACTTTAGACGGTTTAAATAAAAAAGACTGCTTTAACACTGGATTTACGGAGCACGTAATTTTCAAAACTTTCTAATATACAATTATTAAAGATATAAAGATACATTTATATAGAATTAATTTAATTTTGTTTCATTGGATATATACTATAATAAAATAGTTAAAGATCTGAATAAATATATGTTTGTTATTTTTATAAAGCAACATCAAATATCAGCATTCAGTGCTCCGTAAACCTAGTGCTAAATAAAATATGAAGTAATACAACGTTGGAAGTAATTACCCCATTTTAATACAATTTGTTAATTTTGAAAGTACCATAATTATTAATAGTCCTGTTATGTGTCCTCCGAAAGGTGACATCCGAGTGTGAATAATTTAATGAATATTTAAACAGCATATTTAGGTGAGAAAACTATGTTGTACAAAACCGTTTGAGATGCTAAGTCGAATGATCTCTCGGGTCGATTTTCTCACTTTCGCGTCGAGTTCTGTGGCATCTGGAGTTCGTAAGAATGATACCAGATATCCACGCGGGAGTACGCGATCTTCGAAAATAAAATCGCGCGGAACAGCTGGAAAAGAACCGGCCGGTGGAATCTGATGTTTACTTCGCGTTCGGTAGCGCGTCGTCGCATGTTGGCGCCATGCTTCTCGCTGGCGGAGCAATTTTAGCAAAGAGGCAGCGAGCCTCCGGCTAATGGAACGAAGTCGGATTCTTGGCATCGGGCCGAGAAAAACGGGCGGCGAAGGTTAAAGTTTCCCCGGTGTCCTCGCGGTGACAAGTTGAGGACGGAAACATCGGTTTTCATTTTTGGAACATTTTCGGTAGGGTTCATCCGATCCCATTTGTTCCCATCCTGTTTCGGACTTTATGTAATCCGTCAGTCTTATCGCCGCGACTTTCTGACTCGTTCGAATGTATATTCAACGCCTGTATCTAGGTGATGGAGTTATTTGCTGAGATTTGATTATTTATCTTCACGTTGATCTGCTATATCTTTCTAATTTTATTCGAATCTGGAAAATGTATGGATGTTGCGAAAGAATTGGTGTCGTACAACTTAATTTTTCTATTTCAATTCAATTTTTACTACGGTTCATTGCGATTGCTTTCACTGTTATTTATAAATAGTAATAACGAGTCTGACACGATATCACAAGGCGAAGGGTTGAGTATGTATATTTAACATTAAATCTACCGAGCGGGCCAAGATGACCAGTTTCACATCCTTTATTTTAAAGTTGCCGAAATTATAAAGACTATTTTATAGAAAATGATTGAATAAATTTCTTAATCCAAACATACATAGTAAATTTAATTAAATTCATATTTATCGAATGAGACATGTCAAATTTTTTTATAAAAAATGAACAAAGTAAAAGAAAAGAATTTAACGTTTAATACTTGAAGGGCTCGGTAGGTCGTGTGACAATCTCATAAAATATTTGAAGCTGTGGCGTGGTAGTTAAAGTGTTATCAGATCTCATCGGATAATAGAAAAAACGTTCTTCAACTGTGATTATGATTTCTGTGTTTACTTGGCAGTATTCGGAGTCTGCATCGCATCAATGCGAACCAGGTTTCCGTTCACGTTTGAATGAATAATTTTAGCCACGACAGCCATTCATACTGCGAATTTCGCGGCGATACGACGTACACGACAGCGGCACCCACGCGATGGATCCGATGCATCGACCATAAACGTGATCCTACCCACGGAAATTCGCGCTAAATCATCTATTCATCTGACTTATTTTCGACGAAATCCGAGCTAAGCCGGTAATTATACAGCTCATCTCAACCCCATTTTCATTGTCACTAATTTCAACAGACACCGAGCGAAAATAGCCTCGGCACTTTTGCGTTATCTTCAAGGACTTTGCGGTACGTGAAGACACGATAGGTAGTTTGGGACGACAAGTAGGGACTTCCGCCAGAACGCCTTATTTTTAGTTTCGGATATTTCTGAAATTTTTCTCGAAGGAAAATCGTGGAGAGATATGTACGCTGCGACCTTGAGCCCACAATTTACTTCTGGGCTACTTGGAGATCAGGCTCGTTGAGGCAAACGCAAGTGTGTTTCTTGCAAGTGGGGCAACAAGTGGCCTTGTGGTCGAAGGACATTCGCCTGTTCCATGTGGTAATCGACGTTTTGTGTACACTGGTTTAGGTACTATTTATTATTTAAATAAAAATTGAGACTTCTATCTTTATTTTCTAACTAAACATAGAGATTTCCACTTTCATTCTGCAAATAAAAATAGAAATTTCCGCTTTAATTTTTTTAGTAAAAATAGTGACCTTCGCTATTATTTTCTTAATAAAAATAGAGGGTTGTATCTTTATTTTTAAAATGAAAATAGAGAGTTCTGTTTTTATTTTTAAAATGCAAATAGAGAGTTCTATCTTTATTTTTCGAATAAAAATAGAGACGTCCTTGTATTATTTAAATAAAGATAACGTCTTCCATTTTGTCTTACAATGTTTATCAAATTGTTATGTTGTATTAATTCAAGAATGGAATGCAATTAAAAGAATGAAAATTGAACGTTTCTCGTTAAGCTTTATTGAAATCTGCGTGTTAGGATATAAATCCATGAATTTCCATAGTTTAATGGCTAGTTATAAAATGGAGGAAATTGTTTAATAAGTACCGAGGGAAGAAGTGGGAGATTCGAGGAACTCGAAAACGAACGCGTTTTCCAACGACGCTAATGCATTCATCCGGCAGGTAGATCAACAAATCGATCGTTAAAATAGCCCGAGATTCACCGGTTGCACTCATTGTTCGAGCAACAACGGCACGACGGACGCCTCTATTTGGCAAATGAAGCCAACGTTGAACGGAAGCAGTGACGCGCGTTTGCCCACGGCCTTCCGGAAATAAATCGGGCACAGTGGCATCATGCGGGAAGCATTTACGACTCATTAACCTCCCGGGGATCAGAATATCCGTAATCTTTATCACGAGTTTTTATCGCTGTTCCGAATACAAAGAATATCTTTGTCGGAAAGGATCGGCGATAATTTTAAATTTCATTCTGCAGCATTTATGAACGCATCTACACCTTTAAGAATTTTCGCAAAAAAGCAAACTCGTTTATCGATCTTTCGTTGCCTATGTCTACTATGAAAATTGAAGACTATTTCTTGAATTTTCATAATGGACTTTTAATATCTTGAGGTAATTGGTAGTTGCCAATAGATAACTGTAAATAATTGATCGCAACCGAAACTCCGTTCGCAAAGGTATGTTACTAACATAGTGTTAATATTTGATGAGTTGAACTCCATCAAAATAAACATTCAATTAGGGGGATATCTTCAAGCAGATATTAAATTAATTACCACCTCGCTGCGACAGAAAGCGTGACGAAAGTCAAAGGTTCCCATTACGGTCGAATTGATCGGCGCACGAGAGTTAAAAAGCCGCGAATTTGGGTCACTCTGTCTCTCAGATATATAGTCAATTATCGTGTGGGACGTAAATGAACGTATCGCGGGTCGGACATCGACCTCTTGTGTCAAGGTTGCGTTACGGGGTTCGTGAACCTTAAGCACTTTCATATTCGCCACCTGGAAACCGTTCTGCGAATATTTTTTTACAATGTTCTATATCAAAATTATATTTTCATAGGTGCTACGATATTTTCGAAGCTCTCAAATTTTTCACAAGTTCCAGACACCGCGTTTCAGCTTCGACGAGATCGCGATTCAAATTCTGAATTCTATAAATTCCATTAGCAGCGCAGTAGGTCGAGCCCGGTAATTCGTTCAAGATACACTAATCATCGATTTTGGAACGCGAACTGAGAATGGATTCCACGAATAAACGCGTTCATGCATGATTAATCTCGACTCGCCGGTTCATCGTTCCTAAAGTGTATTTCTCGCCTCGGTATTCGACCGAGAAATTTTAAACAGAGAAGGTAAATGATCGACGCGATCGATCGAGGGGGCACGGCTGGAGTGGCCGGAAATCACGGTGGAGTGATCAGAGACAACAATAACAATAACAACAACACAGTGTGGGTCGGGCCTGGAAAACACGTGGCCCGATTATGGTGCAGACGACCGAACAAGTGGCGGGTGTGACATTGTGTGTGCTAGAAAGGTGCGTCACTCAACATCGAGCAATTACAGTGGTGCCTTGTGTAACAACGATCATCGGGGGAAAACGTAAACGGGGATAGTCTCAGTACCTCCGGGTCCTGGATCTGCTCCGAATCCGCGGACGTGCTCGACGTCTTCAGGATGCTGTACAGCTTTACGTAGGGGGCCTTGATCAGCTGTTAGCCAATACAATCGGCCGTTTTTAGCGATTCTGTATCATCGGCTACTCCGCGCTGACTGACACGATCCACGCATCGATATTTCCGCCAGCTCGACTAATTTCCTTAACACTAGAACTACCCTTAACGCGAGTAATGTATATTATTTTACAGAAACGACAAAGTTGAATTTCTTACGATTTCTCATTGAAATATTTTCATCGTATTTGCAAATAAAAAAAAGAGTTCAAGTCACTTTGAATGGTTTGCTACATAATTGGGCAAAAAGTAATCTGATTGATGATCAACTAATTTATAATAACTACTTTATTATAATGAGTTATATTAGTTATAATCGTTACTTTTTGAGACAGATTACTTCTTGTCCAACTACGGTTTGGTAGTTCTAGCGTTAATTCCATTTCTTGCTCGAGAAATTAAACTTTCGCAATTTATGTCATATTCTGTCCGATCGATTCGAAGTTAATCAACACTTTATTTGAACGAAAATGATCGTCAATTGTTCTCCTTAGATTTAAATATAATTTGAATTGTACTCGAACGTGACGGACTATTTAAAATATGCATTTCATTGAAAGATCCTCTTTCAAAAACTAAATTAGCGAATCTTCACGGCTAATTTCTGCGGCACCGACGCGTGGATCGAGAAGCAGCTAGCAACTACATCTATCTTTTCTTCGTTTGAAAATGAAAAATCATCGGCCTTGAAAAACAGAAGCTTTGGGACGAAGAGATGCCAGATAAAAAATGGAGTGCATGTCGTAAAAGAAAATAACGATCCTGAGAATACGGTGCAATGAGAGAAGCGATGCGGCTTCGAACGAACGATGATGACGCTCTTCTGCATGGCGATGAGAAACGAACAGAGAGGCGAGAAGTGCGTTGATTGCACCGATACGAGTGCTCGAGAAATAAAACTGTTCACTGCCCACGGTGCTTTCGTAGTGCGAGACGATATGAATGACGTGGTGAGCTCGGTGCGACGATGATCGGACGCGGGAAACTCAATCTGATGTATGTGATGTATGAATATGGTAGTCGAGTGATGTACAGTGATGCATTAACACGCTGAAGGAATCGTCACAGAATTATTCAATTCGTAATCGATGCTAAAAGATCGATTGGATTATCTCAAATAATTCGACGTTTTTTAGTAATTCTGAACAATGAATTTTGAACATACATTTATATAAGTTACATAATTAATGTAAAAATATTTTTATGCAATTTAAGAATTGCAGGAACGTTATACCTAACGATCCCTGTTCCTCTAATTCATGCTAGTTTGACGCTTGAGTAAGTACCGCAAGTTCTAGCAGCTTCTGGTGCCAAAATGGCGGGGCTAGCAGCGTAAAGCTACACTACTGTAGATTATTAGCATTCTCTTATTCATTTTTATACGAAATGAGAACCTTGCGTCTTCAGCGTGTTAGAGGCGAACGATTCAACGACGAAAGAACGCATCGGCGATGATAATCATCGGAATAGTAGGATATTCAAATAAGTACTCACCTCCCACGATTCCCTGGTCAGGTCGGAGATTTCGTCACCATCTTGACGCGGTTTGCCGTCCTCCGTGGATTCGCCGGACTCACCGGCCTCGTGGGGCGACAATTCCGGCGACAAATCCGTATCGGTGTCCGACAGGATGTAGCCCCGTTCCCTCCAGTAATTTTCGTCGAGTTCTCCATAGAGCGACGGCACCCACGCATGGATGAACCTGTACAGGTCGTCCACCCTGCGAGCAACAGAACGTGTACATATCAGTCGACCTAGAAACGTGTTTCCGCTTGGCAGATCGTTTTTTCGAATTTCGAATAGCAATTATTCAAAGATTTATAATCGAATCAAATGGCTGTTTCAAAAATTTAGAACTAAATCAAATGAGTTTTTAACAAAATATGAAACGTCATCGAATGAATTTGAAAAAGAAATGTGGAATATCGTCAAATGAGTTTTAAAAAGATTTGGAATGTCGTCGAATAAATGTTATAATCGAAAATAATTTATTCAAATAAATCAAATGTTTTAGATTCGAAGAGAAATGAAATGAACTTTAGAGATGAAAATTCGTAACTTATACTGGTTGCATAGTTTGACAATGCTATTTCGATACTGATGTCGAAAAGCGATACAAATGACGTAATTCAATTATCGGTTGCATCGGAGGGTTCTGCGACATACTGAATACTATTGCATGTTTTCCGGTCACGAAACAAAGATGAATCTTTCGCACCGTCTTAGCGACTCTGACGCTAATACTTAAACAATCGCGATAACGGAATTTATTTAATGAAATCATTCGCTCGATGCATAATTTATATCCACAAGTTACATGTGTCATAGCGTTGACGTAATCCGATTAACATGCGAAATGGTTTACGATTTCTTATTGCAGAATATGTATTAAGCCGGTTAAAATGACTGGTTTCACATCTTTTGAACCGAGTTTCAGAAATCATAAAGGCTCTTTCATAGCAAACCAATAAAAATGGCGGACCTAAATAAATAGTCTTTTCATCGTTATAAAGCAACTGTCCTTAGTCGCTTTTAGAGCTCTGTAGGTTTAGTGTTAATAATTTCTCTTCAAAGCCTCTTTATAACTTTATCGTGTGTAGTACCACAAATTAAATCCTTGATTACTAATATGGAGTCACTGCAGTTTAAACAGAGGTCCCACTTATGTCAACGAAAACTGCCGATCTTAATACAAGTTGCCATTTTCGTATGTTGTCTTATGCAAATAATTTGTCATTATTTCAAGTTGGAAATAGCTTCAACTCCAAAGAATCCCTTTTGGCTTAGCGAGACGATACCCTGTATGCCATTATTTGTAATTTCTTAGTTTATAATTTCTTAGAATCATAATCCTCTCCTTTTCGGCCATAAAGTAATCCTCTTCTTTTCGGCCATAAAGTAATCCTCTTCTTTTCGACCATAAAGTGATCCTTTTCTTTCCGGCCATAAAGTAATGACTGCACTTCCGTGCAATAAAGTTCCGCAAACCTTATGGACAGCATATTTTCGGTTTATGGCACTCGCCAATTTGCACCGTTTCGGTTATTTCAGGATTTCTTGCTACCTGTGGCACTGCGCGCTGCGTGTCCTTTTGTTTCTCTTTCCATTTCGCTACTAGCCTATCAGTTTCTAGTCTATTTCATAGTGCTTCAAATTCAGTCTTTAATGTTAAGACTCACAACAACAACGTTCTATTCAACAATCCATTATCGATCAATTGCAATACCCTGCAGTACAATCTTGTACAATTCAACTGTAAATATTTATAAATACATTGCTTATTTAACAAAGCAACTGTTTTTTTTTAATTAGACGAGCAGCGGTACCAATCAATTCCGACGCTCAGCGTAATCGCCTTTACAACCCGAGAGATTTTTAAAATCGTGGTGTTATGGTATCGGGCGCACATGTGAGTCACCTACATATGACAAGCTAAATATTTCAGTCACTTGTTATAAAGAGTCTACTGGACAATATAAAAATATCGATACACCTGTTACCTTCTATTTTCACAAAACAAGCCATAAGTAGATTGCGGATCTTGACGAAAAATAAAAATTATCTGCCTATATTGCAAGGCATAGAATCCAAGTTTTTTCTTTCTTTCACAATTTTAATAAGTTCAAATTGATACATCAACGTTCTTAGTTCTTTTATTAATATTTTCACTGTTTTATATGTATTATATCTATTGATTTTTGCTATGAATGCCACGAGAGTACAAAGATCCGCAGTCCATTGTAGTCGTTTCGTTTGACCAAAAACTTAATTAACTAAAGACACGGAGCTTAAGTAAAATCGAGCATGTACCTTTGGTGGACATAAGGCGCAAGGTTCCTAACTGCTGGCGACACATGTTCGCTGTAAACGAAGTTTACCGCGTTGCTGACGGCGCTTAAAGTCCAGTTCATGTTGCGACCGTGTCGTTCCGGTATCGATAGATGTATATCCGATTGCAATGTCTCTGGTACAACGAGTCGGCCACAACTTTCTCTAACGTTCTATCGCGTGTCCCGTGTGTCGTCGACCCTGCAAGGACGTTTCCTACTTCTCAGACCATCGGTGCATTAATCCCGTTCGGTATCTCCCGCGACCCTAACAGATTCGACTATTTTTACGCTAAAAAAGCTGCATCTGGAACGACAACGGGGGAACCAACGCGTTAAAATTAGCCGTGAACGGGGTTTTCACATTCCAGATTTCTTTTCTCACTCGCGCGACCTTGAAACTCCCCTACACGCGGTTATCAAAGATTCATCGTCTTCTAGGATGATCCACGAAAGCGGTAATTGAACGGAGACCTGTCGTTCATTACTGTTTGCCTTACTTATCGTCCCCCCTAGCTCGTGTTTCGCGCCTTCGTCGCTGACGCCACTTGTCGCAACGTAGCGAAATAAAAACGTCAATGAAGTTCTCGTTTCGCTGGTAAACTCGTCAAATCAGCAGCTCGATAAGGCGGACAAACAGATGCATTTACGGTTTTCACAAATTGTATTCTACCAGCCTGCGTCGTCAATAGAGCTACCAGTTACGAGGTCTTGTAATTGATGGTTTCATTCTCCTTAACCGAGTATTTTCGAGCGATTTTTTCTAGCGAATTGCGTGCTCGTAAAAGATGCTGAAAGGACATCGATGACGCGCGCGGTGGAGTAACTTTGAACGAGTTTCTCCGCGAGCATAGTTATTTCAACCTTGACCCACGTTATTCTCAGAAACTACGAGCGCGATCCGTTTGTTGATTCGAACGAGTGTTCTATACGTTTGGAGCTATAACTGGAACTAGGATTATCACGCTATAACAAAAGCTCCTATATTCTTCGATTAGTTAACATCAAAATGGTCAAAATGACCGTTTCCTTATTCTGCAAAGTTTTTCCTACTTCATGGAAAATGCTTGGAATAAATAATAATACTTGCTCCGATAATGTAATTTATTCAAACATTTCGCATGATCAGAGTCTTTCTCAAACTTTGCAAGACTGCTACCGTGGTAGGCTTAGCGTTAAAATTAAAACTCATCGAAACTGTCGCGTTCGATTTTCAGAAAATTTGTAGAAAATACGTTTACTCCTTCGATAAATAATCTGAGGAAAATCGACCGGAAATTTGTATTATTCAATCGAGTCCGCTATCGCAGACGAAGCTGTATGATACGTAGAACGGCGTGGGATGGTTCTCGAAGAGAAACTATCACAACACTCTGACGTAACCGAGAAGAATTCAAACGTGGTACTAGTTAGAGTCGCACCGGCTGACTGAGAGGAATTAGCTAAATGAGTCACGGAGGACTGTCTGCAGCCACGACGATTACCTAAGCTGACGTGTACATAAGTGTCGGTTGCGTCTCGGGGCTTGCAAATTTCAATTGTGTTCTCTCGTTGTAATGCGCGTCTTCTTTTTCGCTGAATTGTCGACGCAACAACTGTTGCTACTGGTGGCGTATAACGCCCAGCTGGAAACGGTACAATTCGTTCGAGCTCTAAGCACATTGCATTGAACGAAGAGAAGTTCACTGTATCAAGTGGCATTAACGGATAGGAAATCATCCCACACGCAAAAGCAAGTGGAAAACGTAAAATCGTGTTCGTACGATGCGCTGGTTACGAAATAATAGAATGCGAGACTAAATAGGAATGGCTAACCATGGTCGAACGCGCAAGCAATAAATTCTCTGATAGCTTCACAATGTTTACAAGACGTTCTTACAGAATTTAATACGGCTAAAGTACGCCCAATTCTGTTTTTACACGGTAGATACGTTCCAGAAAAAATGTGTAAAAAGTACATTAAAATTAACATTAAAAAATTAATTAAGAATCAAGTTTGATTTGATTTTGTTATCTTTTCGATTACGTATCTCGTTAGTTTCTTATATCGCTTTTTAGCACTAAATGTTTACACACACACACACACACACACACACACACACACACACACACACACACACATTCAATGTCAAGGTTATACATTCAAAAGTGTAATATATTTCTTGACTAAATATGTATTGTGCAAGAACCTAAGAGCAAGTTTCTGGGAATGGCGCTCAATGTTTTTTGGCAATAGCATTGTACGTATATACTATCCAAAATATATGCAGAAAATGATGGCTAACGGAAATTAACTTTAAAATTTAAATCGAATAACTTTTTTAACCGCGCAAAACCAAACAAAATCGTGTAAAAAGAAAATTGAATTCATTTTTTCGTCTTAGAGACGAAACTTTTTTTAAGTTGGGATCTTTATGCGAAATAAAATCTTTTACGTTAATAACAAGAAGTTAAATATTTATTTGTTGTTGTAATAGATTTTGTTACGCCCTTCAACGGTTTCGCCGCTTAGCGTAATCAGCTTTAGAACTCGAAAGATTTTTAGAATCGCAGTATTTTCGTATCGGATGCACACGCGAGTCATCTACAGATTTAGTACATTGAAAACAATACATGTAAGGATGGTCCTAAATTCTTCTTCGAAGTTCACTGTTATTTCATTTACTCGTTTCCGACATAAAAGGATGAAATATTGTTAGAGAGAACACAATTTCATTAGACTCACTTCTTTCGAAGACCACTCATAACTATTGCAATTTAGATGTACATTCTCTGCCTGGCAATGATACTACTATTGTTATACAAATCATTTTTTTCTGACCTTCCACAGCGTGCATGGAAATGCCTTATCTATCGACACGGTTGTCGCGGGTCAGCTATCTCTTTATTATCCACACGTTATCAATAGCGTTCAATTCGTTCCCTCGTTTATCAAGCGGAACCTATGAGCATAGAAAAAGAGTTCCGAGAGTGCTACTTTTAAATCGATGGCACGCTATAGTAACGCAAATAAGTAACACGAGAAAACGAACGTTGAGAATCATCGACGGAGAATTCAATAGATAATTGCTCGCGCATGTTTATACAGGTGTAATTCATGCGAGTTAAAATCGAAGAGAACTTCTACAGAACATCTCATGGAAAATAGAAATCGCATTATTACGCTTTGACAAATATTATATATGCTTATCAATTATTCGAAATTCGGGTCGGCTGTAAGTGCAACAAGTTCGCAATCCGTAAATAGTAAACGAACTGATAAGTTACCAACACGAATGCGTTGGTCTGAAATTGACTGCGAGATAAAGAGTGAATTACGAGAATTACACAACAATGTTACAATGCTGCATGAGAGAATACTGTCCGCACAGAGCAAATTACTCGATGGAAATTTTTGCGACGAAACTCGGAAACCTAGATTAGACTCGACAGCTACACCAAACCACGTGTTGACGAAGCAGGTGCAAATGTACGCGAGCGAGCGATAAGACGTTCGAATTTATCTGAATGACGAATAATGCAAACTCGTTTCCTTAAGATTCTAATGCTCGTTCTTTTCCTCGACGCTGAAGAAGTAACCGTAGTTGCGTGGCTATTCGCAACCAAATATTAATAAGACATTATTTTTCTCAAATTTTGGAGACACAGTAGTTTACGAAAGTGTACGAACGCTAACAATTGCAAGTTACAACATTCATCTATCCGTTCGAGGAGTTTTCCGAGAAAACATTACTTATACTTATCGACAAAAGTTAAAAAACTTTACACATCGTTAAAATTTGAATAAAATTTGATATTTTAACAAATATACGTCTCATTAAGTTAAAAGTGCATATTATAACATTGTATATATAGTAAGTTTTATTTAGTGCATGGAACAAATAAAAAAATAATAAAAACAAAAATAAAGAAATAAAATGAAAATTAAAAAATTATTATACAATAAAATTAATGTTTTCGTTGGCACGATACAAATTGTTATCCTCTGTTAAGAATGTTTACTACATCCAAGAATATGCATCTGTGTAACATGTCTCTTAACTATGGTTGGCAAGTTTAGTTTCCAGTTACTGTGTAAATATTTAGCAACATAATTTCATACAGACAATCATTGCAAGTTCCAATTAGGAAAATGAATTTCCACGTCTCAACAGAAAACAGAGTCTTTAGCAGTTTGGCTGCTGCGTGGTCCATATAAACGAAATCATTTACTCTGATTCGAAAATTAACTTTTAATCTAATTGATTATATCTTTCTATGTTCACCATAAAACGTGATAATGTTGAAAAAGTAATAGATGTTGTACAACTTAACTTTCCAATTTAAAGATTAAATAATATATTTGAGTTTTACGAATGTTTTGAAGTTATTGGCGTGACAGCCAAAGTGCTAATACAAGGCGATTCACCCAAGTCCTCTACAAAAGGTGAATCACTCGGTATACGTCAGTGAACACGATGAACGATGCAGCAACGTAAGCGTTCGAACACAGTCTTACTCCAAATCGCTCTAAACCCGGTATACCGATTAAACGAAGAGTACTAATTGCTCTGCTAGCTGTGCAGAGCCGTGCCGTGCCGTTCGTCTCCTTGTCGCAAGCGAGCAGGTCTCTTCCGCAGGCTACAGGTGCGAAACGATAGCTAACAACATCGGCAGCTGGCACCGACCTGTTACCAAATCCCGAAACACGTGACGATGAACACGCGGTCTCCGAATCGTTCGATTTCACGGGGAACGAGTAACTATGCTTTGTGTCGGACGTAACAATCGCGACGACCGACTATTTATACTGTGTGTTAACTATAGCACGAGTGCACCGACACCGCGTAGGAACCGCTACGGCGCTTCGTGGTCCGACTGATTTCGTGATCGAAAAGCAGGGGTGTACTTCAGGTGTGCGCGCTTCCGTCGCGTTTTCTTTCCGCGGCCAGACTAATATCGCGTTTGCCAGTCACGGAACAGAAATGTTGCGGGAGACGCACACGTTCGATGATACGCGGACTCGACTTGTGCTGGGTCGTCACGTGATGCCATGCTCGGTTCACGTGTACACGCTAAAACGTTACGATCGCGTATCGAAATCCGATCGGACAACGGTCTCAGAAGCGAATCGAACGCCGAGATCGTGTTCCGCCGCGCAACAACGCGCGTTTCAATCACTTACCCCATGCCATCCCTTTGCACAGCCGACGCCAAACATCGAAGCACTCATATAGAGTTAATTAATTTGCGTTCAATTTTCGCAACCAGAATTGTGGCCTAAGTACCGATTTCTTGTAGCGAAACGGTAGTGCGCTACTCCGGAATTTTGTAAACGATTAATGTTAATGTTATTTTCAATTATTTTTGTTTGTTTTTAATTATTTTTTAATTTTATCACTTGTAGCTGAGGATTATAATTTGTATCATTATTTTTATCTCGAATCACTGTTTAGATCCACAAAATTTTAATTGAGTTGTAGAATAAACGTTCATCTGATACAGAGAGCGTTAAGGCTACCATGTTTAGCTCCGCCCATACCTTTTCATCCCAAGCCACTAATTTATAGCCAGTTGTTGTTTCGTGGAGAAGTTACTAATAGTGTTTATTTTAGGGTAAAAATTTAACTTACCTATCGCGAGGCACGCTGAACCAGTATTCAGGTCGCAGCTTCTTCTTTCCGTAGCTCATGATGGGCGTGGACCGCGGGATCTTCTTGTCCTTTGGTCTTCCGGTGCGCAGTCTCAGGTACAGTGGTGGATCTTCGCAGGAACGGGCTGGTCGCGGTATCAGTTCTATATAATTCGACAAAAAGGTTCAATGTAATACGTGTTCACCAATTCGGGTTTATCTGTTTTAAATCTAATGCACGATCTGATTCTTTTTCAGAAATGACTTCAATACGCCATATAACACATCTCCAATTCGGCCAAAAGATCATTCTATACAATATTTATGGCGCGGAGACAGACCTCCTCGTGTGGTATGCGCAGATTCGTTTACCAGAAAAAAAGAGGAAAATAAATTCGTAAGAAGCTTTTCTCCGTAGAGTATCAAGCGTTACATTCGGAGTTAATTACTTGTAAGAATTCATCGTCATGGACGCACAAACACAAAAATAATACAGGAGCACAATGTGTGATATGGATTTGGGATCGCAGATGAGACGAAGGTTCGTTTCAATTCACTTTTCTTTCCTTTTTCTCGGCAGAATCATCAATTGTCACAGAGAGAAGGATATTTGAATGGGGCGCGTTTCCACCAATGAGATGCGAAGGGTGTGGCTTAAGGCGGAGCAAGAAAGAAGCACGGTCCAGCCTCCATTCTCCGACAATCCATTGATCGTTGAGACAAATTTATAAAGCTCCATCGATCACAGACATTCGCAACATTAAAATACTATAATAACAATACGTCTAGATATATCATAAATTGATAAAAATTCGGTACTGAATTAAAAAACAACCGCTGTATACACCAATCTTACCATTATTAATCCTTTGACAGTTATACATATATAAATATAAGAATTTATATATATACATTGTATACCGAGAAAAAGAAGATAACTACAAAGAAAACCTTTCCATTTCTCACAGCAAATTTCAAATCCCACAATGTACAAGACAACATCATCGCAGAAGGTATACGTAAGAGAAGAGTGTGTATCAAGTGACAATAGTGTCGTGGCGAGTGCTCGAAATCGGCGACCAGTAGTCAGCAGCAAGTATACCAATACATAACACAGGTAAAGTACACAATGTGCAGGTGCAACGGCAAAATCGAGCGCAAGATGGGAGGGGAGAGTTTCGTGGATTGCATGATAAACAATGTATACTTCAAGGTAACGATACGATGATGAATAATGGCCAAGTAATGAATTGAACCAAACGAAACACATGCGTGGATGTAAGAGATGCAACACAGAGCATCTCTGGTGAACATCTATCTTATCTCTTCTCATTATGGGTGACTTCTAGAACACTGAGCAGGAACAGAAAAGTAGATGTAGTTTAATCGGTCAAGAAACAGAATCGTCAGAATGGAAAATCTTGCCTACTAATCCGCAGAACAGTCTCCTGTTAAATTGTTTATCTTCTTAGACCAGTTCTAACAAATTTTAAGATGTCGCTGAGCTCGAGAGTGTTAACAATTTTACGCAGATGACAATTTAAAAAGAGCCGTTTACGATTCCTTTGTGTTTATTCCCTCACAGCATTGTTACCTCAAAGTCTACAAGAAGTTGGGAATCAATGACAATGTGCGAGCTCTAGCGAGGAGGTGATACACGAGAGGTAGAAAATAAGCAAGCTAATACTGTATGAACCTACCGAGGTCTTCGAGTTCGGGAAAATTAGGTGCTTGGACTAGAGGGACAACAAAAACATATGACATTACTGCATTAGTATGAATAATCGTCGGCAGACTAATGGGCGAAACCCCTTGCGTTCCACAGGTGTAACAATTACTCTATCAGATGTAGGAAATTAATCCGAATTTTCGAGATGATAAGAATATCGAGTGGAGCAAGAGGTTTCAATATCTTGGAGATACGGCAATGTCTCCGCTTAATTTAACAACAATGAGAGAGATAATGAAAAAATACTGGGCCTGAACTCCAAGTGTTTATCAGGACCACAGAGTCCAGGCCGAGAGATCATGACCAAAAGAACTGTTCCCCGAATCTGTGTCAAGCGTTCGAAATTCGAAAATCGCTTGAATCCAAGGGACAGTGTAGATAAAAGTAACGAGAGATTAAACTTGATAAAAATGTAGAACTGGTAATGACTAGACTGCGGATTTTATTCGTTCATGATATTTTCAATCTTAATACCTAATACAGTTTTCTTTGATACTTGGTACTGCAAAAGCACCATTCCATAAATATTAATATTTATGATTGAATAGTTCATTATTTCTTTGTATTCCGTTGTAATCACTTGTTTCTACTTTCGTACAATATTTACAGTGCTTCTAAATGGTAGAATACAAACGGTAGAATAAACTAACAATAAAGTTTTATTAGAAACTGAGAAATTGACCGAGCATTCGCCTGTCTTCAAACTCGTAAAATCTGCAGTATAGTAATGACAAACGAGCGAAATTTGAAAATATAGAAAATATCGAGACTACGTTAACATGTACTAAGAAATGCAAGCGCATTTGGTCACGGATTCGTTGGAATATTTGTCTGCTTGTCAGAGATGGATAAATGTAATTTTTGACTGGTTTTTGGTACTACTGTTTAGAAATCGAATCCAAAGGCGCTCAAAAATTCGAAGAAAGGGATAATAAATGCACTAGCAAAGTAACAGATCGTTTAAGAAGCCGTCTATACATACGAGCGAGTGCAGTGCGTGATATGTATTATAATATTCCCGTTTGCCATCTTTATTGCCATTTCGTTTTTATGTACTCGTGGCTACGTGTAATTAATTACAATATCGTATCGATCCCTTGGAAACGAACACTCGTTACCACGGTGGCGTGTTTCTTGTATACTGGGTGATCTTAAAACAGTAAGAAAATATTTCAGAAAGAAATATATAAACCCCGTTTAGGGTTAATTACAACTATCGTCAGAGACACTTCAATTGTAAAACGTTATATTAGTTGTAGTTTTAACTTTAAATTTTCTACAGTTTACAAATATAAAATCAATTTTTTTTCACCTAGTACAATAACGATCCCATGCACAGAAAATACGCCATCTAAGAAATGTTTAGTATACGTGGTGTTCCACTTGTGTATGTAAACTGATGCATCTTAGTAAAAATGTTTGAATTACAAAAATTGCACAAAACTAATTGTACACTGAATAGTGCACTTACTAGTACAAATAACTGAAAAATATAAGATTCGCATGTCTTTTTCAAATATCTTTGAATCAAAGATCTGTTCCTTAGAACACGTTCTTTGTATTGTATTGTTTCAATTGTTATCGATTGCATTTGAATTATTTAATGCATTTAGTGCAATCTAAATTCAATCAGCGTTACCAAAATGCATCGGCTCAGAGCCTCAAAAGCAGACTACCTGTATAAGAGAAACAGTCGTTGAAGTAGAGGGAACCTGTACGTGTTGACGGTTATTGAGTCAATCATTCCGAAACGTAGAGTGTATAATATATGTTGTTTGTAACAGGATCAACGGGTCCAGATACCTACTGTCAAAACTGACGAACAGTTCGGGCATGTCCTCGACAGAAACCATGCTACGGTAGTCCAATCGGGGTGCCGCAGTTGACGTTTTGCTACCTCGGCTGCTGTCGACGCTGCTGCTGCCCGAGGATGTCAACGGCTGTTGTCTGATGAACGTACCAACGGAGGATCGTCTGAAAGGAAATTGAACAACCAAGTTACGGACTTGTCTTTGAGTATGATCTGCTGCCATATTCGAAACTACAAGCATCGTGTAATGCCCATAATTTCGACACAGCGGTTATGTTGCAACACATAAATAGTAAAGAACATCGAACTCGTGGTGGGGTAGGGGATGACAACATTCAAAAAGGTAAACTTTGTATCGTCCAACGCATTGTACGGCGAAATAAAGTATAGGTGGCTGCTCAGGGGTTTTTATACTATACGCTGTGTTCGATATCTGGTGGTGATGTGTTGTTTGTAAGCAGTATTTGATATATTTATATAACATATTTATAGATATGTGTACTCGTATAGATATATGTATATCACATATATGAATGTATATATTTATATAAACGTATATTGGCACATGTGTCACGAAATCAGTGGTGGTGGCAGAGTTTCTGAAAAAGTAAGTAACGTTTACCTGAAAGCGGGAGCAAAGAGAGCTGACCTGAAGCCCGCAGAAGGTTCAAAGTAACATAAGGGTCGAGTAGCGAAATAAGGGGTGAGTGTGAAGCTTGAGAGTGAACAATTGGTTACAGAACTTTGGAAACAGTCTATAAAAACGTAATCAGGCTGGAGGAGACATTAGGCGAACTTAAGTTACGGGTGAGGAGAATTGGGAGGGTGTATGTAACACAGAGAAACTATAGAGCTAATCGAATTATTGTTACACGTTAAACACAGAGAGCCGGTTCAAGGTAAATGACGGAGAACAGCAGGATCAGAAAAATAGGAGTCCGAGAGTATAGTAAATACAACAATTTGCTGGTTGATGGAACCGGGCCCAAACTCACCCCATAAGCCCTCCTGGACCAGGTGAAAACTGAGGATTGCTGGAGTCCTGGGAGAGAGAGGAGGCGGTAAGAGGAGGCGTTCCTCCAGTCCTACCGCCCCCACCACTCTCTTCGCTGGGAGTTTTAGCAAAGAGGCCCGAGCTAAAGTCACTCACCAGGTTGATCGGCGAGCTTATATCCACCACCATTACATATTCTTTGTTAGTTACATTAGAAACGACAGTAAAGCTTTTAATTAAACACACAGATATACCATCACAGTCTAGAATGTATCCTCGACTACCTTCGTTTCAATGTGCCACATATGATTCGTAAAATGTGAAACATAATCTCTTCAAATTACTAACAAGGAAATTTAAATATTTTCCATCGATGGGAATTTATTATTAAAGTTATGCTCACATTTTATGAATTACTCTGTAAAAGAGAGTAACACTTTTCCATAAGCGTTTTGACGATGTAACAGACTATGATGGTGTTACGTTATTGACGACAATCTCTGGACGTTACTGGATGTCTCGCATTCTGTTGGTTCGTTTACTCCTTCGATGAATAAAAAAAAAGCTAACAATATCTCAACGCGTATCGCAAATGCAGTAAGCCGCTTGTTTCTAGGCGTAAGTAACTAATGAATATTCTATATGTTATAATCAATGAGGGCATTCATAGTAAAACGCGTTTGTTGAGTCGGCAAAATTGTCAGTAGCATGAAAAAAACATTTGAAAAAATGTATGATGCAGCTTAGTTTCATTATGAACAGCCTCCGATATCATATCTATGTTAAACGTTCTATATAAGTTCAGCAGAAAGCGGTAATACACGTGGTAAAAGAAAACAGTAAAATGTTACGTCATGTAATACAATAGGAGGGTCGAGCGTCGGAACTGATCATCCCTGTACATGGGAAATGCGAAAGTCTGGTTTCGAACGATTGTTAGTCACTCTTGATATAAATAGAAAAAGTGAAACATACAAGCATCTCATAAATCTGAGAATAATGTTAGTACCACGTAGATTATTAAAAAAATTGTGAATACAAATTTTCTAAGATAAAAGTAACATAGATTATCACCTTGAGAAAACTTTACTGAAGACAGACGAATGATGAGAATCCGCACTGTTCGGCAAGCTTGCAACTTTATCAGATCCAGACTTATTTTCGTCTTCTTTCTCACCAGTCAATCCTTCCATCCACGATAATGGATACGACAATCTCTTTAACACCTGAAATGGAATACCATTTTAATACATGTAAAGTTTGATCTTCATAACAAGAATCATTGTAAATACATTAAAAATATCGACTCCGATGTTACCTTATTTCTACGAGTCTCTTGTTTATCGTCATCCTTGTGCTCTTCATCTTTTTCGGGTTCCTCCGCATTACTGTCTAAGCTAAAAGATACTGAACTCGCCTTTTTCCTGCCATTTATAGCAGAACCACTATCAAGAGTGTCAGTTGTAATGTTCGTCGGGGCAATAGTAATAGGAGGTACCCAATCTGAAGATAAGACAATATCTGCGTCTGAGTATACTTTCTTTGAGGGAATAGGTACAACTACTGGGAATGGGGGATTAGGGTCACGAATGTCGATACCAGAGTCGTGGCATGACAATTTGACTAGAGATCCTTCTTCGTCTTCGGCGTTCGGCTTCGTTTTCGCGGGTTCGGTCTGAAAACGATTGAATCAATTGTTTTACATAATTCACAATCAATGAAAATCATGTTAGTTCCAATTGTACACAATAACCAACCTTGTCAGAATTTAATGAATCTTGTTGCTCATCCTCGATTGATAATGTACATCGATCTTTACTAGGGACTGCCCAATGGTGGTCAAGCATAGAACGCCTACGTTCCTCTAATGTCCTAATTGCTTGTCCACCATCAGACTCCACTTCTTTAGTCTCTTTTTCCTTTTCTTCTTCTTTTTCTTTGGTTGTCGTTGTAGTTTCTTCCTGTACAGCGAATAAAATCAATATTATTTAACAATTGATACATTTAAATTCAATACGAAAGATAAAAATACAGTCAAAAATAACGTACAGTTTGAATATTAGTAGGGGTGACGAGATCTCTCTCAAAGGCCTTTGGAAAAGCATCTCCATCTCTCTCTGCACTGCTGCAAACGCTCTCATTATCGTCTGTAGTTAGTTCTGGAAAAGTCTCGTCCTTTCCTGGTGATTGACTTTTATCATTTTGCGTGGGTTTTTTCATGTAATAAATTTCTGGTTTTTTGTCCAACTGTGCTGGCTCTCTGTGAGAGGCACGCATATGTGCAATATCATAATAAATCGCAGCATTCACTATGAACTCCATTGGAGCAATAACACCATATGACTCTGCTCCATGCTCGATGACAAGTCGATCCGATACATTGGGGTCAAACATCACTGCATTTGGTGTGACTAATAGTACTCCACCAATAACACCCTATAAATAGGTAGTGAAATTAATTGATTAGAATCATGACAATAGCGAGGACGATTGGTAAGTAAAACGGATACAAAATACATAATGCTTGGTCTTTACCTGGCCATCGGTGACATGACGAACATCAATTTTCAAAAATCTTTCCTTATATGGTTGTTCTTCTTCCTGTATGACTGTACTTGATATACCAAGAGGTGTTTTGACTCGTTCCATATGGCCTGGTTTGGGTGAGACAGGCCTCAAGTTGTCCAGAAGTTCTGTAAACAACATGAAATGTTAGAATTGCGCCAATAAAAGCGTCAACACGAACTGTTTTTATGATATTTCAATGCCGCGTACCCATGTTAAACGAAATAAAGGCTACTTGAAATATAATTTTCCATAAACCATTCAAACCTGCAGAGTTTTTTATATTTAAATTGACCGAGCTTGTAATACGTGATCGAATTCCTATGTAATGGCACCGAATTCAATGAGAATATAGGATGAATGCATAACGACAACATTCGTGCCCCGTTTGACGTTAAACCAGCATGCATCGCGTGTTTCCTGACGTACAGGTTATGTTGTATATACAACAACGACGCCATGTTGGCTGTCGTGAGTTTACATCGTGACGCCGATCAGCTGACGCATCATAATAATGCGCATACATACGTGACAGATCGCAAAAAAAGCAGCTGCATAAAAAGTATAATATCGTGCTATAAAATTAAAAACCCCTTTACAATTAAATGAGTTCACGTTTACCGCAGTCATGAACTTTATTTATGTTTATTAGGTCATTCCCGTAAAGAAAACATATAAGGGCCATGAACGCTTAAATTTCCATACACGAAATATCTTCCTTTAAAGAGATCGACGGATATGCTAATAGAAATATGGTAATCAGAATATTTCACAAGGAACATGATGTTTAAATGACAGTGCCTGTCGTAAAAACAAATCGAAGTATTTTTAATAGAAGATAATTCAACTCAACAAAAGATAATCCAACTAGGTTAAATCGCGCTTATCGATTAAACCGTCTGTCAAAAACTGTACTCACAATCGGTATAGGTCACAGAGAAAGACAGAGAGAAAGAGTGAGAGAGCAAGAGTTAAATATACGAGGCTCGAAGTTAGACAGGAAAAGAGACACATGGACCTCCCGGAAAATCGATTCTGAATTCTCTTGCTACCACGTGCCACGATCGCATAAAGCTGCACGGCAACGTTACATAAACCTACCATTTTTTTTTCACGAATATGCACTTCGCTCATTTGATCGACATAACTGATCCGCGCGCGTTTCCCGGCATTAATTTCAGGCGAATTGACTCAGTGGTAGTCGGTTCGCATAACGTGGCGCCACCCAATGACGAAATACCCTACTCATTTTCCAATGCCCTATAATTCCCGACTGAATTTCTCGGACGATAAGTAATCTCGCCACTTTATTCGATTCTCAGAAACCCTTAACATTTCAATTCCTTTATATATAGAGCCGCAACGTTACGTGGAGCTGGTAAAGAGTCTAACTAGGTGAAGGTAACGAAAAGGATTCTTATGCGAGCATAAAAGCGCGTTACGCCACCGACAGAATTTGCTGACGCTTTATTGGTGGAAAATCGTCCTGGTCGGGAAAATATTATGGCGTGTCATTAGTCCGAAGTACAGATGTTTCGAATGTGTAGGTGCTTGCTAACCAGACTGCACTAGTGCAGCCGCCACGGGGCGTTATACATATCTGCGCGACGTGCGTATGCAATAGACAGCCATTAATATTCGATGCGACACTTGGCCAGATACAATCGAGACCCAATTCATCTTGATATTTGGCCAGGTGAGTCAATCCGATTCACCTGAACGAACCACGCCGCCCACTGTTCCATTATTCATAGAGGTGTGCTCACGTCAATTTTGCTTTCGGTTTATGGCAACCACGCAATAAGACGCCTCGATATCGACACCCAATCACGCGCCGCTGGAACGCCTGCATTAATTAGCCACAATTAGGAGCACGGCAGAATATTCGAGACCACAGAAATTTCATATGCGACAACAAATTGTAGTTTGTCTCTTTTCGTTGAGGAAGTCGACTTTATGGATACTTCGTACTTGAGTGTAAAGTATTGAGATGGGTACAGTGACTAACAAATTACTTGCAGGTATGCGAAAATATTCGAATTTGCAGAATGTCGCTGCTTAAATCCTGGAGTATCAGCAAGACTCAAGTACTTGACAAGTATTGAAGCATTGAAGATGTCTACCAACAGATTTGTATCATCTAAAACCCTGAGAATACCATCGACACTCGTGTATCTAAAATACTTAAAATACTCAGACGGGATACCCAGGGTATACAACTAAAAATAGTCGTCAAACTACTGTGAACCAATATGAAAGTTTCGAGTACTCAATCGGAGCACTTTCCATGTACACCGTTAAAGTACCTGTTATAGACCCCGCACACGTAAATGCAATATCGTGTGTCAACGGTTGCTACACCGACCACTTCATTGTTGGCGTTTGAAAAATTATAGCGGCTCAAACACGTCAAACAACGGTCGCGGGGGGAGGCGCTGTTATTGCGAAGGAGGTTGGTTGCATTAGCTAAGCATCAACAATAAATCCATCGAATCTCACGCAACATTGGCAACAATTGCAGTCACACCGGCAGGTACTCGCATCGTTGAATAGAATGTCGATCAACGATTGATACTGCAAAGGTTTTCCTACTTTCATGCGACTGTCAGAAAATTGTCCGAACCAAAGTGACGAACACCACTCTCAAACCTTGCAAATCATTCATATACAGAAGTAGCAAGTTTATTCAATATTACGACCATCATCGTGTGTTCACGGCTGTCGTCAAATCAGCTATTGCAAAACAAAGTTATATAAGGTGGCACAGCTCAAATGTTGCAGAGATACGCGTCGAGCAATTATGAAAATCTTGATCACGTATTTCCATAACTCGACCTGTCGGGAACAGTTATGTTGCTGTTCTTGATTCGTGAACACTGTACTGCATTTTTAAGCAATTATCTTTCACTCTGTATCTGTTTCATTTGCATTATTATTCCCTTTTATTTGCATTATTATACTTATAAAGTATGATTAACGACCAACTTTGAATCAGCAAATTATGTTTCACTTATAATGTCAGACGTTGTAGGACTAAAATCATTTCAAAGGTTCTTTCAATACCTGTCGCTCATTTATGTATCTGCACATCTACAAAATGTACTTTTCAAAAATGTTAATACAAATTCAAAATACAACTAATCCAAGAAAGCTTGCGTCGTTTGGTTCAATTTTAGAAGAGTTATGCTCTCAAAGAGTAACCGAGTATTAACGTTGATTACGACTGTGAGTTGCTATAATACTTTCTTGAGATATTTTCTCGGCAAGTGTCCGACGACAACCTAACACATCCAAGATACGAGACGATGAGAAAATAGAAAAAGAGGTGCCGTTTTGTGGCCAAAATAAGAACTGCCCTAGAAGAACGATCTCGGACAAGACGGTGGCCTGGATCGATCCGAGAATTCTCGATTACGAAAATACATCGGGCGCGATAATATCTCGTATGACGACTCGGTAGCTACGCGGACCAACTAAAATTACCTTTTTCTTCGGGAGGTAGGTCATCCTGGGACTCGTGGTCGTGGCATGGATCCGGACTGGGCGCGTCGGCTGCGGTTCCGCCTCCTGGTCGACCTTCTCCTTTCGCCGGTACCCATAACTGCTGACCGGGATAAATGAAAGTACTTCCGAGCCTGTTCAATTTGCTGAGCTCGGACGGCGTTGTGTCGAACCTCGCTGCCACCGACGTGAGCGTGTCCCTATCGCCCACCTGTAACGAACAAAACGGACACACGAATTACTCGCTTGGCCTCGCAATTGCTGGACCACCCCTAACTAGGAGAAACGTCCGTCCATCCGTCCAAAACAAGAAAGAGAAAGAAACGAAAACGAACTACCCCCCGCCGCAGTTCACGGCGAAAGGCATTCCAACTCCGCGGTACCTAGATCAACTTCAGCTCGACGTGTTTCTGTTTCATTACCCGGGGAGGAAATTAAGAAATTCCCGTGGATCAACCCCGGAATACCAGAGCACAACCGACCCCCGATTTACGTGTAACATGCGTCGCTTTTAGGTTGCAGAAGTTGTACTAGGTTGCGTGCACTTCCTGCTAGGTTGAAATGAGTTTACGCTAACAGCGGTTATCTTTTCGGTAGTGTTCTCTCAGTTGTTTAACCGTTTGCAATGCAATTTCTTTCACAGCTGTGTCGATTAGAATTTTGTCCACTTTACGTAACGGTTTCCATAACGGAACGAGACAATTTTTATTTTTTGTGCGTCTTCATTTACTTTCATTTCTTTTCTATATTCGGACTTTTACGTAAATACTGTAAAATCAAAAGCTACATAGACATTTCTCTCCTCCTTTCATTATTTTATTCAGTCGAGAATAATGCAATGGAACTTTTAAGTTCTTTAAATGTTTTTACTGTTTTGTATTTAATCTACCCATTTTTGTTATAAATGCATAAATGCTATCGAATAACTGTTATTTAAATGAATAATACTCATGTTTAGTAGACTACGCGAGTCTGGTTCATCGTTATAGTGCAAAGGGCCAACCGCGCAATATTTATAGATGTTTGTACACTTATTGCACCCATGTGTTTGCAAAGTAGGAAACAGTGTTTTCTTAGTTTGAGTTGTTTATTCGTTGCTCGCATTAGAAGAATCTTTTAGTCGAAGGAGTAAGTTTGTCTCTTCTGCACGAAGATCCACAGACTGGTTACAAAAATATTGCAGACACATTTCAAGGTGGTAGATATTGCTGTGGACACTGTACTCGACAACTTTTCTTCTCGGTTGGCTCGCAATCAACAATCTCGTCGTTTAAAATATTTGGCACGACCACCTTAGTCTCGTTTGTGCTAGCATGTTGCTTTATGGATGATTCGTCTCGCAGATAATTCGTGTTGCACATTATTTCTGCTGCAGTTATGTGCTTCTATGTTTGCTGTGCGGTTATGAAGTACGGCAAAGTGAGTACGTCTTCTGACATGATGCATGATTCGAGCAAGAAAGGTTAGGATTCTCTTTCTGATATCTTATATTAATTTATTGATGTATACGTATAAACGGTGAAGACACTTTTTTTATAAAAAGAAATATTGCATAAAAGAAATGAAAAGGTATAAATGATAGTGATAATGATAATACATATAAATTAAATGACAACAAAAGAGAAAAGCACAAAACAATAATTGATAATAATAGTAAAAAGTAATGATAACAATGATAACAACAATAATAATAATAAATAATAATACCCTTAAACGAATGGAGAGGGACGTCATTGTTGAAACATCACAAAATCCAATTCTGGATAAAATAGAATTCTAATTCTAATCGAAAATCATCATAGGTGTGTCAATAAAATATAGAAATTAACCTGAGAAACTTATGTTAGAAACACACTAATGAATCATAAGTAATTAAGAGTATGGAGAAGTTATAGAAATGTTTTGGCATGAGATGGATGAAGCGAAAGATTTTAAACGAAGATTTGGCTATTTTTATATAGAGAGCATGAAAATGATAGTGAATTTGAAACTAGCGTATCTAAGTCGCGGATGCTATTAACAGCGGTTAGAGAGGTATTGCAAAGAGAATAGTATTTCAGAAAGTATTTCTCAATTATTTGCACTACATCGAAATGTTTTTAGCGACTCGGGCGTTCAACTTTGAAGGTAATTCCTGATCCGGAGTTAACCAACCCCAAATGCAAATCGGCGGCCATGGCTGCGTGCATATAATGAATGGGGCCGGGCTCGAGTCGACGGCCGGCCAGAAAGCCGATCGGGGATCGTTTGATCGATCGACAGTAGCATCTGGATGCGTCCCGAAGTTGATACGTCGGGAAACCGGCTGGAACCGGGCAAGTATCGGCGAAATGCAATTTCACGGACCGGCGCTAATGCTACGTCATAAACCGTAGCTTCGGGCATAATCTGCAACCGATCATTCGTCGATCAAACCGTTCGGAGCCTTACGAAGGGAACATCGCGACTTCAAGCCTTCCGGAAAATTATTATAGATTCCGTTGCAGCCCTCGTTGATAACGCTAGGGCTCGGGTTCGCGTGGCTCTTTCTAGCGAACTCGTAAAATTAGCTGCTCGAGGCTCGGCGTCATTGTTCAGCAGAGATCCGACTTGGTCCGACGCCAATTTGAAGGATGTTCAAATGTTGGATTGCTTGCTCAAACGCGACTCGGGCGGGTTAGGATCTCATTTTGATACGTGGATGGATTTGACAAGGAATGGACTATAACACGTTGAGCGCCACGAACTTATGTTGAGCGTAATGAATCAAAATTAAGTAAATTTTAAATAAATTTTCAGTAATTCTATAAAACAGTGTAAATTTTATAGTCCTATATCATGTTACACGCTGTCAGTCACTGGTGACTGACGCGGTCTAAACGGAAAGTCTAGTGTTCGCCACCAATGGTGGACGTGGCGCTCAACGTGATAATTAACCAGTTATTATACCAAGGATAACACAATTATGTTCGGTGCCGTTATTAATCATACAACATTTCTGTGGCGTCATTGTTATACTAAACGTACTAACATAATTCGAAAGTTTCGTTACAAATTTACCGTTTAAAGAAATATGTTAACACTGGATTTTTTCTTTTACACCTTCTAATATCACAAATATTTTGTGTGGGAATTTTTTGGATGTACTTCTTTGTTATATATTATAACCAAAATCGTACCAATCTTGTCATTGTTACAAAACAATATATCGCGTTTGGAGCGTGGTAGTCCTAGTGTCAATCATTTGACAAATCAAAAGTTAAGAGTAGCAAGAATTTGTTTATTTATAAGCATGATTACTAGATTTTCTTTACAATTGAATACTTGTGGTATATTCCCTCAAATTACCGCACAGGTATGCATATAGATCGACATCACGATCAGGCAGCGTTTAACCTTCTCACGCGGTCTGATTCAAGGCCGTCCATAATCCACTGCAGTAGACCAACCCTGATCGTAGTCAGACCATCTAGTTCACGTTCCCGAGCATCCGATACAGGTTGCCCTCGATCTTCCGGATAGTAGATGGTTCTTATCATAATCAGACACCCAAACCCATTTTCTCCCGCAGCCGGCTGACGTAAGGTTGTCTACGATCTACTGTGCAGTAGATTCATCCTTATCATAGCCAGACAATCTAGCTAATTTTCTCTCGGCAGTCTGATACAAGGTCGCCTCGTTCCACTGCACAGTAGATTCATCCTTATCACGAGCAGTACAGGCCGCGCTATAAAGCTTGACTTAAGGTTGTTCTAGTTCTACTGATCAGAGGAACGATTCCTTTCGCGGCCAGACACAACGATCCTGCAGTTTTACAATCGGCTTTTAGCTGGGCACGTTCAAAACGTTAGACGACCGGCCGGCGACAAACTAAAAATACCATATTCGGAGAGGCCGTTATTAATTATAAATTCTGTAATAAGGATACAGAGTGTTACAGAACGCTGGCTGGTCGTTAGATTGCAGGCTTCGCGAAAGGTCATTGGACGTGGATTTGCATAAGAGGCGTAATGTTCCAGCGAATGGACCGGTCTCAAGGCCCTCTTCCAAGGAATTCAATTTTCCGTTACCCGATATCCCCTTGCTCGCCATTTCTGCCGGATTATGCAAATAGTCTAATGGCCGGGACACCGGCGGGACACACTTGTGATCACAGGGAACACAGAGCGCCGCCATTGTCTTCAACGAATTTGACGGAAGCATTAACAAGAGCGTCGAAATATTAATGTGTCCTCGTTGGACCATTTCTTGTCCTGCGCAAGAACAGAATACATTGACATTAAACCCACCGTTCCGGTCAAAACGACCGGTTCCATATTTTGTATTCGAAAATTGACGCAGTTCTAAAGACCCTATCGCAAGAAATGGTTGAATTTTCTTCGATGCGTGCATACGTTGTAACTATGTAGACAGCAGATTTTATGCATTTATAGCAGAAGTGAGCGGATGCAATTAGACTCAGAAAATTGGCCAGGTGTTATCCGAACTAGTAGAAAAATTAAAATGATTTAAGGCTATCAATGTCAACTTTGCAAACAGTGAAAATTATTGAATAAAGAAAAAGATTCCTAAATGACTCCTGCTTTGTGTATCGAATGCAGACAAGTTTCTTTTACATAAAAATCTGCAGTCTAGATACAAAAAGAAACTAAAGATGTTGATAAATCCATTTCAATTTATTAATGTTAGGCAGCCAATTTTAATTTCGCATAAAAATCCGTAATTTACATATAACAAAAATAATGGACACGATTATTAAACTCATTATTGGTATTCATTATTTTATCTTTTCATACAATAAGTCAGTAACTCTAACTATTTTGCATTAACAATCCCTGTGATCCCTGTTACAATTTCTATAATTTTTGCAGTTGGAAGGTCTGCAATCTTGCGAAAATTGTTTTCTTTCAGCGTTGAAAGTAAGCGAAACGTGGTTGCAAACGCAACGCTCCAAGGGAGCACTGCAACTTTTATGCGACTAAATGGCGGTGTTATAGTCTTTCATTGGTTTCCGATATTTCTTCCGATTCTCAATAATGATCTGTTTTGCAAGTAATCGCGAGGGGAAAGAAATACGGTAACGTAATAACCGTATACGACATAACGATACGCTACCGCGGAGGTAAAATGTTCCCGCATTTATTGTCCAAGGGTTAATCATCGACGATGTAACCGGCTAATGACGTTACAGAGAACGTTGCGCCGTAACGTAGCAGAAATGTCGCAAGGTGATACTGCTGAGGCATTGCAGTAAGCCGTTACGCGGACATTGTGGTGCAGTATTTCAGGAACCGCCGTCTATAATATGTTACACTGTTTCAGAGGCCATTACAGCATGCGGTAACGCGAAAGCGGTGCGACGCGTGGAGAACAGCTCCCCGAAAAATTCAAAGCGCTGCGGTTTGAAACGAAATCCCTTCAATAATTCCGCAAACCCACCGCCGATCTACACGGTCAGATCGCGAAGCAAGCTAATCGCTTTCCGAACATGGTCGTACTGTTTATCGCTTCCCGAAATTTCGAATTTCTATCGAATCGTTCGCGAATTTCTGCAAGCTGTAGCTGGCGGATCTCCAGGCAAAATGAACATCTTCTATATTAACTGCTAGAAACAAATGATAGAAATTGATCTACTCATAAGGCTAAACTTTCCTCTACGAATTCATAAAATCTGCAGTCTGATCGGAATAATGAATTCGTCAGCAGTCCGGATGAACGTCACAAAAGCCAATTATGAATTACTCGGGGCAACCTTTACTCCGCGCGATCATCCACACACTCGGTTGTTAAAAGATGTATATAATTACTCGGCGAACGAGGAAACCTGTTTAGCGAGATGCAAATCTTGAAATAATCAAGAAATGTATCGAAATAATCCGGTTCGATTAATCCCGATGACCCTGATAAGACGCGAGAGCAATCCATCACGGGCTCGCTACCGAAAAATGCGCGATATATAATTAACGCGGGATCATTACTCACCGTAGAGTGGAATAATAGGTTCGTTTAAAGCAGTTTTCTACGAGAAACGCTTCATTTCTCGAGAACGCTGCCGGCAAATAGATTTTATGACGCTTAAAACGTAATTCGTGTCCCGAGGAAATTCATTAATTATTCCGCGACACTCCGTCCCCCTTCTCCCTGATTGCTCGTTGTCCGTCGACGCTTTTCTGTCTCTCATTTAAAACTTTCTTTCGTCGATTCTTGGAGAGCTACCACCACCTCGGCGTGAAATAAAATCGCGGGGGATTATTGAGAACCGTTCCGATCTTTTAATGCCTTCAGGGAATTGCTAAATAGATTGAATTCGTCCATTATTAAATCGTTCGAGAATTCCGATCTTCTTTGCCGCATTAATCGGAGACGAGTAACAGAATAGTTTGCCAGGACTTGGAAATTAATTTACAAACGATAAGTTTCAAACATTGGTTTATAAAAAAAAAAACGAAATCTTGTAATATCCTAATTCTTGGATTAAAAGACATACTATTGTTTTTTAATCCCTGTCTTACTAAGCAAGAACGTGGAATGTTATCTACAATGTTTATGTATCTGCAAATTAACTATTTCCACCGAAAATGTCAAAAGACTGTTTATAATAATTTCTATCTAACACTATTTTCACCAAAGGGTTTAAAAGACATCTTATAATAATTTTTCATAAAATTATTTCCTATGTTCTCTATGTAATCGTTTCACGATTTTTGCTATAGTCATCAGAAAATTAATTCGGTAAATTGTATAAAACAGAATATCGGTAAAAATAGTGTTGAAGCTTGATTTGATTTAAACACTGCATTCAAACATCTTCTTATCGTGGAAATTAATATTTTGCGGTACAATTACTAGACTACGATTTTTGTGCATTTATGGCAACAGTTAGTAGATCAGATACGGAACAGCATTTGAAGACCTTCAAGCAATCGTTGCCTTATTTTTAATTTTTTATTAAGAGACCAAACATATTTATGACTAACTCTCGTCAGTTGTTATTAACAGAAACAATTTTTATTTTGCAATAAAAGCCCGCGGTCTAATAATTACAATCTCGACCCCATAGAATTGGTTTCTTTCGAGATAGCGACCAAACCTTAACGTCTTAAGCACTATCGATTTGTTACCAGTCATTTACGCTTAATCACGTCGATAAGCAGCAGTTTAATCGTGAATTACATCGACCGAAGTCTGAATAGCGTGCCAGCCAATCTCTTAATTGACATAGATTTCTTTTTAATGAAAGATCGCCAAGCGAAAGGGTGAGTCTGCTGCTTTCACTGAATTCGCCATTGTCGCTGGATCTTATAGTCTACTTTCACTGTTTGAATTACATTCCCCAAACCGTATTCTTCGCAGTCTGCATTCATTAAAACAGTACACAGTTTCTTGCTCGTTACAGTACGCAGGCGATATTCGAGCCTCGAATATCGAAACATTCATTCTCCTTGGTAAAGGCGTAGTGACCGCGTATTTAAAGATATATTAAATAGATATTATACATATATGCATAAGTTATCAAAATCAGCACAACGGAACAATTCTCCAAAAAAAGAAAATTTTAAATTCTAAATTTCGTTTTTGTAAAGATTCGCATTTGAGAAGTTTCTTTATGCATTTCTGAGGACAATCTATGGCCACTAGAGGCATATAAGAACATTGGCGCATTATCTTCGATTCATTAAAATCATTGAAAGATTAATAGATTAAGTTCTACTTCTGTTGTTTATAATCGACGTGAAAAATTTTAATTTAGGACAAATATCTACAGTCTAGTCACAATCTTTATCGTATGGGTACTAAAAGAATTTCAGTCATATTATTTTCGAGCTATTTAAATCGCCGAAAGAAGAATAATACTTTTCGCGTTGTTTTCAACGAGCGTAAGAAATTGTAGTTGATTACAAAGGCCGGCATAATCTCTCTTGTAATGAACATTACGTTACCACGTTATGTTCGACTTATTAAAATCGTTGAAAGAAGAAGTGCATTCTCATGCAACTTTGTTCCCCACGATCGACATAGAAGATCGGCAGTCTACCTTTTCATGCTGTAAGGATCGTTTCGCGCATGAAAAACCATGAGGCAAGGGATTAATCGAGTTTGCTAGCAGGTTACACGCTCGTTGGTCACGGCGGATTCGTTCGAATCGATCCGAGCTGCTTTCCTTCGCCGTTTTCAGCCGCGCGAAGTGCCAGCCCGACACGGGAATGAAAGATGAACGCTTCGAGGAAGACGGTATCTGCAGCTGCTTCGATACCACCATCCACGGGTAATCACCGGCGGTAATAACGCAAGGCCGGTGCACGTGCAACAATAAAAGTAACTTATGCACGATACTGCATTAGCCGGCTATCCTGTATATCAGCGTAATACCAAGCGAATCGCGGGCGCACGCGCGACTAGATTACACGCGATTATTAATCCGCGATTTGTGACCGGCTTCCGTGATCAACTTTTATTAACGGCCTCGGTAATCCCCGTGCAATAGGGCGCGATTAGCCTCCCCGCGTTTAGTTCGTCCCCGAACTAATATCGTCGTAATCAACGGACTTGCTTTCCTCTCTGTTGTAAACGAATCGGTGATTCACTTTTACGGCACGTGGAGATTGAATTATAATGAGAGCAGAGATTGAAAGTTAATGATTACCGAAGGATGTTCAACCAGCTTCAGAAACGTCTATCAAATGACTAATTTCTATGAATCGCGCAGAAGAGAATTTTAATAGCGTAGAGAAGATCGAAAGTTGATGGGTAGCGACCAAGATTTCGGCCGGTGTTCAACCAGCTTGAAAAGCTATTCAACGCGGTCTACGGAGTTCGGTTAATTCATTTTCGACGGGCACGTAGTCTGGAAAGTGATTTTTAATAGTTGTATAGCGAGAAATGGCGGAATGATCAATAGACCGCGCATCTTTGATCCATTTCATCTGGATTTCAATTCATTTGTGAGAAACAGAATTGAAATCAAAATGTAGTTTTAATAATTTTGATAATTTAAGAAGGACGTGAGAACAACTTTATACTCTTTAATAGTCTCACATAGTTTATTATGATTTGTAAATTGTTTTTAACAATAAGTAATAATAATATTTGTTCTCTGTAGAACATTACTTTCGCTACGTTGAGATACCATAAATAAAGAAATATGCACGTTTTGAATCCACTAGGTAATAAAAATACTTTGAATATTTCATCAATAATTTGTAGTTGTTTATAATTATATTGTCTAAGTTAAGACACTATAAATACTATAAATAAGTTAGTAGGTACGTTTTGGTCACGTGGTATGAGAAAAGTAGTTTTGTCAAGTTCGACTAATTCCAGAAATAACGAGTGGGGAAACGACCTTTGTCGTTCATACAAGTGCAAACAGCGAAGATTCGGATGTGCGAAATCGGTGTCTGCGAGGCGCAGCGTGAAAAATGCCGCTTTTTGGTCGCGGCGAAGTCATCGGTTGTTTTTTTACCGTGAGAAACGAGGTGCTCGTTAAGTCGTTCGAGTTTCCCGAGGAAAGCGGGAGAAAAACTTGCGACACCGTTCGCAGTTCATCGTCAAAGCCGCATTTTGAAGGAAGATTTCATACTCGAGATCCTTTCAAACCGGAGATTTCCGGGGCTTTCGGAGACCACCTTCGACTGAGTTCACTCGAAAGGTTCGCGTCGATAGCGAAGATGCTCCTCGGAGGTCCAAGTGAATCGGCGGTCGTTAATTGCCGGCGCGGAAAAAGGAAAGCTTCCATTAATCCTACAGAGTGAAAATATCTAGAAATCACCAAACCACTCTTATCGGCAGAGAAATTCCCATCGGCGCGATCCCATTAATCTGTTGCACGTTCTTGAATGTTGCTGAACGCGCCTTTCAGCCTAAGCTGCTTGACTCTCTGGTTTTCGCTACTTTCATCGCGATTCTAACGCAATGATATTTTGCATGTCAGTGGTCGAAGTTCTCCGTAGTCTTATTTCGTTAAAGCAATTTGCGAATCTTTGAGCCGGAACTTTAAATCATTACTCAGTGCTTCCTGCACGGTTCAATGCTTGCATGATACAGTAGAACTTCGATTATCCGAATCCGAAATTGATAGCTAAATCCTTTTTATTTTCGATTAGTTATTGATACTATAGGATAAGATCTCCGTCTCCGCACCGAGTTCTATGGAAATTAACTCGTGCTATGAGTACCAAGCGCCCATGGCGTACCAATCATATTTTAAATATTGTGACAAGCTATGGGTTGGGTCGCGAACTTTCCAAACTGTGAGCATAGTCTAAACGCTTCGCGATAACACCCGGCGACTGTCAGTGCCAGAGTCGGGGCAGATGCAAATGACCGACACACTTCCGGCCATTGTTTGTGTTTCATTGAGCGATCTGCGAACCGAGGCGGAGAAGAAGAGCAGTTAGATGACAGACGTTAATCGATCAACGGGGCGCAGGAGGCGTGAACGACGAACCAGCTAAGCTAAGCATAAGCTCTAATCGAGGGACCGGAGCAACACTGATTACAGCGCGACACTTGGATTATAGGGCAATCTCGGCCGCTGCAGTGCCGTTGCAGTGCCGTTGCACGGGGATAATGGGAAGCCCCGCTGGAATCACCGACTCGGGACACACCATTAGATCGAACATTAGGTCCTTTCGTTGCTTGGGCACCTTCTGTGCCAGTCCAGGACGGTTTGAACCAACGGTAATCCCGCAAAGGCAGCGAAAGAAGAATCTTTTTATATTTCAGGATCCATTGTTGGAGGAGATAATTGAATTCCAGCTCCTGGAAATTTTCTTGCTCGCTCGTCGTCCTCTGTGCCTTCATGTTTTTCGCTAGAAGTCTCTCCTCGGAGTCTTATTATTTAGCGGATCCTGCTCTTTCTGACCATGCAGCCGTCTGTCGATGCTTTCATCTGTATCAGTCGCCCCCCTTCGCCTGTCCCTGCAGTCGACGCGATCAAATGCACAAAGTCTTTCAAAACTCTTTGAAACCCGCGAAATGCCGTGTCGGTTACGAGGCGAGAAAGTGAGCGTCAATCCGCGAGACTCCAGCGCTCGCGCGCGCGCGCTCGCTCGGGAAAGCATAAGCGCGTTGTTGCGCAACATCTCGAACCGTCTGAGCAACTTCACTCGTACCCAGGCGAGCTGCATACTGCATCTCGTCCAACGAACCCGCCGAGAACGGGTTGAGAAATTTTTGCTCGCGGGGTGACTCGCGGTTCGTTAAATTCGCAGCATCCTTTCGGTTTTTGGGAACATTTTTTCACTTTTTATTATTCGTCCTTAGATGAAATATAAATTTTCTGTGCTAATTGCTTGTATCTTTGGTTTCGCTGCATGCTGCATGTTTTCACTTTTGATATAAAGTTCGCTTAATAAATTCGTTTCATGATTCTTTTATCTGATAAATTTAAGAATTGAATTTTTGTTCTGATAAATTCGTAATACAATAAAATCGTCTTCTCGAACTTCGAAGATGACGATGTTCTACTATTGCAATTTTTTATTTCTCACATGTTCTAATTTCTTCGGTTCTCCATTCAGTTATTTCGAAGCACTTCATTTGTAATCAAAGCGATTCTCTTCACGTTCGAATTGCATCATACGTCTAATTAACGCTTTCCCATCTCCTTATCGACTGACACGATTGCATCTGAAACTCGCCTATTCATTTTGACACCTTCATTCAGAATTACATCATACCTACTCCTCCGGTCTAACTTTATATGACCCGTTCAACGTTTAAGTACCACTTCGTGACGGTTTGAAGCATGGAAAATATCTTATTTCATTAATAATTACAGTGATTTGATCCCCAGCCTTACGAAACCGAATTAGAACCGTGAATATTTTTCAGTTATAGAGCGAATTTATACGAAAACCTTAGGTTTTATAGAAAGCATAATCAAAATACAGTGTGTCTCTAAAATACCAAACTGTGGAATTAAACGTAAAGAAAATTTAACAGTGAATTACCAAGCACTAACAATAGTATCATGACATTACGTGTTTTTTGCACAAGGTGCATCCGAGTGAATGTACATGAAGTGTCCAATGAATGAACATTTAAGCTGCACATCTGTTCAAATCACGGATCGTTATTTAACGAGATCACTACTAATTACTTATTCATCGGTGGTGATAATATAATTCTAAGTATCCTTCTACTCAATCGGACCTGACGGCCTCCGTTACTAATGTGCAAAGTATAACAATTAATTTTAATTTTTATCGAACGCTTCCGTGTCAATAATAACGCAATAAGAATTAACGGCCTGTGATAGTCAGTGGTCGTTAATAGTAGTTACGTAGTAGATAACGTAGTTAACGGTTAACCTTTACAATCCGAATAATGTCGAAACGAAGAATCTAAAATCCGTCGTTCCGTCGGGATCGGTATCTCCATTGTTAAATGGGAAAGAACGAACTCGATTTTGCAGATTAAACGGTTCGATCGACTCGCTGCACGCCGAAAACGGACACAATCGCGAAACATATCGGCGGAAATATAAAAACGCGCGAAGGCGGCAGGCATTTTTCTTCGTTCCAGCAGGCACGAGAAATGCATGAGAAATGTATTCGAATTGGCGTCATTCGATTTCCGGTATCGATCGCCGCCTGTCAGGCCAGTCGTGCTCTGTTTTTCAGTCGGCGTTGCTGCTCTGCTCCAGAATTCGAGCGATGCGTGTCCACCCTCGTACACCCCGCGAAATTCCTGTTGCATAGTAAGTGTCCGTGTCTTCCGGAACCAGTTCAGAAGTTTCGCGTTAAACGAGTCGCCTAACGAGAGTTTGGCATGCGGCGAATACTCGGCGAGTTTTCCAAAACTTTCGGCTCTCGTATAGTCGCTGCCGAAAATAATTGCGCATCCGTAACACAACCATACTGTAGTTCATGAATTAGGAGAAAGCATTTGTATCATTCATACGTTTGTTGCCAGCATTACTAGTGAACATAGTTACGTTTACTTTATTTATCGTATAAAAAACATGACACAAAATAAAATAAATTCCCTGAATATTATGGGACGTGTTAAAATTTTAAATAATTATATTCACAAAATCAATTTGATGTTCTCTACGTAAAATGCAAAATCGTGGTCGTTTTAAAAAGTGGAAACTGCAGAAAGACCGATTTTATGCATTTATGCAAATACATTTACACTTTGACCATCGCGATGTTCGTTACGGTGCAATCTGTCGATCGAATTAAAAAATGAATTTTTATGTTATAAGCTTTATGCAAGTGTATATTTTTGACGAATGATTTTATTTGTCCAATAAACTGTTCAATTTGTGACGGACATAATTTCTGAAACTAATTATTATTCCCGTAAACGCAACTCTGAAAGCACGTACTTTCTAATGCTTGAATTGATATTTAAATTGCAACTGATCGCTAGTCTTGCAGAGGTTTATGCAAATTCTGCGTATCGAACCATAGACGCAGGAATATTTCTCCTGAATTATTTTAACACGATTCTGTCATTTATCCAGATTCATGAAGATGCCCCGAATCTAACGCAATTAAGATCCACAATTCGTATCTGCAAGATTTATTATTGCGAAGTGAAAGTGCACTTTAATTTTTGCGAAGATGCAGGAAGAAAGGGAGAAGCATTCGGGTCGTATGAATTGTCAAAAACGCGCGAGGATAATTAATGATCGACAAGTATCGCTTTGTGCAGCTCAACGAGAACGGTCCGGGATCGAGTGTCTCTCTGACAATGATGAATCATCTGCGATGCGTCTTCCACCATTGCGGAACGCGGTTGTTAACAAGATACTCGTCAGTTTATCTAGGCGAACACATTTTTCGGTGCACGGTATCCGTTGTCGTTCGCGCGATAAATCTCTTTTCGGCAAGTTTCGGAACTTCGATCGCTGGGAAGCATCGGATCCCATCAAGGCGTCACGGTGGCCCGTTCCAAGATCGATGAATATAAGTTCCGTCACTTTCTTTGAACGTCGCGGTTGAACTTTGCTTGCACTTTGCAGAGATTCTCGCTCGAAGCAGTTCATCATACCTCCACTACCATTCGTCAAATTTCGAATGAATTTTCTATAGTCGCTGCCACTTAGCGGACCATAGAACATTTTCAAACGGAGAGCGACAGGTCTGATCATCCTCAGTTCGTCAAATTAACACGGAGAAATTTTGATGAAATTAAATATTAAAATTCGAACTTATAATTGAAATTAAGCGTCGTCACTTCATTCTCATTTTGTGAAATTAACATGGAGAAATCTTGATCGAATGAAACATTAAAATTTAAACTTGTAATTCTAATCGAGTGTCGCATCCCTTCATTCTCATTTTGTGAAATTAACCCTTTGCACTTGAGTGGCGACTCTGAGGCGCCACTAAAAATTGGTACAACATTTTTCAAAATATTTGTAATAATGTCAGATTCATTTATGTTAATCTTTATTGAAAGATTGTTAATATTGTAAATGCTGCACTTACGAATAGGCTCAATTTCATATGCATAAATCGCAATAAATCCTATAAAATAGAAATTATAAAACATGTTCTGGATTTCGAAGTAAAATAGCTTCGAGTGCAAAGGGTTAATATGGAGAAATCCTGATCAAATGAAACATTCAAATTTAAACTTGTAATTCCAATTGAGCTCGAGAATTACTTAAATTCGTATTATTCGAACGCACCGAGAATGATCCGTGAATAAGGTTCTGCTGAATAACTTTGAGAACAGATGCAGATCATAGGTAGCAATGTGCATCAACGATGAATAAATTTCTAATGGGCATTTGCATGTTGAAACAGAGGTTACGCTTGTTCTCCTTGACACCCAATCGTCTTCGCGACTATTGATCACTGTTTGACACGATGCAAGCACGAGTGCAATAACGTTAAGCTACTGCAAGCTCGAGGATGTGTCTTATTGTTATAGATTGTTAGTTACTCACCGCGTAGGCGATGGTGTTGATGGGTTGTGAGACGCGGCCATGTTTCTTTTCCTGGGTTGTCGATCCATCTTTGCTTTCGCTGTCTGAATCTGCAAGAAAAATTAAGTTGCAAGTTAATTTAATGTCTTCGTTTATCTTAGATTCTAAAGCGTCTCGAATTTCTACACGTACAATCCCGTAGAACTCCATTATAATTCTGATCACCTTCCCATACATTTCTTTAACACTAGAACTACCGAGCCCTAAACGCGACTAGTATATATCGTTTTTTGACAATGACAACATTGAATTTATTTAAACTTTCTACGATTTTTATTACAATATGTGCTTCAATGAAGAAGTTCGTGTCAAAATTTTCAACAAAAACATTTTTATAGTGCCAAGAATTGTAAAAGAACAAAATCAGAAACCAGTCATTTTGACTGTTTCGGTAGTTCTAGTGTTAATTTATGTATTCCTCTTTTCTATTTTACTATCTTTACAATAGTCTATGTATATATCTGATGCAATAAATGGGTTACATCACCCATATACAGGGTGAGGTGGAATTCGTAGTACAACTAAGCAGAGGGTTATCCTACGTGAAAAAATAAGAAAAAACTTGGTATAATATTTTTTTATCCGAGGCTCTGTTTTCGAGAAAATCGACTTTAAAGTTCGTTCATCTTTCTGAAAAAATTTAAAAAAAAATGTTATACTAAATTTTGTTCTCATTTTTTTCACAAAGAATGCTCGGTTCTGTTACGAATTCCGTATCTGAATAATTATAATTTCGAAACAATAAATTTTTACAAATTATTGTCGGTTTCGCAAGATATTGGGATCGATTACGAATAAAGCGATATTCTATTCAATTATTCAATTATTTTCTCCATCAGAATTTTTGGCATGCATCCAGTAAAAGAAAAGATTATCAGAAAAATTCATGATAGAGAGTTATAAAATTACAATAAACGCGGCAGCAATCGAGGTCATATAACGAGCTCCGTAATAAAATGTGCAGTCGTTAAAGCATTTGCATTATTACTGTAGAAATTGCACAAACGAAGACAGTTCGAAACCGAACAAGCTTTCCCAATCGCCCAAGGTCATACCACGCGAACAAGCCTCTGAATTGACTGGTCTTCCTGTTGGTTTTGTTACGCGACCGAATGTCTTCTTCGCGAGGTACACAAACGGAAACGTTGCGTCTCATGATTAGTTTAATTGCTAGCGGCATTTATCTCTTGATCTCTGGAAGGTATCATTTTTATTCAACCTAAACCCCCAATTTGTCGATGCGAATAATCGAACAATTTTTTCCAGGTTTTTCCCGTTACCCAAATTCAACGTTAACAATCGCAGTTTCATTGCACTGGCACCCGTCGATGCTAAAATTTAATATTAATCCTAGATAGATATTAAGACAACTTTCATTCGAAGGCCCTTCTCGTCTTCTCATCGAACCTTTCGAAAAAGGATTTTCTTTTCTTGACCACAGTTACACGAGCCACGGATACGCGAACCGCGGAGTTCGTGCAAACTGCATTCTTCAAGGTCTTAGTTTACCTAATGAAAATGGCAAGCACCGCATCCATGAATCATACTAACCTTTCAGCTGCCGCGGAGAAAGTCGGCTCTGTTTAGATAACTTATTTTCAGTTTGACCGAAGGCAGCGCATTCGTAATGTGTGTTAATCCTGCTTCGCGGAACCACGCGGAACATTCATCCGTAAGAATCATTCATTACGTCTAATCTACAGGTGCTAATTCGTACTTCCTGAGATCGACTCGCAATTTCAGACAACAATAACCAAACGTTTCGCTGCATGTGCAGTGAGAGACACATACTTTTTACGCAGAACTTAAAAATTATCTATTTTTAAATTTAAACAAACGATTCGAATTTATTTTGAGATGCTAGCAGCACTGCTAGACATTTGTACAAAATTGCAGTTGTTTGAAATTGCAGAAAAAAATGATATTTTATAAATTTTTCATCCGAGCTTGTAACGAAAATTTAAAAATTGCGTTTTGTAGATCTCCCTGATTATAAAACGCATGTCAAATATTTCATCGGATTGGGTGAACGTTATTATGACTACACTGTAGATTTTTTGCATTTTCCATTAAAATAACTAAATTGAATAGAACAATTCGAAAAATTGAACAATATCTTTCTAATGTGCGCAACTTATTAAAATGACTAAAAGAGTAAAGAAATTTTTATCAGAATTAAGTTTCTTATAACTAGCTTAGACAATTTTTATTTTGCAGTGTAGTTACAAACTGCAAACAATTAAAAATCACAGTTTCCTTTACAAAAAACCTCGTTTTTTAGAACTGTCATCATTGCAATCAATTTCAATTTCAGCGAAACTCTTTTCACTCATTGTCTAATGAACTCATTGCTCTAACATCTGAAAAAGAATTCGAGCCGTTCGGTTCAGTTTCAAAAAACTTGTTCGATTTTAAAGAGTGTGCACAGACTTTTCCTACCGAGTGTATTCGTTTCGGCGAACTATTTCAAATTCGCGTTGAAAATGCATAATTTAAACTATTATATACTTATAAAATTAAGGAGTCTTTCGATGGATATCAAACTTGCCAATGTAACACGATTAGGAGAACAGTATATTTTCAGTATCTCTACTAACAGTATCTCTATATTTTCATTTTTATTTTTAGGATATTACTATTTTAATATTTGTCTTCCATTTTACTATTCACTATTTTATTATTTACTAAATCTTGTACTATTTGCTACTTTATCAAGCATTGCATCGCTTAGTCACCGTTACACGTCCGGCGCATCTCAAGCTTGCTTTGTCGAACAATAGACCATAATCGTTAACATCCGCGCGAAAAGAGCCTTTCAGTGACCATCCCCGAGAAGATCCCGTTTGTGACACGAACAAGGGGAAAACGTCGGAAAGTTGAGACGCCATTTCCCCCGAGCGTGTAATCCACTATTGACTGCATCGAGCGTTCCGCTCCGACGCACAATTCTCGATCAGCCGAAGTTCGAACTCTCAAATTAATCCGAGAAAATCAATACAACTGGAGCAATTGATTTCATTGTTCGACGTTCTCTCGAACTGCTACATCGTTGCAATTAATACAGGACGGTAGAAACGGTCCGATGATTTTCTCGAACGAAGTACGCGGCGTTCACTTCGCTCTCGCTCGATTCCTTCGACTCCTGAGCACGTGTCGCGATCGAGGATTTTAAATTGGCGACAATTAAGTGCATTTGCGTTCGTTCGCGGAACGGCTGCACTACTCCCGTGTCGTCATGTGTTTTCGATTTGTTGTCCGACGCGGCGTCACGTTGCACTCGCGTCAACCAATCCCTGAAACATTCTCTCTGCAGTTTCCACGATCGTCGAAAACCGCGCAATTTGATTTTAATGGCGATTAAAACTTCTTCATTATAGGATTAAATATTAGTAATCTCTAGGTTTATAATTTCGATAAATCGAACATAATACCGCGATACCTTGATCGAAAATCGGGCAATTCAATTTTACTGGCGATTAAAGCTCTTTCATTATAGGATTAAATATTATTAATTTCTAGGTTTATAATTCTGATAAATCGAATATAATACAATACCATTGTCGATCTCGGAAAAGCGGGAAATTCGTTTTAATTAATGATTAAAAATATCAGGATTAATATCAATAATTTCTATGTCCGATTTTCAATTCCGTTCTGAATTTGAATCAATCGACCATGGTACAACAATATTCTTTAAAAAGCGAACAATTCAATTCAACATAATGCAACAATATTCTGAAAATCATTCAATGCTTTCACAGCTCCGTATCTTATTTATTCCTGTCATAATTACATAAAATCTACACACGAATTATAATGATCAAAATCTCCATTTCCTTGTCTTTAATAACATTTCTAATAAAAATGACTATTCATTATAAGTATCGAACTCGTAGAAAAATTTCTTCGTAAGACAATCAATAATCTCTTGGCATACCACAAGTATCGACGGCGATAAAAATTGTGTTACGTAAATTGTATTTGTTTTGCTCCGCGTCTTCGCAAGTGTTCACAATTGAGAAGTCATTAGGTCAACAGGTTAATCTAGCGGACATTAATCTTGCAACTATTTTACGCAAAAGAACAATACAAAGAGACAGAGAAACGGACTAGCGAGGCTGACCCGAGTTCAGGAAACTTTTATCAATTGCAATGTCTTCTCCAGATCGGCGATCGAAAGAGATCAAATAATTATATATTGAACTAGTAGAGTGGCCTTACCGGAATGATCGAAAATTTTCGAGTACAAAGTACATTGACGAAGTACAATGACTGTCAAAAGTATGCCCACACTTCTGAAACTTTATAACTTTTTAAAATCTGGATTAAATTACTTGAACTTTCTGAAAAAAATTTTAAGAAGCATTTATTCCAAGAATTCAATCGATAGATTAGTCGAAGAATTCATTCGGAAGATTAGTCGAATAAAATATCATTCGAAAAATGTATTCGAAATGTTGTTCGAATATTGCTCAACTCTACTGTAAAGTGACTAAAATACTTCTTTACAGTTTACGACTATTTGGAATAGCGAAGATGGCAGTTTTCGACGTCTTTCAACGAAACACTCTGAGAAATCTAGAGATTTCTACATCTTTCGATGAAATTTTTACCATTTATATAAGTTACAGAAACCTACAAAACGCACTGTTTAAATGGACGTTACAAGCTCGGATAAAAAAATTGAAAAACGTGAATTTATTCAAAGTATTTCAGTTATTTTACATTATCAAAAAATTCAAGTCGTTTAGTCCAGTTTTAAAGAAGTTTCACCGGCTTTTGAAAGTGTACGAATACTTTTGGCAGCCACTAGTTCTCAGAGTGGTTCCCCTTCAAGAATTGTTTAAATCGATTAGTACCTGCGCTCGAATGGTAACTGTATTGAACTTGTTCCAAAGGTCCAATCGAGCTGCCGCCCACCACATAGTACACGACAAAGTCGCGAAATTTCTTCTCGACGATGTAGACGTTGCTCGGTTCGTAATCCAGGAATTCCCACGGTGAACTCGGCCGGTTGGTATAATCCATTGTCCGATCGACACTCGCGCGAGCACTCTTTGTCGAGGATCAACGACTGATACTGCCGCGCAAACTGTTCGCGATCGCAAACACTCTGTATCAACGGAGCCGGAATTCGCGGCACGTCATCAGAAATTGATGTTCTCGATAACGACTCACCCCATTGCCGTCCAATTGAAATGTTTACCGGAACCCGGACTGTCCCACGACTACGATTTTTAATCGGCCAGGAAACTTTGAATGCCTCCTAATGCGAATAATAATCGCGTGTCCCAGATAGGAGAATGTTCGAATTTCGCCCACGTGCCCGACAGCTGGCTTCGAACAAATAAATCGACGTTTGCTTTCTCCACACTCGTCTGTACACTTTCCTACGAACTACTTGACACAAAAGAACCGGAAAACGCTTTTATGGTTTCGAACATTAGGCTTTTCAGTGTCGACTGAAATGAAATGAAATGTATAGTACAGTATATACAGTACTATACTATAGTAGGCGAAATATCTATTTTTTATATTATTTTTATGAGATTATATTACATCAGTGCTTGATAGATCTTGATAGATTAATTTCCTCATAAAAATCACAAATTAACCCTTCGGGGATGAATGCAGATATGAAATCGGATATCGGATATATATTGACAATAGGACTGTGCATCTTATTCCAGAAGTTGCAAGCATATGTGTAGCATTGATTTCTCCAATTAATTAATTCTCAAATAAATAATTCTTAATTAATTAATTTTATTCTATGAAAGAGCACCGTTTGTCATACCCCTAATTAAAATGTATAGTTCTAAATATTACACATCTACAAGATATCCTAATGATGTTACATTGCAAAATTTTACCGATTTTATGAAGTGTTTGTGCATTGGTCGTTTGACGTATTGTATTCAGGGATGAACTTGGTAGTGAAACAGCTCAGTTATGATCATATTATTCCATTCTGATGCCTACATACAACAGATCAGGATATGTTGTACATTTGTCTCATTAATTAAATCTTCGACACATGATCTAGTTTTCTGAGATATACAGAACAATGTGCCTCTGACCCGTACCACGTATGGACTGAACATTGGAGGTGTTTGCCCTTTGCGCTCCAAGTTATTTTAACTCTAAATACAATATAGCTTCTCTCATTTACCGTATTTCCATTTCGTATAACTTAGCGTATTTTATGCGCATAAAATTGACTAATACAACGGCCAGACTGTTAACAGTTCTTTATAGTATAAACAAATTTAATACTGTAGAAATTGTTTTCGAACGTGATGTAAGAATTATTAGAATTATTAGGAAATGGTTAATAATCAACTCGGCAGATTTCGACGAAGTGCAGCGAGAATCGAATGGCAAAAGTTCGGTACCGAGAAGAATATTAATGTCGCCGAAACTGGCTATAAATAAATTTTCTCATGTGATTGTAAATCGCTGAAAAGCAGCGGTCCGAGTGACCGTATAATTAACCGAAATTAACAGCCCGTGTCGCTTCCAATTGCTAACCAGCTTACTTAATTCAGAACGTGAGGTAATTAGCAGCAAGTGGTGACTGTTCATGCGTGAAAACGCGATTCAAAGCTCCTACGTCAATTTCATACGTTCACTCGAAACAATCGTCCCGCCTAAGGTCCGCGCTGCTCAAATGATTCTTGTCGTTCGCGATCGGCAAAGCTTACGCGTGAATCGGCACGAATCATTTGATCGACCGAGCACGTTTCACGAACGATTACTTCATAACGCTACTTTAGGAACGCTCGGTTACGAAATCCCCGGCAGCCCCGAAGGTTACAATTTGTCAAGCATTTCAGTCAAACGACATCCTGATCGCTTTATCGATCGCCTCGAAGAAGCCGAGCGATCGAAAGCGAGTTAGAGGAGCTACTGCTCGAGGCGTCATATTGAGTCATTTGTCAGTCGCACTTGATTTTGGCACCGGTGATTCTTCGACCAGCCGTGAACCAGCTCCTACGAATCGGCTTCACGCCGGTTTGACCGGTTTCCGGTCGAAAGCTGTCCAAAATTCCTTCAGAGAACGAACTTGTCTTTCCCACCTCGCAATACTGTCACTCTACAATCTCTGTCTAAAAACGAGTCGTGAGAAATGCTAGATTGACTCGAATGTGGCGCGAATTACATATTTATTCGACAGCTGTGGCTAGTCGTAAGTTTATTTTATAGTCAATTTCTGATACGTTAAAATCGTTCGTAACTTTACTCGCGAGCTTAACTTGTGCGCTTATTCGTTGTCTCTTCTGAAACAATAATTCTTCTAATATGTTTCTAGAAATAATTTTAGGTAAGTTATTATGTTACGCTAGTGTAACTCGTTACACTGACCTGGGACTTAGGCTCGAAGTTACACGGACTGCTGCTAATCTTTGTGTAAAATATTAATTGGATCTTACACGGAGCTCGCTACCCGCACATTAACACATTGATCGTCGATTTACAACTTACAGAAACACAACCGTCAAAGTCAAGGTGACGTGGTTGACTGTACGAATAAAATTGATCACGTCATTTCGCGTTCTTTAATACTAATAAAATTTTAGTTCCTCCGATAAATTGCAGAGGAAATGAATTTTGAACATGCTACCGAACTGGTAGTCGCGATGACTACGATGTCCACGGTTTAGAGCGCGTCCAAAAATTCTGGTCGAGGACAAAGAAAACCGGATTCGGGACATTCGACCACCGATCGACCTTGTTCCTTCCTCCGACCACTTTCCCGGATCTATCCGTGTCACTCGTCGGTTTTCTATGAGTAAACAAATTACGGTAAATTCTCTCCAATTGTACCTCAGCTTATAAAGAGAAATGGATAGTTTGAGAAGAGGAGATACTAAAGGATATCAGAGGAGGTACATTATTCGAGCCTCGTGGCTCGTTTTTATAGCTGTTGACAGTCAGTGACTATAAAAGCGAACCGCGAGCCTCGAATAATCGCATCTCCTCTTCCCGAACTGTCCATTTTTGTTTACAAGTTGGGCAATGATTCGAGAGAATATACTGTACATTTTTTTCTATTCACTTTGATATTAGACTCAATTCATAGCGAGTACGGCGGTTTAATGTCCTGTCAAAAATACTATAGTGAGCAAATTAGTCTAGATTAATAGAATCAATCCTCGTTTTTCGTACTCGATTACAAGTAGTATGCGGGATCGCAGAAAGACTAGACAAAATAATTAAACAAAAATATCTAACAAGGGGAGATTTCCGAGTGTAACTTAACACTATGCCGTTCGGTGGCACGACGTTGATGCCATGGGAAAACTATCGGGTAAGCGCCGGTGGCACCACGTTATATACATATAATATACGCTTGTTACAAAAACAAAAATATTAGGAGAACAAATTTAATCTATGAGTCTTATGGAGTCGCGTTACACCTCGGAGATTGCTTTGCTTCCTATCATTTAAAAGAGAAATACTAAGTATTCAAGAAAACATAAGTGAATCAGCCCTACGGGTGCCAAACGAAAGAATCTCGGTATGTGCGGACGGCATAGTGTTAAAATACAATGTAGCTATACGGTAATAAAATAAAATGTAAATTATACAGTAATAGTAAACTAATATAAAAATATTAATATAATATTACAAATAGTAAAATAAAATGTAGCTTAAAATGCCGAAGCTAATATTCCACAGTTCTTGAGATATTCAACGTGAACCGTTGAATTGTCACGCATGGAGCCTATTCAATGGCCAGAGAAGTACAAACAAGCAGATGGTTATCAGAAAAGGATCATGGGATTGTGAGAATTACAAAACTATAGTAGATATGGAATTATTGCAAGGAACGTATGTGGACATAATTCGAACGCGGTGCAGAATGACAATGACTTTCCGATGGGAACATTGCCTGCGATTCGCTTGGGTCAGCCTTGGGCCCCGTTCGGCATTGAATCGCTCTTAGGATGCTCGTGAGCTTCGATTGCGTGAGCATACAGACCTAGGAGCATAGACACCGCTCTCGCGAGAGTGCAATATATCAACGCGGCTATAAATCAAAAGGCAAAGAGATATCTGGCGCAACGAGAAGAAAACAAGACAATATTCCAGCGAATTTTCGACATCTGGAGAGAAAGTGAACCGCGACGTCGATTCTAACTTTGCACGACGATCTACGGTCCAATGAAAATGATTGGAGTACACGAACCACCTCTAATAATCCTGTATAGGATTACACAGCGTCTAATAAAAAAAAAGAAAAAGTATCTATACCTTGCTGACCATCTACACCTTGCAACCAAAGCTATATTAAGAGGTAATGACTCAGACAAGAGGAAACATTGTTACACGAGCAAGAGGAAGTTGTTGTTTAAACTACTGCTCGGAAAATGGTAACATGCTCCGTTCTGGTAACAGTTTCTGCGAATAGGTTGTCCGAACGTTTCTGAAACACGAAATTGTGTAACATTCTCGCGGCACTAATAGAGTCCACCGATATCCCAATGAATATTCATTGCGGCTAATAAAGCCAACGTCTTTAATCCCTACTTGAAATTCAACGGCAACAGCGACACATTCCGGCGACGCCCGTCAAAAGCTGACTCGACACTGCCATCTCTATCTTAGTTCTAGTGTTACCTCGACGAACTACGTTGCAGAAGTTGGGACAGGACGAGGGAGGAAGTCGGGCAACTTCTAGGTACACGCGAAAGGAAAATATTATTCTCGGTGTGCCTGGACTGATACCGGGCTTTCTGTATCGATACCGAGAATCGTCAGCAAATGGCATAATTTCGAGCCTTGAATACCAGGTTGGCTCCACCATTTTGCGTGTTAGACACAGAAGAAATATGTATCTGTCTACTTTGGGGATGGGAACTGTTTCATCCTTCCATTGGAATTTTAAGACAATTTTAATGCTTTATTCGGACTTGGAAACTAACTTTTACGCTAATTTATTACAATTTCTTTACTCCGATTAAGATTCGCAAAATGTAGGAATCTCATAAGAGTAACCGATGTTATACAACTTTATTTTGCAATTTTGATTAATCGAATGAAATACTTTAATTTTATGGAATTTTCGACATTGTCAGGATTGAAAAGTGTTAATTCTGTGTTAAGTGTATTTATTAATACTGTAAATTCTTCAAAGTTTCCATTTACAAGCACTGGTTTAATGCACCACTAAATTCATATTGAATTCACGTTCTTGCGAAGGATATTCCGTAAACCACGAGTTAATCAGAAACTGGTTTTGTTAATAAAGAATCACGCAACGTTCACAGCCGCGTAAAAATAACATTCAATTAAGAATTCCAGTTTTCTATAAATCTATGAAATCTACAGTCTACGCGTAAATGTACAGCAGGATGTGAAACTGAGTCAAAACGCGGAAGAAAGTATTTATATAATAAATAAGTCATAACGATTATATCATTTTCTTATCAAATTACGTAAATATATTGGCTTGAACTTTGTTGTAACGTCTGCTTGATTGTACATAAAGTATTGAACACTGTATAAGATTGAATTGTGTCTACATATTTTCAATTGTTTTCGCTCCCAATTGGCTTGTGATCCAAACGGCGATAGGTTAACAGGTTCGTCAAGTTTCGATTCTATTTTCAGTGTGACGAAACCTTTAATCAAGGCTTTATTGACGTAATTCTATGAATTGTTGTTTCGAAATGAATTTCTATGCGATCCGCGATGTATCGGTCCATTCATGACGTTCAAGGTCAATGTATTCGACGATGTCTATCCGATAGAAAATGTCCTGCATTTTTCTTATCAAAAGCTATAAAATTTTATCGTAGTCAGAGTGCAAGGTAAACGAGAATATAAATTGTTCAGAAAAGACTAATTCCCCTAGAACAATTATAGCTATCGGACGATTTGCTTTCAATTTTCGAAAAGCGTTTCGATAATTCCTGGGAAAGTTTAAGTATCGACTGCCAAGTATCTACAGCGATGTGAATAATTATAAACTTTTAGTAGATTGAAGTAACTTTTGCATTTTTAGTGTCATTCAAGCAAAAACTTATGTATTGTATATTCCTGTATTCGAAATAATAGAAAATAAAAATATGCAAATAAGACGATCTGCTAAGATTTCGCGTGGATATCAGTAAAAGTTAATTCGAATTATACACAGTATTTATACGAGTTATACACAGTATTTTTCTACAATCATAATCCACGAAGCCAGACCGCGGATCCGTAGATCGCGATCCGCGTTGCTCACCAGTCGACAGGCATGGATCGATCACCTTATCTCAACCACAGTTCGTCGATCTATTTCCGCGCTACGTCGACACTGATCGCGAGCACTGATCAAGCTGAATCGGCTGGTGATCGACGGAAAGATCGGTCGATCGTTCCCGGGGCCTCGGCTTTCGTTTTCGCGCGCGGCTGCCGCAGCCTCGCGTGTTTCAAGGTGACGCGCCGTCTACACAGCAATTACGAGCGCGTAACGCGCACCAGGTGTTGCCGTCCTGATTTTTCCGTGGAATCGGCCGCACCGTTCGATGGATCGCGAAGATCGGACGCGGGTGTCGACGAGACGCGACTGTTCACCGAGAAACGCGGAAACAAGCGGTGCCGTATCTCTCGCGAAACAAGAGGAACGACGTGTCGCCGGAAAGTTTTGCGTATCCGACGAGACTCGATGGCTACTCGCGCCGCGATGACTACTCGCGCCACTGCCACGGTCGACTGACTATCACTGCCATGTTGCGATCGCGTCATCGTTGGCGCGATAATTTAACTTTGATCCATGTGCTTTATCGCGACGTCTGCTACAACGACGCCGCTATTTCGCACTGCAGACTCGAGCAATCGTCTGTGTTTACGCTCGATTGACGATTCTGATTACAAAATAATAATCGCATGCTACGAAGTATCCCATTACCACCCCTTAGCTGTGGACAATGCTGCTGATTTTAATCAACTGTTTATTATTTAACTATTTAGCATCTGGAGAACATTCTTGGAGGATTGTTGCCTATCAGCAACTTAGCATTGAACCTAGCAATTTATTTAACCCTCGTACAAACCCCTTTGGCTATCAACGACCCCACAGAACATTTTGAATAAATGGAATATCGCAACTGAGTTTCCCTTCAAAACGGATGGACAGAGCCGAATATATTAGCATTCTGCAAAATAACCTATTGCCGTTTATTAATGAAAATTTGGACGTTCCAACAAGATATTGCGGCCATATAATAACCTTTCACCTCACATAATCGACTTTTTTGTATTCCCATCCAGAAGTCCGAAATATTAAAAAATGGAGATGGTGCTATAGTTATGCTCCTCGATGTATGTGTATACTGTCGAGAATTCAATATTGATGCAGAACTATGTTGTGATTCCAAACACGCTTCGAAAATTCCAGATTCGCGGATGCAAATCCTCGAACAGTAGCATTTCCGCGGCGCCCTGTCCATTTCCCATTTCCAAGCGGACTCGAATAATTGGATCTCTTCCGAATCATATGTCTTTTATTCCGGGCATTATTCGCAACAGTGGGCAACGCTTGGCGGCGATTCGTCAGTGTCGTTGCGAATTTTTCGGGATCACCGGCCGCCACGGGGTTCGCAGTCCGAGTTAAAACTGTCCGACAGATTCCCCGATTATCATCGATCTCCCGGCACGGCTCTGGCTCGGTAATTAGATAAATTTCCACGGACAACCGGGGAATTCGAGCGACCGTCATTTGGCAAATCCTGGCCGCCCATTAAAGGCGCACACGGCTGCACAACACGCGTATCTGGGTTACTCGGATCCTGTGTTTAATAAAATGCCACGGGACCGAGCGGCGCCTAAATTTTCGTGGCAATCTCCGTCCGTTCAACGCCGCATACCGGGACAGATTAACGCTGATATCGTGACCCCTTAATGAAACATTGAGCAATGCTTAATTGCCGGGACGAATTGTCCGTCTCTGGGTCTTCGAGCCTGCGATCCTCTTTCGATTGGAGTCGACGTTACTATTACCACGTTCTTTCATCGAAATATTGATAAAACAAATGAAAAAAACCAATAAATTAGGAGATTAGTATCGAGGTTTGACTTTGAGAATTCATTGCGCTGTAGCTGTAAAAGTTGTTCGAGCACTTCTACCATAAAGTGATTCTATCGACTGTCCCAAATACGATGGTATTAATTTCGTTAACATTAGAGACATTTAAAATCGTTTAACACACGATTAGCCACACAAGATTAATTAGAACTTTATGCGATACCAGCATAAATAAATCTGTTACCAGAAGACTGATATTTGTGCGAAATAAAAAGTTCTTTGCATCAAACGCAACGAAACAGGTAGGAGTGCATTTCTTTTTTTAACAGCTCTAACACTAAACCTATCGAGCACTAAAGATTTCTGACAATAGTATTGCTTTATAAGAATTAAAAGACATAATTTATTTGGACATCTTGCTGTTTCCATTCTACTGTATGCTTGAATTCATGAATTTGTTCAACCATTGTCTACGAAAGAATTTGCATACTTTTTAAATAGGAAAATTGGTACCGATCACTTTAACCAGCAGCACAACGTAACAATATTCTCAAATTCGTTTAGTATCTTCAATGCTCTGTACTTCGCTGAACCGTTTTCGTGACAAGTGCATAAAATCTGCATAAATGTGAAGTTTCGAAATTGTAAGTATGCACTTCGTGCGAGTGATTAAAAGTTGAACGATGTACGAAGTGTTCGTTGCCTTGATTTTCTGTGATGTTAAGGTTAAGGCAAATTAGTTTCTCAAATGGGAGTCTAAGGCGAAATCTAGTTGCACGTTCTTCGATATGTTCTTGAAGACACGTCGGTATTTCTGTGAACTCGAGCGGAACGCGAATCACGGTGAATTAGAGATGGTTGATCGGTCAGTGATTAATCGTGCATCGGGTTACCAGTGCATCGGGCGTGAACGCAGTTAGCCAGTTACATTATTAAAGCGAGCCGGCTTGTACTGGCCTAATTACTCATTAAATCCCACTAAATACGCGCGACACTGTCCTTCCTGCCACGATAAATCCTTGATCAGAGATCCGCGTGCAGCGACCGATCTTCCGATATCCCTGATTTACTAAATTACTAAATTCACGATGATAATTCTCAGATCTTGTTAGCGAATGTCATCGACTAATAAATCTGGGTTAGATCATTTATTTAGCAAATGGACGAAACAAATTTTTAGTGAGTTGGAGGCTCAAGTGGATTTTTAACTATATTGGACAAATTAATTCGGTAACTTTTCTTTTACGCTTCTCGATAGTCTGTATAACTGAAATTCGTAGAGTTAAGCAAATCACATAATAATTCGGAGAGTTATATCACATCGTAGAAGCAACTATTTTCAACGTCTGTTTCTTTCGTACACCGCTCCGCAACAAGTATCTTATCTGTTGCGTATCGATCGATATATATTATTTAGATAGCGAATCCGTGATGGTTGCTTCCATGATAATATACCTCTTCGGTAACAGACGACTTGAAACAGACTAAGCAATATGTACTACATATTTTCCACATTATCTCTCTTGTTTTTGTATCAGTTTCCTTGTCGAACAAGTACAACATGAAATCGAAATGTTAGAAGAGTGAATTTCTGTCAACCCATGAAATCCAAAAATTATAAAATCTTGAGATATTTCATGGAAAAGATTACGTTCAAATTTTTCTAAAGACTGATTTCACCTCTTAAATTCGAGATGTGACACAGGCGATGGTTTCATTGAAACGATTGCGTGCAGAGTTGCATAATTTTTGGACTTTATGGTTGACAAATCTTCTCTGTTAGTCCTCTGAAACCTCGCTTGACATTTTCAGTCGCAAATAAATTTTTCTCTGATGCATCTATTAGCGAAATAAACAACCTAACCGAAGCAATCGATCCTCTAAGACCAAAGCAACAGATTGATAAAACTACTTTAACCCCTTACGTGAAAATCACGAGAAAAAAAGATTATTATGATATTTACAAATTCTCTTGCTTTTTCTATCTAAAATTGTGTCATAGCTATGCGGTGTCATTAGAAGGTAAACAATATTAAAAAGGAGTTTTAATAGTTCACAAATTTTGATCAGAAAAATTTGTAATACGTTAAGAATTTTTTTCTTAATATTTCCTTGACTGTAACTTAAAAAAAAATATTTTTCAATTTTTTCTGCGTTTTCTGCGTCAGATGTGTCATTTTCTTGACTCCCAACAGTTAAACCTTTTCACTCGAATGGTGACTCTGAGGCACCACTAAAATTGTTCTATCGAGTTCCAAAATAACCTTTATATTAACAAAAATTTAGATTTATAAAGTTGTTGGAAGCAAAACTGTTGGTATGAGTTATAAGAATCAATTTCGTATGCATAAAGTGCAATTTGTCACGTAAAATAGAAATACTATAAGCCGGAAAAATTATTTTAGAATTGCAGTTAAAATGGCTTCGAGTGCCAAGGGTTAATTTGTAATCTTTTTGTATGTTTTCCAAAGAGAGTCTTCCTCCAGCAAGTAAATGAATAATAATAATAAATAACAAACCTAACCCTGATCCTAAACCTCAATCCAAGAATTCTGTCTCAAAAGGAATAAACGATCTAACAAGGTGTACGAACTGCAGTAGTTGTTAGTTCGATTGATGCATGTACACCGTGTCTGAATGATAACGCATCGAGCCCAAGAACGCCGATGGGCCGTTAATTCCGCGTTGCGCCGATAGATCTCACCGTGAAGGATCTGATCGATTCCTGATGCGCAACCGGCGCGTAGCGGCGCGCCACGCCGGTAAATTCGCGTGCGAATGTCGCGCGCGAAACCATCGATCAGTCGCGGCGTTTGTGCCACTTTAAGGAAAGTAAGTCAATGGGATTCGCTCGAGTAAGGTTGCGGATCGTCGACGAGCGCCTAGCGCCTGCGATCGCGAGGCCTTCGAGCGGTCTGGATCGCGATCTACACGGCCGCCCGGCGATCCGGTCTCTTTTCCTGCTCCGCGGAAGCTTCCGCGATTTATTCGAGACGAGACGCTTCCAGAAGGGGATTACTCACCTTTCGATAGCTTGTCGACGGACTCGAAGCGTCCTTCGACCTTGTTCCGCAACGAATCCAAGTCGAAAGGCGTCGTGAATCCATGATCCACGCTGCGGCTCTTGCTCCTGCGAAAGAAAGCGCTCGATTAGCGACAGGTGATTCATTTTGCTGCGTCTTTCCGGGACGATCGACTGCTTAACACTAAACTACTAACACATTAAGTGTGACACAAATAATTTTTGTTGTACGAATGGCAAAAAACAATTTATTTAGAGACTGTGTCATCTCTTATGGCAATATATGTTAGGATGGTGTTATTGAATTATATTAAAGCATCTTTATATTTTCTATATATCAAACTGCTAATTTGATTTAATAACACTAAATTTCTACAGAGTGCTTCATTAAAACTGTTACAAAGCAATTCTCTGTTATAATTTATAGAGGATTACTACGCATATTGCGGTGGAAATAGTTTTTTCTTAAAGGTCATATTTTTCGAGATTTCAAGGTTAGCGATGTTATTTTTAAATGAGATTACATGTCTTTATGTATAGCTACGCTAGCTAGGATCAAAACGAATCCAGAGACCTGTAGTAATATGACTTTCTTAAAATCTGAAACATTTAGAAACGGACACGAAAGCTGGTATAACTACTAAAATAACCACTGCGAAAGAAAAAATTAGAAACTTCTAGTCTTAGACACGTCGAAATCTTGATTCCAAGTTAATATTTAATTTATGCAGTACTTGGCGAAGAGGTTTGCTTGAGTGTTGCTCCAAGTATGAATTAGACTCTACGTATATTTAAAATCAGTTGCCCCAAGGATGTTTTTTTCTAATCTGGTAGTAGCTTTTAATAAAAGGCTTGGGTAGGTCACCGAGGAAAAAGGAAAGCATGAAGGAATGGGAAACGAGTAGGTAGACGCGGGAGAACGAAAGTAAAAGTGAAGTAGGTGGTGTAAAGGTGAGGCTTGGCCAGGTTTCGTATCTCGTCTATTTTATCTGTTTGTGTGAACGTTTCTGAAGCCCATACGTTTACAAGTTCGTAGAATAAAACTGACTCCGCTTTCAGATCATCTCAACGTAACTGTTATTATTACTAGACCGCGGATTTTATGCATTTATGGTTGTGTTAAATACAGGTAAATGAAGACATTCGAAAAATTCAAGAATATTCATATATCCTCTTCAATTTATTCAGATCATCGATAGAAGGAATATATTTTCAGTTGATTTCTGTTTCTCAGGATTGATTAAAAAAGTTTGTTTCCTGCAGAAACATGCGTGGCCTAGTTACAAGCTGTGAAGCTCATATAGAGCACTAACAAATTAATTAGACCGGAGCTACCGTATTTTCCGGCATTCCGCGGCGTGAAACATAAAAGGAGCACGATCTAGGGCCGTCTGACACTTTTCGACAGCGACATCAAACGATTACTATTTGACACGCGCGGAAGAGGGATCAGCGAGCGGCGCGAAGACGTAATTCCGCGAGGCAGCGAACCATGCTGTTCGCAAATGAACTCGCCGCGAGACGGATCCGTGTCGCGGCACAATGGGTGCTTCCGTGAATGAAATTACCGGCCGGAAGAAAAAACGAATTTCATGAATGGGCCAGAGCAAAGCGGAACCAACCACCTGGTGCCGCAACAAGTCACGTTTCTTGCGTCGCCAACCGTTTTCGAGTTTATTCCGTTTCACGCGGCACTTCGCGATTTACAGGACACGCCGTCCGGCTCTTTTGTTTCGCAGCCGGCCGTTTAATTCTCTTGGAAAACGTAACACCGGTCTTAATCGTTGAATGGCTCGTATTCCGAGCGTGCAAAGTGGCTCGCGGGGCCCGCGAAAGAAACACGAGTAGACGGGGACGGAAATATGAGTAAAGAGGGAAACGCGACAGAGAAAAACTCGGGAAACCGTGGCAAGACAGGAATAGATGAGGGGAGGTCTGATTTTAATCATATGCTTATCAAAAGTAGCTACGCTATACTTTTATCATTTGTGACCGTCTTCGATTTACGTTCCGTTGAGAATCTAAAAATTTAAATAAATATATTGGATCACAAAGTGATTTGGTAAATATGTATTTTAATATATATTTTCAATTAGAAGTCCAGTCTGTATAAAATTACAAGATTCTATTCCAGGTTCGTCACCTCAAAAAAGCAACAGTTACATCTCTAAGCTAGAAAACTAATTATTTGTTTATGACCGAAGGCATAAATATATGATCGCATTATAATTCAAATATACACGGTGTTCATTCTATCTAGAAGTCCAAAATATATCAGAAATTACGAAATACAGTGAAAAAATGTTTTGACAAAAATTGTTTGGCATGAAAGGGGCTGTACGTGATGTAAACAATTTTCTTGGTGGCGGAAAAATGGAGGACGTTTTTTTTTTAAATAGAATGCTGTATTTTTGTTATACTCTGTGTTATAGTGCAATTCAATCCGAATCCAATGAGGCGCGATTGAAGTCATTTCTGTCAACAGAAACGCGGAAAATTGTCGTTTAATCGAGTCATCATATATCTCTGGCCAGTAAGACTCCGTGTGTTTAGTGATTGTGACTGCAAATTTGTATTTATAACGATGGCGGACAGGTTCAAGCAATACGTAAAAGGAATCAATGACTAATTTCAAAGTACGCACACCGGTAATTTCCAGCTGAGGTAAATTATTTTCCCCGTTATTGAAAGGTATCCAAACATTTATAAATATGCAGGAAGTTACTAATCACACAGAATGTAACTGACGATTTTCCACGTTTCTATTGACACAAATCACTTCGACTGCACCTTATTTGATTGATACTAAATTGTACTGAGACACAGTGTATACAAAAATACAGCATTGATCTAGTCTGTCATTGACCACCTTTTTTCGTTAATAACTCGTAAACGAAACCGCGGATTGCATTTGCTGAGGAAAAATTTACTTCAAATGACCTTTGGAGCCTCTCATTTCCCACGAGTGGTTTTTGGACACCCTGTATATTGGAAAATTTGTATTTACTTATGTTTAAATATATATTGGAAAATTAAGTATATATTGAATTGCAGTACAATCATGTATTTAATTCTTTAATCTACACTAAATAATTAGTTTACCGGTCTGGAGATGCGGCTGCTGCATTTTTAAGGTAAAGAACCTGGAGTAGACTTGTAATTTTACACATCAAGAGTTTCTTCCGATGTATTTCATTACAAGGTTACGTGCTTACGTTTTTTGATTGTAACGATCAATTATGAAACAATAATGCCACACTGGGTATCGTTTTACGTACCTGAAATAAGATGAGCTGAGATTCTCGGTGGATCTCGAGTGCGTGACATCCTGAGACATACGTCTGGACCTAGGATGCGACAAACAATCCAAAACAACAGCAGTGAGTACATGCATCTACGTGCAAAACAAAAGTAAATTTAATTGTTACATTAAAAAATCAAACGGCAAGCGTTCGGGGAAAATTGAGTGACTCGGCGCTGCCTTGCAAGTTTTAACACGTTCAGCGCCGCCATTTGACCACAAAAATTTTCACAAAATAAAAACAATTTAATTAATTAAAGCGAAATTAGAAAACTGATCATAGGGGATGACGTTAGAATTCTTTCGCATCCGACACATTCTAGTCAAATTCAATTTGTTCAGATATATTATATTAAAATGAAAATTAATTTTCAAAATTGTTTAAAAATTAGCGTCACCCATATTTGGGTGACGCGGCGCTCAACGTGTTAAACGAAACGCATTCAATTTTCTCCGAACCGAAAATAATTCGACTGAAATCAAAAATATCGATAAAAAGCGATCAAATCAACGAGCGGTTTCATTAAAAAACAATCAACGATTGCTAGCGATTTTAGGGGAAACCATGCAATTGTAACATCGATACGTTCCTATACGAAGCTGAACATCCAAATTACTGGGTCGTCCACGAGACAATACGATATTTGTTGAAATATTGATTTTGAAGAAATATTGCTAATATAATCTTGCCTTGCTCTTGTATTTTAAGATAACATTGCATTCATTTTGCTTTTCATTAACCACTTTTCCAACCATAAATTCAATACGTTTATCGTCATCTTTTCCGTATTATTTAACAAAATGAGTAATATAACCATGCGCGTGCGCGTGTATATAACAGTGACTTTTTGAACATTCGAAAATGAAATTAAATAAACGATTTAACCAAGCATTTCTGCAAGTAACAATACAATCGAAAATTACACACTAGCTACACATGACTAATAATTCTGTACAATATATCAATTGGTACAGAACATATTTCTATTCGTAAAGTACGTAGTCTATGTGACAGAAAGTCGATTGGTATGACTGGATTAAGAATACCTGCATACGTAGTGATTTCAAGGTAGCAGGAGTTGGCTATGAAACAAATCACAATTGGAGAACTCTCAGTGTCGATGTCGACTTTCGTATTTTCCAGCAATTTTATTTTATAAAACAAGGTTTATAGCTTTTTAGAATAAAACTGTATATTATAAAACAAAGTTTATGGTTTCATAAAATAAGACTATATTTAAAACATTATAGTTTTACAAAATAAAACTATATGTAAAACATTATAGTTTCACAAAATGAAACTATAGTATATAGTGAAATACATAATAATTTGTAAAAAATTCAAATTATTTAAATTCATTAAAGCAAGTATATTTAACAGTATTTTAATCGCAGTGAAAATTCAAAAGAAAACAAGATCAAGATTTTTACAAGGTATCGTTGCTGTTTCTCTCGATCTCGTATTGATAATACTTTTAATTTCTTGTCTTAAGTCTTGGTTCGTCGAGACACGACAGTGCAATGTCGACATTATTCTCGACCCCCGCGGAAGTCCTACAAATAACGTTCTTTCGTGTTGTAATATATTTTCAAAGCTACAATTCGCTTTTCTAGAATGGCGATGCTGGTTGCAAACACCGGAACCGCGGCTCCCTAGAAAATAGACTTAAACGTCCGACCGAATGCAGATCCATGGTAACGAGTGAACTCGTCAGGATAGCTCAGCAATCGAATTAAAGCGTCGGGAGCAATTACCGCCGGTTTGAAGCGATGCCGGCGCATCTGCGTCGATTCGAATTGTGTCCGGATCGTTGGCTGCGAAATATCTCTTGGTTGTGCGAGCACTCGAAAATGTTTTAAAGACTTTCATCCCCTAAACTGTTTTCCAGAATGAACTCGGCATAAGTCGAACTTGAGCATCATTCAAACGATTGTTTCTCAGACAAACGGAATAGGAACGTTCATAATTAGACTACGCGATTGACAATGATCTGGCACATACGCGAAAAAGATACTAAGAGAATTATTTTTAACTTATTAAACTTGTTAAAGGATGAAAATAATTTTTGAAGATTTTGTTTTGCAATTTCAGCAGAAATTCGATCTGTCTGAAATGATATCATAATGGTGTAGCTTATTATTAACATTTTATGTACCGACAGTTATGTAGTAGTTACTTCGAAATGTAAGATTAACAGTTGAGAATATTCTAAGATATTGTTCGAAGGCGATAATAATTTTATTTATGCTTCAACATATTATTTGAATTAATATTACGTATTAACTGTTCCTGAAATGATTATTAAAAAAAGATTATCCAGCTTCTTTCACATACAATATGCAGTGTAACAAAGTAAATAAAGTGTTAATAATAAACGTAGCGAGCGTATTCTTTTATAAGAATGACAAGGCTGAATTTATTTAGACTTTCGCCATTTTTCTTGCAATACACGCTTCAATTAAACAAGTTATTCAATCGTTTCCTACCAAGGAGACATAATAATTTCAGCGATTTTTAAATCAGAAATGCGAAATCAATCGTTTCGACCAGTTGGTTGAGTATTAAACCGAATTCCATTCAACTTGAGACTACAAAGAAACCGTAGACATTTTGCTCCGGCAAAGAGAAAGGATTGGACACGTCGAGACCCGTGCCAAACAGTTCGGAGCGAAATGAAATTCGCAACGAAGAATGTCTAAAACGTGTCGCGGCGTAGATGTAAATGTAAACTGTATTTTCGGGAAGCAGAAAAGTGTCACGTTTGGCGAAGTGCCCCGTGCGGAGCGATTGAAATAATCGGCCAACCCGAAACACGCCACAACAATGGGGAAAAATAAACGAACACCGGGAGGGTCAACAATCGATTCTGGTTTTTACATGGGACGCGCGTGCGCCGAGAAATTACAAAATTCCAGTTGCCAATCCAGAAGTGTTTATACTGTCCCACCGTTACGCATTCCCGTTATTTTTAACATTATTTATGCCACCCGGCGATATTTGAAGAAACACCTACTCACGTCTGTGTTACCGCACTTGCGTAAAATTGCGTATACGCAATATTCAATGCCCAGTTAGTATCATCAAATAAAAGATCCAGACTAAACGAGTAGTCTATAAACGAATGGCCGGAAACAAAAGTGATATACAGTTTGTACAATGTTCACTGGCTGACTGTTCTCCACAGACTGACTACGGTCGTCGCACAGTGAGCCAAAACGCGATTCTAGCTCAGCAAAATGATTTTTGTCGTCATATTTTCCTTTATACGAATATACGTATGTCTTATACATCTACACATGTATTATAATAGTACGATTGCATATTCCTTGTTTTGTGTTATTCTTACCAATTTATGATTATAGTACATATAAAACATATACCCAATGCATATAGTGTAATAAACATAATTATATGGATACGCACATATACAAAGTGATCTTAGTTTATGTAATAAAAATCTGATAAAAATCATTTTGCTCAGCTATAGTACTTATTTGGTAACTTCGATACGATAATAAACAGGAAAAATGGGAGTCGTTTCGCTTTATAGACATCGAATAAAATTGCTAAAGTTCCGTCGAATTTCTCGAGGATGCTTCGCTGAAGATCGGTCGCCTAAAAAAAAAAGGCAACACATCGGCATTTTGTAAATAGTTGAAGAGGAAGTGTAGCGGTTGTTTGGAGCGCATACCCGACGTAAACGGGAAGCGCGCGTATGCACACGCGGCAATATTTCACCGGTCTATAAATATTAAGTGCAGAGATAGAATCAATAAGCGGGTGCTGTGGTGGGTGCGCGCGGTGGTCGTCGGAGATATAAATAATAAATGCGACTCCGGGGCCGATCTATTGGATGGATGGCTAACGAAAATACGATGCGTCCGCTGGCCTTTCCAAGAACAAGCTACGCTCGGAAACGTTTCGGCCGGATTTCAGCAGCTCGACGGAGCCGGGCACAGAGTATAGAGCCGAATGTCGATATCGTAAAAATTCCGAAAGACTCGGATTATCTGATCAACTTTTACGGAGCAGACAAACTTTTACCGCCTGTCCGACCTTCGAAGGGAAATTGACACTTCGCAGCGCGGATCTGCTAAATCATATTTGCCATAATATGCTCGAATAAACTCTGTGAACTTCAAATCTGAGGTTCTAATGAAATTCTAGAGAATTTATCTCTTTTTTATGTTTAGCGAATATATTCATGACTGGGATCACTGTTAATTTGAAGCTTCCACTTTATAATTAGAGTCTTTATTTTAAGAATTAGGTACACGAGCGTATCGATTAAGACTTTATGAAGTAAAGTTATAACTTAATTATCCTAAAATTAATTTGTGTGAAATCAAATGTATCATCTTGGCAGTACCATAATTGGGACGAGTCGTGTCATGTTCCCTGAGGGAGGACATCCGAGTGCAAAGAGATAGAAAGGTTAAAAAGGAAGACATCGGAAACCAGTCATTTTGACGGTAGATTTAGCGTTAACTTTTGCAATATATTTTCTACGGTGTTCAACAACATTCTAATCGTTAGACGTCACGGTTTTAGCACGACAAGTGATCCAATTAATTATTCAAGAAAGTAGAAATCTCTTGGAATTTTCCAATTTCTCGACGAGAACATTTTCAAGAAAAATTAAGAGTGTGGCAGTTAAATATGGAGGACGCGCGGGCTAATTGGAGGCACTGCTTCTGTAATGGAGACCGTAAAGAAAACGTTGGTAATTACGTGTTCGACTTGAGTACAAGTTCAATCATACACGTAAACAGCCGATGATAGAATATTAAATGTAAACGGGGCCGATTGCCAATGCAGCGCCGAGTAGAATCAAGTTTATAGATTAGGTTACTATTAGTACATAGGTGTTGTCGGTGCGGAACGGATTCAGAGTTTAGACACGTGAGAGCTGTCTGAATACGATACCAACGACCTTCACTGTGACGGACGTATTTATTGATGGGCCTGGACTCGAAGGAGAGAGTACCGACAACCTTGGATTCGTTGTACGCGATAATGGTCGTTGTCGATTAACCCCGCCTAATAATTTGCATGCATCGCGAGGGAACCGAATGCTGCGTCCTTTCAAAAATAAGCCGTCATTGAATCCTCCGTTTCGGGTGCTTAGACGTCGTTGGAGGCCTCGGAAAATATTGAACCGAACAACTTGTGAATTATTTTTCACAAGAGTCTAAAATTGTGTCTAAATGTCGAAGTGACTTCCATTCGTTGCAACGAATAAGGACAATTTTTATTTTGCGTAAAGATCTAGTTCTAAATTCATCAATTACGTTTTAACTCCTTGGACATCCTCTCCCAGAGGACGCAACGAGACTGCTGATAACTACAGCACTTTCGAAAACTTTTGTTTTGTTTGATCTGTATCAATATAATCTTGTACCAAATTTTAAATATGTAATTATGTCCAACGTTACATCATTTTATACTTTATTTGTAACATTAGTTACTATTTCACGAATAAATACGTTCAATTTGTTAATCGCTGACCTGCAAAACTTCTCCGAGTGCAAAGGGTTAAAAGGACTGCTAGGATTATATTAATGACCCTTAGGAATTACGGTAGCATTTTCTATAGATCTTGAGCAGTCGCTAACATCTCCAAGCTCTCAAGTTCACAAGTATCGCATTCTAAAGGTCTCAAGCTATTAGTATCATCTTCTACAAATCCCTGGACACCGGTATCAGGTTCCGCGAATCAACGCCCCTCGCTACTAAGCCTCTCAATCCCCTATCAAGTGCATTCAGTTCTCAATAGCAAAAATCCTCTAATCTGTACTCTAATCTCTAAACATCTAAACAATCTCGACTTCCAAACTTAATTGTCACCGAAGATTGGAGATCAGAGATCGAAATCTTAGATATTTTATGGAATCTAGCGATGAACATTGATGTCTTCAGTTACTAATAGACTGAAGATTTTTATGAAAAATAATAATTGTTTGCATCAACTGCAAGAGATAGAAATTATCTACTATTTTAAATAGCAACTACTCAGTTTTGCCATAAGCTCATAAATTGTTTAAATTATTTCGCTTCTATTGAACCGTTCTAAAAGTTCTTTCGTTCTTTCACGAGAAAGTGACGACAACTTTGTAATGTTTGGAGCAAAGCTGTTTGTAAGGGCAAAACTACGGAGCAAAGCTACGGGCAAGCGTCTTAGCGGAGTGGGAACGCGATTTTTTACGTTTTTCTCTAACTTACACGCATTGCCTTCTATGCCAATCGTCCGAAGCTCATTCTGTTTCACTCAATTTCGACGTAATATACAGTCGATCTCTGTCATCGTCTTCAGCCAAATAACGTGCTGCCCGTATGGGCAAGCTGTTGAACAGCTCTGGTTTAAAGTAAAAAGAAGAAGAAAAGCTTCTCGATATTTTCTTGGTAGCCTTGAAATCTCATGCTCGTTTTCGTTCAAGTGCTTTTTTAACACACTCACAAAATGAAACGTTTTTCGAAAAACGAAATTGTTTTCTGAACAACCCAATAATTGCAACAAACATAACGACGCTTGTTGATTATACGTATAAAGCCGAGCGATTTGATAGTATTTTATTATTTTCTTCTGGACATACAAATCCATACCAGTGTAACGAAATTCAACATTATCAATGCCCCGCGGCTCGTGCTCGGCTCGTCGACGAGTATGAGCTTGGCTCGTCGATGAGTATGACTGGATCTTTACACGGCAATAAATCAAGTCGCTTACACGGTAATAAATCAAGCAACTATTTCTATATTTACTGTATTTACAAAGTCATTTTCTGTTTAATTTAGTCCCATTCTTAATGGTTATCGACTACTGCGCGACGCGACCTGAACGGAGAGTTCACTGTCGGTCACCGGCGACCGACATGGCACTTGACGCGTTAAATATCCAGTTTTCTGCGGCGACTGCACCGATCCCGTCGACGATATGGCCGACCGTGTCCGAGGCAATTTTCTACAGAAAGTTCAACGATTTTAAGCGCTGCCTCCAGCGATATTTTATTTCAAGGCGACGGCGGACGGGTCTCGTTTAGGGCGACCATAAACACGCGAGCTCGCTTTAACGTGTACGCGGCAATTCAAACTGTTGCGGGGCTATTCAGCTCTCCCATAAACTGGAAACGTGTCGCTGGTTTATGCGTCGTCCCGGTTAATACTTCAGCCGATCTCGCATTCTGGACCATCGTCGATCGCTTCATCCCGCAGCTCAGCGATAATAACCGTGGCGTTCCGCTCGTTCCTCGCAATTTGCCAGAACACCCCCGCAAACATACCTGTCGGAAAAATTCAGGACGTCGATTCTTTTTACGCACCTTCCTACACCGACGGTTTAACAATGTTACGTAGCGTGTGATCTGCCGCGCGAGTCGACGAAGTTGCGCCGTCGATCGAAACGGAATCGTTAAACACCGCGTGCGAATTTGATATTCCAACTGTTGTAACTCGGTGAAAGAAAATAGTGCGATGGCACATTTAACCTTTTACGATACAAGGTTCTTCCTCCCTTTTATTTCAGAATTTGCTATAACTAGATTGCGGATCTTTAAATTAAAATAAAAATTCGCTTTCTTCCTTAATAGGTGCAACAGATTGGAAATAATGTAGCAACATTCTTAAAAAGTTTCTTTAATATTATCACTGTATTTAACAATACCGATTTTAATAATTATCGGTAAATGTATCGAAATCGGCAAGCTTTTGTAACAACAAATAATACAAATGCAATTAATTTTGGATCAATTGGGAACATTAATGAAGAAGCTAAAAACAAGGATATAATTTACCGAAATCTACAAAACGCTTTTTAGTTACAGGATCAGAGAAAGCCGTTAGAAAACTAGAGTAATGCCAAAATTTAAAAAAAAAAAACTATTTCAGTCATTGTACAGTAAACAAGTCCCTATAATAAAAAAGAAATACAAGTCATTTGGCCCAGTGATGAAAAGAGTTATTGCGTTTTAAAAGGCGTGCGAACACTGCGGTGTACGTCAAACGCATCTTCACTGCAACAATGCATCTGAGATAAAAGACAGTTGCTGACACCACCTACGAAAAAACTGTCGGTAGACTCAGTTCGCTGAGAAAATCCACGCTTTTCCGCATACCGGACGTGCACCTCCGTCAGCCCGGATTCCATTACGTCAACGTCGTCGCGCGGAAATAAATTGAGTCACGTATTTTTCAATCAGGTCCACGCGATAAGTAATGTCCCTGATCAGTCCCCTCGAATCATCATAAAATCGTATTTTTCAGCTTCCAGATCGACGGTGGAAAAGAATCGGGATACGAGCAGGTTGATGGAGAGGGCTGAGAGCACACGACGAGATACGCCGATGGGAAACTGGGCTCCGCTTTATTGGCCGATTATCATATTTTTACGCGGTCTCCCTTCCTCTCCTTCACCGTCTCCCACTCTCTTTTCTCATCCTCTTCCCTTCTGTCTATCTCTCGTCCTCCAATTCTCCGTTCAATTTGGACTACCGCCAGACGTTATCTCGCCCCGGTGACGATCGATAGAGTCACCCGGTTTCGGACCGCGGTAATCTACGCGTTACGATAATGTAATATCGTAGCGGGGTAACATCTGCTCACCCCGTGTTTATACGAGCAAGTCAATTTTCCGTTACGCGCAGAAAGATACAACCGCACGGAAAATTGAGGACCGGGCCCGACCACGCTGTCTCGATGACGGTCAACGACGGCAGCGATTCGAACAATCGAAATGAACTTCCAACACTCCGCGTGGGCTAACACGGGACTTCTGCCAAGCAGTCCTCTCTCTCTCCTACTTTTTATAAACCTCGGAATACACTCGCGGTCGCTCGCGAAAGCACTCGAACGCTATATTGCCAATTTGCGGAAGATCACCGATATTTAGACTGCTATAACTAGAGTGCGAATGTCTACGCAAAATAAAAACTTTAGAAGGCCGCTAATCGCTTCATTCTTTATTTAACCTTTCGACTGCCGGCGTGTCATATGAAGTTACTTATATTGTTCCATATTTTGATGAGTAGGTAGAGGAAATTCTCTTTAATTGCCCTTCAGCTTGTACACAAAAAAGGGATAATTTGGCAAGAGAAGATACGATTGTTTGTACCTCGCGGCTTGCTTTTATAGTTGCCGATTGTCAACAACTATAAGAAAGAGGGGGAAGGCTCGAATAATCGTATTTCCTCTTTTCAAATTGGCCATTTTTTTCAAAAGCTGAAGGACAGTTGGGGAGAATTTATTGCAACTCTGTTTTATCTGACTCAATTTGTGAGACAAAGTATTTAGTGAGAAATATTATTTATGGAGTAATCTATAGTATTTAACAACATGTTACGTTTTCTACGTATTTTTTCCCCAAATCGAATTAGATGTTAGTGACTCCATGTGGCATCATGCCGGCAGTTTAAACGGTAACACTTTAAGTCCCCATAGCCCGTGACGCCATTTTATTTTACCTATTTGTTTACTTTTCATTCAATAACAATACTTGATGAGTTCATAGTTACTTATTCATGAGTAAATAGTTATTTAATAACAGAAAAATGATAGGCAATGTTCAGATCAAATTCTTGAATTTTACGAACTGCTTAACCAGTTGGCTATTTTCGACGAGTATACTCGATGTAACACAAAATGTTGTCATTTCTTCGTGGCGAGTGTACTCGTCAAAAACAATTGATTAACAAGGATATATACTTTCATATTTTTTATTAAATTATCTATTTTCTAAAAGTGTTGTATTTAAATAAAATATGCAAAAATCAAACATGTACGATATAAATATAATAACTTATCAACTTAACGCAATCAATCCATAAATAGGAACACAAAACCTTTTATTTATTAATTCCTATAAAATTTCACAGCAGAATAATGGTGTTTACTTCAATTCAACTGTGAATCACAATTTTGGCAAAATTTGCTTCGTGTTACCGGTACTCATATCAGAAAAATCTTGCGAGTGTTAATGAGTCAAGGTGTCTCCGTTTGTATCTTGTTACGTGTTAGCAGTACAGACGCGAGAAAGAAAGGAATTCTCTCGAATTTCTCTAATACTCTAAATTCGAAGAAACAGACTTCCGCTGTCCAGCGAGAAATCCAACTTCTATACCGTCGGCAAAGCTCTGACCCAAATTCCCCGTCGTTCCACGTTTCAAGACGTCAACGGAGGCTCGGGAAAATTGCCCGGGAATCATTAAGCGACAATCAATGGAACTGGAGGCGTGAAAGCGTGATTCCCTGCGCCTCCTTCTAGCCGGGCATTTATCATCCGACGATTTCGTAGATATCGCTGGCTGATAACCCGTGTCCGTGAACGGACCGGCGAGACCGATGGCTGCGTGACTTAGCGCGACGGAAAACGAGTTTCCAGGCGGCGTACAAGGCAGAGAAGAGAAGTCGCAGTGACTTCCATCGGAAGGGAGAAAGGTGGCCCCGTGTGCACCGGTCTGCCTAAAGCTTCATTCCAACTGACGCTCATTGCGCGTCGACTAATGATCCGAGTGGCCTTCAATGCGGTTCGACTTTGATCACTGAACTTTATACTTGCAGTTAGCGCACAGATTTCTCAAAAAATTAGGACTTGATTAATACTCGATTACTACTCGATTAATACCTTTTTGACTAAGGTATAATAGATCTATAATAATAATAATAGATCATAATATGATCTATTATATAGAAACTATTATCTCAAACCGTTCTAGCAATGTATCACACGTTTGAAAGAAAACATTCTAAATTACCTTGGAAATAAAAACAAAATTTCTTTTGAATGCAATATGTGAGTCAACTCTTAGGCGAGAGTTGACAGGACAGACTCAGACGTAACTGTAACGTAACGTAAACAGAGTTCGGGTCGGTCTCCAGAGGCCGTCAAGAACGCCGCACACATTGCACAACGGCACTGCTAACGATGCTCAAAGATCGCCTCGATAGATTGCACGCAGTTAAATGAGAGTTTCGCACAATCATTGTCTTTTGTTGCCGTGGACGTCGAGTGCGCCAAACGCCAAGCGCCAGTGGGAAGCAACCTTAGCCGATCCGAACTGTTTCGAAATTTCCTGCGACACCTGCGTTCATGGTCTTCCCAGACATTTCGCAAAAACGTTGGTCTAACAATGGATGAGAGGCTTTTCAGAGGGGATCGATCACGGCTGAACGTTTTCTCATATTCTAATCGACAGGAACAAAATAGGCGTCATGAATAAGTTACGCGTGCGGAAATAAATGCAATTAGCGAGTTCCATTTGTTTATACTGAGACAGATATACGACATTGAGAAATCTAAAACTATCGTCGCGCATATTGTTCAATAATTATTTTTACTAACCTTCGTAAACGATAATGTTTCCTTTTGCGTAATTTTTTATTTTGCTTTATTGAATAATACATGAATGAACGAATGACTAAATAAATAAATAAACTTTGCGATATTGTATGCTTCGTAAATTTTGAATCAGCTTGGATGGTTTTCGTAACGAGTTTTTATAATCGATACCGACAATTTTTTATGATTTTTATTCATTGATAGTCACCTTCAATAATTTCCAGTTCAGTAAAATTGTTAACAAGCTGCAGTAGTTCTTAACAATGATCACTCATTTTAGCAAGTTACACTAATTTCTACGGGACTTTACTAATTGTTAACAGGGTAGACTAAATTTTAACGACCCTAACTCATTTTAGCAAGCTACGTTAAATTTTACAGAGTTTCAGTAACTGTGAACAGAAAAGTTACAGTAATATCTGACGGTCTCTATTAATTTCTGGCATATTCCACTGATCATTCACCGCTAACAAACCTCACTAGTTCTTAAGCGTTTGATCATATTGTTTAATTTATGGTATTTATGGAAGATTTGATCCAACACCATTTAGATACTATTTATTACAAATATAAATAATATTTATACTTAATAGTATTATAATATTATAACACAAAGACATGAATTCAATATAATATAAATCCGTAAAAATAAAATAAAAAGTATATACTTCTTCCGCTATACTATTTGAATTCTAGTTACTATTTAAAGGGTTACCGAGCTCCGTTAATTTTTAATTAAATTCACTAAACTCGACAGGACATATTCAAAACGAGTTATAGTTTCGTTCAACCCTACCCAATGATCAGGGCCAGAAGTCTGAATAGCCTTGAAGAACATTGTCCGCGACTATAGGCTAACAAAGACCGGATCGACGAGCTTGATTTACAATAGCGGTCTAGTCACGTTCCAATAGCGATCCGTTAAAATATCGCCCCCTGAAACGAGAACTGCATAATATTTTATCGAACTGTAACCGGAACGTGACTAAATCGCCGCTGTAAATCAACTTGCTGCGCGATTTCTTCTCTTATCTATCTTCGACGCGTCCCTGTGAGCTCTAGTCATCGTTTCGGCGAAGTCTTGCTTGATAAATGCGTATAGATGTGTCCGCAATTTGTCAGTCACTCAGGGGAGTGCACAGTTTTCCTTGATACAGGTGATTTTTCAGCCGATAGATAATCGGTAAGCGTTCAATGCGTATGGACGTTTTGTAGACCCAGATATTCGTTCTGTACAAATTCAGCACGATTTTCATGCAAAATGAACACTTTTTTGGTCAATTGTAAACCGTAGAAGACGGACAAAAATGTAATTGTTCATTCGGCGATATTTTGAATTATTTCAATACCTTTACAATTTTATTGCGAACAAATTATTCACAATTATTCACAATTCGTATTTGATTCGTAATTATTCGTAATTCATAATAAACTTATGGAACGTCTAATTACGAAGAAGCGGAATTTCTTTTTCTGTATTTTATGAAAGAGTATATATATTTTAGTTTTTAAACGTGCTTCGACTAAAAGGGTTTTTAATCAAAAATTATGATTTTAAAAAAGGCGGGATATATTTCATATCTTTAACGTATTTTTCTTCGATGTGGTAATTTTCAAACGGTGCAAGGATTATAATATAATCTTCTAGCAATAGTTCTCAATAGTTCTCCATTTTTGAGCTTTCGTTACAGGGTTAATTCCGGCACGGTTAATTTCGCTCTGGAAGCCCACCCACACACCCCTAAATTGCAACTTCCCTCTAAATTATCACTCAATATTAAATTGCTCTCAGCGTTTAATAAGGATCTGGCAGAGCGGATACCAGCCCCCTCGCGATCGTAAACAACCGAAGGCTCATTTTCCCGCAAAGTGAGCATCAAGGCCAGAAATTTTGCCGAATACGCCCGCGCCAGACCTCGAGTGTCAACCACCGCTCAAGCCAGCTCCAACGGAGCCTAAATTTTAATTCAAAGCCCGCGTACCAAGCAAAAGGGAACTTTCCTTGCGAAACTTTCTGACGATATAAGCTCCGCTCGTCCTGGCCCGGCCCGGCCATACCCGGCCATTTTATCGCGCGTGCTTCCCGAGAGAACGATGCTCTCGAAATCAACCGGCTCACCTTTATTCAGCGCTATAAAAAACAATTTAGCTCTTGTCTTCTAGACGAGCCTTTTTATCGCCGGTCGTTGCGAAGAAGCAGTTTCATCCCGTGCCGCTCGCGGAAGTGTTTCGAATTCAAACCCGGAAGACGTTAGTCTGTTCTCGATTCTGTGCGTTGGCCAGTCTGATCTTTCGTGCTAGAGTCATTGAACCTTTCGTTCGCTCTTCATTCATGCCTCTTTATACTAATCTCGTTCCTACACTTAATCTATTATACTCCCATCTCATTCGCACACTTAATCTATTTCGCTCCTCTCCCAACTTATTATTGCTGTCAATCTGTTGTAATCTTTATGTCTTCCTCTTGTTTAGAACTTTAGAGCACGTCATATTAAATAAACGAATAGAATAAAAAGCGAGAGTGGCAGATCAAGACCGAAATGCAGGGGATTGCGACAAGTTTCTTGTTTGATTTCTTTTTCATTTTATTTATTGTACTTCAATGTATACTATAATTAAAATTTTCTCTTTTACACTTGATCCCACTCTGAATTTACAAGTCTTGTCGCATATTATTTATTTATTGTTCTCTCCTGCCATCTTCTTCTACTTTGATTCCACTTTCTATCTCTAACACTTCATTCTAGTCCTATGTCATCATTTTGTTTGTCCTGCAATTTTTCTCTTATTACTTTATTTATCATTACGAGTACCTCGTTCAATTTTTCTTTACGCATTTATGGTACAAGAATGAATCGATTAAATGCAAAATAACAAAAATATTTATACAACTTGAAAATATTGTTGTATTACTGTCAACCCACTAGAATGAATGAGAAGTGGAATAAATGTAGTTTCTATATTTTGTAATTAATGAAGACAATTTTTATTTTGCATAAAAATCCACAGTCTAATGATTACTTCTTTCCCTGTCTCTTCTTTCAATTTATCACCATCCTATTTTTCCCCCAAATTATTATTCTTACCTCTAATCCGCGTCCATCATCATCTTATCATGATTCATTTCCTTCCTCATCCTTCTTTTAAACCATGTTACAATTTTGATGGATAGTTGGATACCATGAAAAATCGTTATTATACGAGGAATTTAGTTGTCATTTGACGGAATGTTTCATAATTTACTCAATTTAGACCGCGATAGAGAGGCTCGCCGCGGTTTCTACTGTGACTATCCGATCAATCGAGCCTTTTATTATTCCAGTCACGCATTATTACCTCGCATACAGTCGCCAAGAGGATCCGTCTGCATTAAAGAATATTTCTCTGTCTTCTGTCTTATAACACTTCCCACAGCGCCGACAGATATTGCGGCCGGCGTAATGGCAGTTTCTGTCTCATTTCGCACGCGTGAAAGTCCTTGGTACACCGACGACACTCCGCGTTTTACGAGATATTTTATTCCAACGATAAATCAATATCCACCCGCCAATTAACGATCGATTATTACATGAATCCCTTCGCCGACTATGACGATCCTTGACGAGGATTACGACTATCCCATCCGGGAACTGAGAGTCCTATCAACGCTAACTTGTGGCTAATTTGCTTTTGTATCTCTTGCAACCGACAAATAGGCTTGTTTTGTAGCTGTAAACGCAGGGTGTGCCGACTAAATATAATAAACATAGTAATCATTCGACGTATAGCACACATCGGCGAGCATAGGAAACAGCGATTTGAAAAACACGTGACGCAGTTCGATCGTTCCGAAGATAATGCGTGTGCTGAATACGCATTGGCCTAGACCTATTTAACGTAATGCCTCGGGCAATCAGATAAAGTGATTGCAATTTTTAAATAATAATGTACTGTGATTTAATAAAATTAATGAACGGGACATAAATAGACGGTTAAATAATTACCGAACCATGATGAAAACTCGAACAAAACGATAAACGATTTCATCACTTGCCCGAAAATTCTTGAGAAGCTTAATTTCTATGCACCAGTTCGAGGTATTACAAAACAATCTGTTTTAGCAGAATCATTTAGAACTCATAAGGAATTCTTCGATAGCCTAAACCATCTATTTATTGTTTCCAACCGATACTGCAATCAACTAGATGTCTTTCGTAATTCGTATACTTCCTTCAAGCTCTCGGTCGCTAATGCTATTCACCGTTCGTCTTCATCCCCGCTCACATAATCCAACCAACTCTTATGTAGTTTTCTCGCTTCAGTTTTATATTTATGTTTTTAGTTTTAAGTTTTTGTATTTCATACGTTCTTGTGTGACTGCTACATTATTATCCTCTGTAATTCCGTCGATCAGTAAACTAATTATTATTATTATTACTATTACTATTTTTCTTCTTATTATTGTTAGTATTATTATTATTATTGCTATTATTATTGAAAGTGATCCTATCGAACGTTTGACAAAACGGTCGACAGAAAAACGAAATTTCTCTTTGATCCTCGGCGCCATAAATCATTCCTGAAACGCGTAAACGTTGTTCAGCGATCTAAAAGAAAGCCGAGAAATGGAGTGCTAACTGAACCTTCGTCGTACGTTTCACTCGATGAATCACAGACCAGTACGAAATTCTTCTTTAAATTCCGCTCTCATAAATCATTGCCAGCAACTGCAAATCCTTAGGATGAACATCCGCAGTCCGATCACACAATCCATCCGAAACTTCCGAACGGTGAAACGTACCTGTCCTAAATCATCGAATCCTCGGATTCCGCACCTTTTCGAAAAAAGAGGCGATGTTACCTCTCCATTAGCCGAATCAAACCCTCGAAACTCATTCCACGCACGAAACATCCCCCGAAAAACGGTGGAATAAGTCAAATCGTGGAATTGAATTTCGGTCACGTTTCTTTCGCCCTCCGGGGAACCGAGGAGTATCCGGTGTGTCGCGTGTTTCGGCTGGAATTTTCCTGTTGGCGCTGTCAGAGCCGGACAGCGTTCAGTGACAGCAATTATTTAACCCCTGTACGTTCCGTAAAAACAATTTCTCGGCGAGAGTCTAGGTTAATATTCAGCCGTTTCACTTTTATATTAAAATAATCGTGTTCTAGTCACAGTAATAGCGAATAAAATGGTGTCACGCATTTACTGTTTCTAATTTAGTGTCATTTATTTAGTGCCACTGACTTAGTATCATATATTTATTGTCCCATATTTATTGTCACATATTTAATGTCTCATATTTATTGTCTTATATTTATTGCGGTATATTTACTATCGCACATTTATTGCCACGTATTTATCGTCACTAATGGTTCAGCTATCGTGATAAAAACGGGAGAGTCGAAGTTCAAAAAACACTGTTTATCTTTTGACCTAATTCACTAGAAGTTGTGATTGTGTCCTCCAGATCAAGATTTTTATTTCACATAAAGCTCCACAGTCTACTAATCACTGTAGTTACAAAATAAATCATAAGGCAAGGGGTTAAAGATAGATGAAGAATTCTGTCACTCGCATATGAGCGATGTTGCGGTCACTCTGTTTAGGAGTTTAAGCTGGAGAAATGATTAATTACAGCGGTTAGATGAAGAATTTAGTGTCTCGAGGTGTGCGTCACTGAGCACGAAGGACAATCCTGATTGGAAACAGACCGTTCCGGTATTCATCACGCGGATCGCGATCCACGATGGAATTCAAATCGCGTCCCGTTATACAATCGATGTATGTACAATCGATGCGGCTTATCGATCGTCGGCAACGTCCACGACGGCGAACAACAAGAATGCCCAGGCCGGACGATCGATCGACGCCTCGATCAAGCTTATTAGGCGCTTCATTTCCGGCGAGTGTCCTTTCCCCCCCCCCTGCCCCCCTCTCTCTCTCTCTCTCTCTCTCTCTCTCTCTCTCTCTCTCTTTCTCTCACTGTAGGCAAACTAACGAGCTGCGCCGGATATCGACCGTCGATCGATCGATCGCCGCTGATCAGGATTAATCGGTTGAGTAAATATCCGACCGGCCACTGAATCGAACGCACCGCGATATTAATTATAGGGTTTATCGAGGTGTCCAGGAAACTAATCACACCTGTGACGGACGCCGTTGCCGTTCGTTATGTCCGCTGACCTAACCGAAATCGGGTCAAAAAATATGGATTTCGGTCGATTCTCTTGCAATTGTAGCTATCGTAGCTTTTGTGACATTGTCGTACCAGTGTGATCACAGTTACAATGATTACATGTTCTTCGGTTATGAGAATTTCTTAGGAGAAAGAACAAATTTATTTTATGTAAAAGTATCTACGTTATTTTAATTATTATAAAATAACACCTTGAAAACGGGTCACTTAGCTGGCGCACTGTGGGGCAGATGCATACTAAATGCGGTAAAAAACCATTTTGTGAATGTCTGAAATCATGTGTGTCTGATTTATTCTTGGATTTTATACGGTTCAAATATATATTTGGTTTATTTTCTCGTCTTTTTTGAGGCTTTGCCACTTAGGCAATTATTATTTTTATACGCTGTCGTTTTTACTACACAGAAACGTGCTAATTTTCACAGAAACAATTGAAAACGTGTCATTGTTCGTCGCAAAAAAATGAAACGTGCTAGTTTCCGCGGTAAATACTAAACATACAAGTCTTCGACAGAACAGACGAAATATCCTTGTTTGCATGGTAAACTGAAACGTACTAGGTAAGAAAAATAAAGCTTCATTTTCCGTAAAGCGCGTCGATACGATCTGAATAGCGTTCACCTAACACGAATATAATACGGAGTCATAAAAATGACATAAAAAGTAAATATTTCTACTATTATAATCTTCTATTCTAATTACCACTAAAAAGATTGAATAGGTACATTCTACGCCATAAATATAAAAACATCGAAGGTTCTAGAGTATCTAAAAATAGGATATTCGAGCGAAGTATGAAGATTAAAACTTCAAAGCCTAAATGATTGGACCGCGAATCTTTATGCAAGTTGAAACTTATTTTCATCAATTGCAACAGAGATGTATCAAGTAAGAGCTAATAATTTAACTGAATTGAAAACAATACATCGTAAATTCTTTTAACATTTTTATCGTTTAAAATTTCGCCTGCCCATTTTTATTATAGATGTATAAAATACGATGTGTACAAATGACCATTCCACTAAAAGGGATGATCTTCAGTTCTTCAGCTAGCAACGTAATGTTACTTCAAGATTGTGACCAAATATTTCCACCGTAGATCCAGGACAGAAAGAACACTAAACTCGGAGAAAATAGATATAGCGAGACTAGGTTAACGGATTATCTAGTTCATCTCGCCTTCTCCGGGAAGCCATTCGCCGAGCGGAAGCGTGAAAATCATCCAGCAGCGTGAGATTACTGACCAGATCCAATAATTGCAGCTCGGAGGCGCCAGAAGCGGGAGACAACTTTCCTGAGGAGCGTATTAAATCGAAGGAACGCTATGGACATCCTGTCGGCGCTGCAAGGAGTCCATTGCCAGCATAAATCGTGTATCGGAGCAACAATTAAAAGGCTAACAGCAGCGACCGGACAGGCTCGGAACTCCTCATGATTATTACCGTTGGTTAATTAGCTTGTCCTCGGCTGGGCCGAGAACGAGTGTGCACAGGTTTTGATCGGTAAACCTCAAGGACCCTTCCTAGATCCGTGGACTCGGCGTGGATCGATCGTTGATCGACAGAAGGTCAGCGTACTCGTTTGAGGTCGCTTTTCGAAGCGGAAGTCTCGCTTTCGAGCGAGAAATGCGACGCGAATACGAGATTGGAATTCGTTCCGCCTTCTTCCTCCGCGGAGACGAATCCTAGATTCGTTGGAAACACCGCTACTCGACCCATCGATAGACCGCTTACAATCGACCCGCGGACGGTCATCTCTCGTCATTTGAATAACAAATTTCGAACTCGTGCGTATGCAATTCATACTTTGCTATGCTCTCAAGTTTCCTAATGGCGATTCGAATGTAAATTACCGTGATTGTCAAAATGCAATGAAAATGGAATTGTAAGCGAATCGAACGTGAACTGTTTCATTCGTTTCTGATTTGGTCATAATCGAAGTGACGCTAGTTCGTGGATTCACACGGAGCTGGATCCATTTGCGCCTGGAGTAAAAATATTGTTATTTAACTGTCTAGATGTTGAAAATTAATTTCAATTTTCACATGTTTTACTATGTTGAAAGAAACTGATAAATAAAATTCTGAACGGTCCTAGGCGTACTCGGTTACATTTACAAGAATCGCAGTGTTTGTGTTTTTATTTTAATAAATATTTTCTAAGGAAAAATCTTGATTAAGGAAGGTTTTATACAAAAGCTTATTCTTTCTGTGCGTAGAAAAAGAAATAAAAGTAGATGTAGGCACACAATAAATATCCATTCTCTTTTTCTTTTAAGAAACTATTATAGTACAATCGGAAAAGTTCAAAGCATCGTACCTGCAAACAAAATGGTACTGCAAAGGGTTAACAAATTCCCACAGAAGATGGTTCCACACCTGCTTTTCTATTGGACGAAAAGAAACCCGAAGTCATAGACAAAGGATAATACATGCCACGACGGCAACCTAATAGAAACGATGACGAAACACTGTAAAGCATGATTTCCTCCGACGGGCGTCGCACGGACACTTAAATTCTGCAAATAGCTTTCCGGTTTTTGTTGTCGACGTACCCGCGGAACGAACAATAGACAATATCGAGACGGGTTGAAAAAAGAATACAATCTTGAGAAGACAATAAGAGTGCATTATCCGCGGCACGTACTAATTACTGGCTAACTGGCTATTTCGAGCCGATTACTGTCATTATCATTTTTGCGTGCATGGCGAGATCTCCGTGTCATCTCGACATGACTATGTCCGATCGTTCCGAGGCGGATTTCATGAGAAAAATTCCCTGGATCCTCCATTGGACGATCTATTTTCCGATCTAAGAGAAAGGCGTTTGCCGCACCGTGCAACAATCGCATTCCTGCGCTAGGAGAGTGCAAAGACGGGAAAGATCGATACATGGCGTATCACTTAAGAAAGTAAGAATACTTTAACCACTTGTACTCGTTTGCGAAGTTAGGGTCAACTGTCCAGTGAATGGACACTCTCGATGATTGAATATTTTCTCCTATTAATATTTCGTGTTACATGAGAAACTAACGTTTAGGGTGGCGTGTACACTTGTTTACGTATATACAGTGATTGACCATTTTCCTAAAAAATAGTAAATATAAAATAATATCTTTTTCAACGTAATCAACGTAATTTGATCTATAAATCATAACTGTAGTAGCCAATAATTTTGACGTTTATTAACTTAATAAGGGCTGTAACGATTCATATAATTATTACATACCTTCTCTCTGATAAAATTTATGTAGCAGTTTTATATTATTTATGTAATATTATGAAGTTGTATCATTATAGTTCCGTATTATAATTCTCTTTACTGTGCACTTATCGGTAACAGTAAACCATCTCGCTGAATATAACATCACTGAATTGATTAAATAACGATTTGTGAACGAACATTTCGACGATCTTTATAAGAACGAGAAAACTGAATTTATTTAGGGTCTTCATTCTTTCTATCATAATGCAAGCTGGAGTGAAGACATTTAATCAACCGTTCCCTACGAAAGCATCTCAATTTCAACAAATCTGAAAATGAAAAATATAAGACGTAACATTAAAAGTGTAAAAGATAAGTTTGGTGCTAAAACTGTTCATTCACCGGACATATCACTCAAGGAAATTAACACTTTAAATCAAATATAAAGTGATATTACGTTGGAAATAACGACTCGGCATCAAAACGAGTTCCCATACAATTCACACGGATTGCATAAAGCAAAGATTATAAATTTCGAAACGACCGTAATTACCGGCTTGTTATGTCGCTTTATATTATAATATTGAAGTTATTCACTTATATAATATTGAAGTTAATTTATGCGCGTCGAAGTAAACACGAAGTACTGGAGAAGCGATAAAACGAATTCGGTGCTTAAGAAGAGAAGGAAGAGTAGAATTTACCGAAGAGAAGAATTTTACTTCGGTCTGCTGCGGTCCGCGCGAGCATGCCCTAAAAAAGTAACGAGGCAGGTGCACGTCTCCTCAAGAAAGTGACGTTTATTCGTGGGGAACACGCACACGTATCCTGAGAAAGCGACATCCATTCGCGAAGGGCGTGCTTGCATGCACGCTCCGAGAAAGTGACGCTGGCCGCGCCGCGCCGGTGCACGCAGCCTTGAGAAAGTGTACTGCATCAAGGTAAGCACTCGTTATTCTTTAACAACTGCCACTATTTTATTTAACGCTGGCTTTTCGGCCAGAAGAACAACGAACGGAACATTGAAGATCGTTGACCCCTTCTTGCACCATTTTCTTCATGGTTGCGATGATTACAACTTGCAATCATTTTTTAGATTAGGTCTGGGTCAGGTAAAGTAGTACTACTAGATTCGGTACAGAAAAGAAATTAATTACATTACGTTGCTTTTTACGGAACACTCTTTTGTGTTCAAACCACGTGTTGTAATTCTGTAAGATACAACTCTTGGCAAAACAAGTAGTCGAACGTCTTTCAAAAGGCGATATATTTTTTACTATTGGCCTAAACAACTTGCATTTTTTCTAAATGTTAAAGGGTCTACCTTCTTGTACAATAAGTAAAATAATTTTAATTTAAATAAAATGACTTTTTTCGTTCCAGGGTCGGATAAAAAAGTTGTTAAACAAGTATTTCTTTTTGTTATTACAGCAAATAGTAAAATTAAAAAAGAGTATCACAGTCATCGTACAATAAACTAGTCCCAGTATTATTACATAATATTAAAAAAAATTCAAGTCATTTAGTAAAGTTTTAAAAAAGTTATTGCAATTTAAAAGGTGCTAGAATCCTCTTTGCCAGGGTTAGTTACATAAAGTTACAATTACATAAAGTTATGTTGTATAAATCATACTACTTATATGTAGTTGAGTGCTGAAATACTGATAAGAGGAGAACTGGATTTTCTTCCGCTTGAAAGATGGGAATCGCATACATACTGAACAGGTTACACTTGAAATCTCCATCGCAAGTATGACTCGTCATTATGCGGCCTGGGGTTAAAAGACGCAAGAACACACAAGATACATCACTTACAAAATATGAAAAATTATTTTACCGTTACTTGTTTCTTAACCATTTAACGCACAATAGTTTTCTCGTCTACACGTGTCATCTCAAAGCTGTAAATCAATTTTTATACTTGTTTCTACAGTGTCAAGCGAAAATTCATGTTAATCGACACCATCGTGCACAGAAAATGAAACGTAGTCTCGAATTTAATAATGTTTATACCGTTTAGGACTGTCTTGTGTTAATTTTTTTTTAGCAGAGATATTACTTTTCAGGAGAAATGTCAAGACTAAATGCTTATTGAGCAGAGAAGCTGATTCTTAGAGCTAACTTTTCCAGTGTTAAAGAATTCAGAATGGCCTAAGTTATTCCCGGATATTCGACTTGTAATGTAAATGACTGAGATCCGCTTTTCTTAAGACAACACGCATGAGCGGTATTTCATTTATAGCGTTTCAAGAGGCTTTTAGGGATACGTTGTGAAAAACTTTTTTAACATCCCGTATTCTAAATTGAACAGCATTTTGGTCTTATTTCGACTTAAATTGATATGATCGAAAGTACAAAAGGAAAGAATCAGTCGAGATTCCCTTAAATTCACACCGATTTAATTTAATATAAGTTTGTTGTAGCTTGACTTTGGCGTATCTTAAGATTAAGCAGAAACGAATTAAACCAGATTGAATTATCATCGAACACGGTGTATCTTAGGTCAAACCGAGTTAGATTTGGATTAAGATCGAATCAACTTGAGGCAGGTCATGGGATTGCTCCAGTTTCGAATTAGCTCGAAGCAAGTCGAATCGGTTTCAGCCACACAGGATTAAGCAAGGTCTGGGTTAAAATCGAGTTGGTCCTGGTCCGCGTGTATTGACTTAGAATTGAGTTCAGCCGCTCTGGATCAAGCTGGAATAGTTCGGCTACTGGAGTAGACCAGCCAGCATTATACCCTTTGCGAAAGAGGGTCTTTAATAGTACACTAAGAATATTCTCTTCCGCAAAAAAATAGACTATCCGAAAAACTTTATTGATGAAAAATTGAAAAATATACTCTGGGTTGTTGTTAAATCAATACTCGAACTGAACCCTATAAAAACGAAGAAACATAATTTTTTAATTTTTTATCATTAACAACCGATTGAAATCTAAAAAAGATTCTGTTCTAAAGGGTGGGTAGGAATTGGTAGTACAACCGAGCAGAAGGTGATTCGACATGGAAAAAATAAGAAGTAAATGTGGAATAGGCGACAGCTAAATCCTTTACAAAGAAGAACAAACTTTAAAGTCGATATCCTCGAAAATGTGGCCTTGGATAAAAAAATGTTATATCAAATTCGTTTCTTACATTTTCATGTAGAATCACCCTCTGCTCGGTTGTATTACGAATTTCGGCCCACCCTCTCTGTATTCCTATTTACATTTTCCACACTGCACTTATTCGAACTCGCCCACGAGGTAAAATGGAAAGCCCGGTTGATATTCGCGACCAAATTGTCAGCATTCAAAATCGCCTCCTAATTTGTTCTACACCAGCACCTTCAACTCATTTATATTCAGTGCAACCGCATAGAATCCGCGGTCTAGCAACGAAAATCCATTTTAAACGCAAGCACGCTCCTCCGTCGGCCATCGATTCGCCTTTAACGCGTAGTCCAACGGAATGCAATTTGTCCAGCAGCAGATTAGCATTCGAGGAACCCTTCGTCGAGGCGAATCTCAGTGGCGGTAGCACAACTTAGAGTCGAGGAGCGAATCTCTCTCTCTCCTTTCTATCTGTCTGCCCCTCTCTCTTTCTTCCTTCCTTTCTCTCTTTCTCTCTCTCTCTCTCTCTCTCTCTCTCTCTCTCTCAGTCTCTCGTAGAGACCCAAAATGATCTGGGAAACGACGATTTGTGGCCAAAATTTAATTTGCCATATTCGATCACGAAAATCTGCCCCTTCGGGATTTTGAAAAACAATCAGAGGATTATCAAATTACTTCAACGAAAACATCACGATTCTGTTTGTTTTTTTTTCTACTTAAATCAATTTTTGAAATCGGTCTGTCAAAATCTACGGGAAGCGATGAACAGTGGCGAACATGTATATGAGAATATTTGAAAAACGGCACAACTTTCTAAAAAGTGGACCAAATAACTCGGATCTTTTTTAGATGACAGAAGGACTAGCTGGTTAGACAATACTTACAATACTTTTTTTCGTTTTTTGTTACTTAGAATAACTTAGAATAACTTTTTTATCCGAGGCTTTAACGAAAATTTAGAAAAATGCATTTTGCAGAGTTCGGTAATTTATATGCATACTGAAACTTTCATTTGCCTCCTTTCTGTTATCTGAAAACAAATTCAAGTCATTCAGTAATTGACGTATGCGTCGGCAGTCAAAAGCAACGGCGTGGCGCGTCTACTGGGTGAACAATGTAATTCTGAACTACGATTTGATACATGGTCTACGTCGCGTTGCGATCATAGCTCAGAATTGCAATGTTCACGCGGTAAACGCGCCACGCCGCTGTGCCGGACTCCCGCGCCTGCGTCGTCTGCCCCCCACTCCTTGCGTAACTTATTTTCCTGTCCGCACTGCACCCGACTGCGCGCCGTCCCGTGTGAAAAGCCTGTTTACGCATCGCGCGTGAGTGGGTTGCGTGAAACGCGTGTGCCGCGACTCGCAACAGGGAGCAAGAGCTCGGCTTCACGCTCTGATTTCTCTGTAGATCGTGCTGGGCGCCTTCGCCGCTGATCGTTGCGATCCACGCGGTATCCATCGATCCCGCGAGTTCCTTCTTTTTAGCCCCTTTCTTTCTTTCTTTCTTTTCCCTCGCGTCGCTGCTCCCCGTGAGACGGTCGCAGTCGATCGTCGATGGCGTCGGCCGATAAGCCGGAACCACGGAGGTGTGTCCCGAGATCGAGAAACACCGGGCGAAGATAAAACCTGACCAGGAATGCCGGCCGAACCGGATGAGAGAAGAAAGGATTGAAACGCATGTACGTGAACGCCAGGACTCGTTCCAGCGAACAAAGACTGGAACCTCGAGAGTGCGTACTGGAGATAGCCTGCTGAACCGGCAACACTTTTCCCCGCGAGACTGCGGAATAGGAACTGGCTCTCAGCCTCGAAAGGATCCAGTTCGCGGATCGAATACTTGCCGAAGCAGACGTGCGAACGAATTTGAGAAATGGACCGAGAAGTTCGGTCGACCAATTTTTAACACTAATCATATCTGGTGTAAAACGTGACTCATATATCTCGTCTTATTTACTTCGATTGATAAAAATAAATATATATTTATATAAAGACATATAACAAGAACAAATTTTATGTTTATATGTAAATTTATGACAATAGTGTTTATTTTATTCTTAGAATTTAATTATTTTAATGTAGCAAATAATTTTCTATTTCCTGTAACTAATTGTAAGATTGATAAGAGTTTGTTATTAATAATATATTTTTCAGCGCTAATGTTTTATTCAAAGTTGAAAATGATTAATTATAATGTTGTAGGGAAATTGTTTTCTATGGGAATATTTTATTTAAATAATATATATAAAGTTATTTATTTAGAAATTTTAAAAGGATACTATATATTATGAGAATCGTGAATTTACTTCGATCTTTTGCCATTTTTATATCACTAAAATGTACGTAAAAGTGCAGCAGTAATAAAGTTTGCACTTTCATAGTAGATACGAGTCTCGTGTTACATAGTTTCTGAAGAATTTTTAGCTGACGTGAATACGGTTTCAGGCTCGATTCGAGCGAAACCAATTACGTATAGACCAATCGAATAATCTTCAAGAAAAGTGTACGCTTTCTAGCGCCGAGCGCGAACGTGAACGTAGAAAGCAAAACGAAATTGTTTGTTCACTTCGTTTCGTATCATCGAATCTCTCGGATCTCTCAAAATTACCTCGCTGAACCCAGAATATTTATGCAAATGCTTGTTTGTCCTTCGCACACCTAATGAAATTCTCTTCGTTACAAAGGTTTATTACCCTTTGAACATTTGTAGCCGACGCTCGTCTATCCTCGCGTCTTTCGTTAGCATGACTATTAGCTACCTAAAGACGACAATAACATCTTTCACCCTATTCAAATCCTCGTCATCAAAGCAAAACCGTAAATTTGCATAAAAATCCGCAGTCGTACAATGTAGTTACGCTAGACTAGCGTTGGATACTATTAAAATAAAATTGTATCCGAATAAAAGTAACGAATAAGTAATGATTCGCTTATTCGAATAATAAGTTATTCACTATTCGAGTTATTCATTATTTCAGTTATTCAATATTCGTTTGTTGAACCTTTATTCGTTGTTTAGCATTCGTCGTTTTTTATTCGCGTTTGACCCTGGACAAATGCAGTCAATAACATGTTCGTGGCATTGACAGTATTTATGTTATTATAAAGCTGTGATTCACCCTCGTCTATAAATATAGTCCGTTGCTAAAAAGATTCCACAGAGAAAAGTGTAGGACCGATTCCCATCAAGCTATCCATGTTAACGCCCTCGCAGAAGTAGGGTAAACACGTTTCCCTTATTGGTAGAAATGACCCCTTCCTGTTACCCGCAATTTCCAGGAAACGAAGGACTCGAGTCTGGCTGGTTGTAAACAAACAACGCCTCCTAATTCCCGTCACCGTCTCGCTCCGCCGTGGTCTCCACCTAGCCTCTTCCATCTTGTTTTCATTCCGGACTTTTGATTATTATTGGCTAAGTTAAGCTAAGCAACTGAACATGAGATTAGGTGGGGCGGACGACCGATCCGTCTTGCTACTCGCGTCGCTCAGTTCATTCGTCTTTTTATTTACCAATAGAAGTGGGTTTCGGGAGGTTATAGATAAGCGAGGACTACGAGCAAGCAAGATACCCCCTTGCCCCTCGACTCGTGAATGACGAATTACTTAATCAACGTTATTCGCGAATAACGAATAATTAACCTAATTCCTTACTATTTTGTTCATTATTTTGAATAACATTTTCCCAACACTGCGCCCGTCTACGTAATATTCGAAATAGCTTATGGTACGCGTCTCGTGTTCTGCGGCCGAGAAAACAATACATAGCTGACTCCAACATTTCGCGTCTGCTATTTTCGTACATAAATTGGACTAGCAAGATGTGTACAGTGTATACGTATTCAAAGAACATTTACTGCCGTCTGGGGAACGGAAGGCGCCGTTTCCGGCCGACACTGCCGTGGAATATTAAACAAACGGTACCCGATCGTTCCATCAGCTGGCTAGCTGACATCGTGTCTGCCAAAGAATCGTCAGTCGACTGCTCACCCACGACAGTGACATCTGAAAGGGTGCCAAAGATCCGGCCGGTCTTTCGCCACGGTGCAATTACTCTTGGGACACGGGTATCGTGACGCATTAGAACGCCAATTTAATCGAACGATATCCCGTCTAATTGGCTACGGAAATTGTACCTCGTTACCCCGGATCGCTTCTTCAAAAACGATCTCCTGGAATCTCTCGGCTGAGCGAGATCTTACATAAGAAACGAAGGGCAAGTTTTTAATTTTCTTGAAGAACGTCGAACATCCTAGTTACCAGAGACATAAACATCCTTAACGAAAGCTTTTAATGCGTCATTTGCCTTTCTAGAAACGTGACTGTGTGTACACGCACATCTGCAATCCAGTCGTTATATGCAGTTTAAAGTAATCATTACCGTACGTAATTTCACGTCATAAAAGTCCAAGAATGCAATTCCAGATTTTACTTCCTCCATTGAAACTGCTGCTGCGAGGAAAAATGTGTCGCTAAGCTTCATTAGCTCGAAAGCTGTTAACATTATTTTCTAAACTAATTATCGAACTGCGGATCTTTATACTGAATAAATAGTGTCGACATTTTGATCTCACGATAGATGCCAGGTGCTTCGTTATACCGATAGCATCGTTAAGATATCGATAAGATAAATCGGAAGGTCGAACACTGACATTGCATTGGGACGTATTGTATCAGAATGAATTTCTTCGAAAAAGAAAACAGAGAATTTATTCGTGCGAAATGGATTCAGTTACTGAACTTCAATCTATTGGCGTCGATACGGTATCAGTATCGATTTCGTTCAATCTCTATGGGCCAAAGAGGCAAACATTATCGATTCGACCGAGGAAACTCAATTAAAAAATGCTACGTTCTATATGTATTGACAGATAACTTCGTTTACATGTAAAATATTTCAAATGAAATTTCAAATCACCAAATCACTTAGTTTCATCGTAAGAATACTCTGAATAACAGTACATCGGACGAAGAACATTGTTACCCTCAGATTCTTTGATTAACCTAATGTAAATTCACATGACACTATTTCTGACAAAATCTGACAGAAATAAATGAAATTAAAAGGTTTATAAGGAAATTAAATCTAAGAATTTTAGTGATTTTTAGTGAGAATTAATCTATATTTTGTTTATTATATAATTTTGTTATTATACTATTTGTTGTTTATTCTATTTTCGTCCGACGAATGAATAAATTACCCAGAATATCGAAATATTGATATTCCGACATATCGATAATATTGAAACGTTATCGATATTCGAGTAACATCGTTAAAATTTATTTCCCTTATTTACTTATTTATTTAATGAGCCGAACACTTCAGGCATATTTAAGCAAATTTGTTAAGTAAATAACTAAACAAGTGAAATAAGTTTTAACGATATGTCAGAATATTAATATTTCAATATTATCGGTAATTTATTCATTTCTTTATTTTATATACACGAGTAAAACCCACTTTTACAATAAAGAACAAAAATCAATATTATTTATTAATATTAGTTATTAATCACGCTATACGAAAATCGCATCTCTATTTCACTATAATATATAATTTCAACGAGTTCCGGCAATGTAAATGATCCTAAGACCGAGTCCGCGCAGCTAATTGACACAAAGGTAGCCAAGGAATCATGACCAAGAGTGTTGCGGACCCTTGTCGCAGAAAGGTCCCTGTTATCCGAGCTTCAAACAGGTCAGCTAGCTCATTTGTCCGACGCTAAAGCGACACTACTTTACTAACCCCGTGGAAAGATAACCGGCTAAGAAAGAATGGCACAGACACCACGGACAGTAACCGAAGAACAAGAAACACTCGTTTGTTTAACTAACCGCGACACAAAACGTTTCCGCGGAAACACGCGCCGCGAAACATACTCCGCCGACTATGGCAGTGGGCACTCGATCCATCCGGATTACAGGCTCGTCGGTGGTAATTTATTCGTTCGCACGTATCGGGTATTTACACACAATAGACGTAGTCGATTAATCGCCGCGTTCACGCACAATGCGATCCTTTTATCTCCGTTCAGGGAATATTAATGCTTTCTCTGTGTGCATCAGCACGGATACGCTCTCTGTCTTCGGTGATCGCGGAATTAGTAGACGGATAAGATCTGCCGATTATACGCGAAATTAACCGCAGCAAGGAGATATTCGACGATCCGAGATATTGTAGACGGGTACACGTGAAAGGACCAATTTAACCCGTTGCCCTCCGTCGTAAATAGTTCGCCGGTTTTCTGCACTTACGGCGTGCGAAAACGACTGAAATTCGAGATGAGAACGCTTTCATGAGACGCGGTAACAAAGTTTTTATTTGCTTTCAACGCGATCGCCGTGGGAACGCGTTCAACAACTATGGACCGCTGTAAAAGCGGTGCTAATCTGAAAAACAAATAAAATTGTTTATCCCTCGCGATACTGCGCTTTCAGGTATTTGTCTCGCATGCGTCAGAGGAATCTTGCAGTGTATTCAAATCGACGCCTAATTACTCAATTTTTAACTATCGAATGAATAAAACTAATAGATCCGCGATAAGTATCTTCAAAAACATTTTCAAAAATTGATGAACGAAACTAAGAGTTATCGTGAAAATTGGGGAAATTTAGCTTTGAATCTGATTCATTAGTGTCAATTGAGTTTGTAAATTGGGTCTGCTTCCGTTTCGATTCAACGGAAACGGACATATAAAATAATTTCTAATTAACAGTTCCAGGTTGGCCTGGATTCAGTCGGACGTAACGCCGAGACAGACAGTTATCGAAGAACTAAATCGAAATACGAATCCTCGCGGTGGTCGAATGATTCGTGCCGCGGGTCCCATGTACCCGATCTGATTACTGCCGGAACGAATCTACTGGACATTTATATATCTGTTCGTCGGCCGGCGTGCGATCATTAGAAAGTCGAGCTAGTTGAGCACGAGTTACCGACTCGGCGAGGGATACGGTTAAGAGGGAATTTCGTAAGAAACGGCGGGAAAGGGATTTCAGGCCTCGGACGAGCCGCCGTAAGCGGTTAACACGAACTTCGTGTCGGCTGTTCGCTTTTCAGCCTTCGAACGGAATGCACTTGTGCAAGTTTCTTTTTTCTTTTCGCTTTTTCACCGCGTCCGGCTCTGTGCCGAGCGCGCGGACTATCGAATATAATGGGGCGGCATCGATGTCAAGGACAACTTCGAAGAGACTCTGCTCGTAATTAACAGATCGCTGTTCGGCGCGGGTAATTAAGCCGCTCGTTTATTGGAGCCGAACTAGCTTATCTTGTCGACGAAACATCGCAGCATCGGGATGTCCTAATACTCGAAATCTTCTCTAGGATCCGGGAATTAGGATGACCTAGGCTTGGTAATTTCTTAAATTATAGGCTACTAATTTTTAACAGTCTGAGCTCAATATGATCGGTTGTATACTCGGATCCCGGTCTTCAACGTTCTCAGCTCAAAGTTTTAATTTTTCAATGGAGTGATCAATTTAGAGTTTTTGTCTCGGCTCGAAATTCTTAACACTGGATCCTGGATCAAACTATCTTCAGTATTCTTGTTTCTACATTTTCATTGTTTCAAATTCAAGACACTAGATCGATAAACGATGTTTAACTTTAAAAAATCAGAAAATGATAAAAAGAAAAAAGAGATCTTTTCATTTATATTATTTTCTTTTATAAATTCACTGTTTCGGAAATATCATGCGTTTTCCTAGACTCAACGCGCTCTAAATCTCAAGCTCTTCACTATTTCAAATAGTAGAAAGCTGTAAATGTTCAACGATACCGACATTTCTAAATAATATTCATAGTCCAGAGTGCCTTAGGTTTAAAAATGATCAGTATCTCGTGCCGAAAAGCCTATGGTTTCGGGTCTGGAACCGTCAGCATCCTACGTTCCCACGTATTTACTGTTCCGTATGCCGCAACGAACATAGCTCGTCTTCAAATGCAATAACTCGATATGAACATTTCCAATTAGCTCCTTCTTCCACGAGCGAAACAGTGACTCCACGTGCTCGGTTTACCCACGGATGATCCCCGATCACTGACTTGGAGTTAACGGTGCTCAGTCGTCGGAATTATCGGTCGCGGAGAGGAAAGACCCGTGGGGAAATCCTGTGTCGAACGAAGAGCCGATGTCGAAACGTATCCTGGGGATTTTGCAAGAGTACCAGAGATCGATATCTGCGATTATACCGTAAGTTCGTGGAAAGCTACTCGGAACCCCAGCTAAACGACGTTAAGTCGCACGATGTTAAATCGCACGACGCTGTATCATCTCAATCGCAGGCGTTACTCGCCAACTTTCTAACAATACGAGCATCGATGCGTTCACGCAGAGCAATCGTAAAGAGTAATCTATTTCCGATTGTGAATTACGCAACGACTGCGCGCCAAGATCGTGTGCGGTTAAGATGATTCGCGTGTACAACAGATATCTATTCAAATTTCGACAGACTGTGATCACTTTGTTGTTCGATTGCATATTCGTCTGTCTATGCACGGTGTCCAACATCGAACCGACCTGCCAAGAATGGCCTTTCATCGACCAGTTTCACCATCTTGGCTGTTGCCAGGGAAATAGTTAAATGCAGTCATAGATCGATGTATCCCCAAGTTTCGTTGCAATTATCCGGCGCTTCGAAGATATTGTAACATGTTCGAAGTATAAAATACTAGATTTCTCCACTTTCAACCCCTTCAATTCGACTGTAATTGCTTTCAGTCGCCGCAATGACTACTTTAATAAGGGAAATCCGACTTTGCTCGAGTTACGAAGTAACTCTATTCAGGTTCACTATGTTCTAATTATTCTTCCGACCGGCAGTTGGCGGTCTGGAGTTATCCAGACTTCAAGGTATCGGGACATCCTAATTTCAACGTGTTTTGCTTTTCAAACAGAATATCCCAGCTAGACGGTCAGACTAAAAGCGAGAACGCAATAATGCCAAAACCAGTAAACACAAAATGATTAAAATAATAACAAATATTTACTGCATTCACGGAGGAGAGAAAGTAAAAAATGTTCCCCATCGATGACGCGATAACTTGTCTAGATTTAACAATTGTGCTGTCTACTAACAAAACTGTTTCGGCAAAAATAAAATAATCACTAGACTGCCGAATGCGAAATAAAAACTCTTCAAGTTGGTTGTACGAAATGTAAATCAAATGAAAGCGTCTTTCCTCTTTTCACAATTTTACTAAGTAGTACACTATATAAATATATTCTCAAATTCTTCTACAGTATTTATAATTTTGTTTTTAAGCTAATCACTTTTATTTAAAAAATGCATAAAATTCGCACTCTACCGATCACCTATCAAATACTCGAACGTACTTGAGCAATAACCTGAGATTGGATTGCTATGTTTCGCATAAGCCTCGACAATCTAGCAATCACTGTGACGAAAATACTGACATTTCGGCGAACAAATACCCGAAATTTATAGGATTTCTGGTTCAGCAATCGAGTCGAGTCGCATACGCGATGCAGGACCGTGCCAGGCAGAAAAAGCGACGATCGGCAAGAAATAGATTCCCGGGGCAAAAAAATAGTGGATCATTAGTCCGGCGGAGCGTGACACACGCGACTCATCGTTTAACGATTCAGCTCCACGTGCGCGGAGAGCCGCGAACGGTTCGAGCGATGTCGTCCAGTGAAACTCCTCACCATTGTTTGCGCTGACTCCGCTCTGGTCGATGATTTTTATTATAATGCGACCCGCATACACGGTCACAGGGGCGGGACACAGAACCGCGTTTGCTATGCGAGGCGCATGCGCTGTCGCAGCGGAACGAGGCAGAGGAATTGCGCTTTTCTTCGTTAAGCTTTTGACGTCACCAGCCCGGCGCGTGCGTTTTCGGTTTAACCGCGGTTAACGAGCTTCCTCCCGTTCACCGACCGATTTTCATCTGTTCCACCCACGCAACACCGACCCTTATCGTCGGATTACGGGATCTGGCGCACCTGTGCGGACAGGATTTTACGGGACCCACGGAAATCGAGGTTGCAGACGGTTTTCACAAACAAAAATTCTTCGACAATAATTTGAACGGTTTAAACATGCGAAAGTGTCAGGTGGTAACCTAGACACATAAATAATACTGCAAAAGTTCATGAAAATATGTTGCATAATGTTCTAGAAAAAATGTCAAGGTTATGGTTAAATGTTGAAGTTATTATAAATAATCTCGTGCTATTCAATCTCCGTTCGCGTTACCGTAGCAAAAAATATAATTGAAATCGACAATTCGCACTCGGTTCTAATTGATGCGTCCGGTGTAGAACGATTAAAAAAACTGATAAATATTTGTAGCCGATCTGTTCATTAACCCGTCTTGGACACAGGAAATTCGCACGCAAGTTTCGAGCCTCAAGAAATCATTAAGTAGCGACTCCGGTGACAGAAACAGCCAGAAAAAAATTGAATAAAAACCGTGGTCCCGTTTTTCAGCGACTGCACAGTTATTCTAATGTCTGAGACGCGACGAATTAAGCCACGCTGTGAAATTACGCAAGCGACAGACATTTAAAATTGGTTCCATTCGCGACATCTGTTTCAGAAGCACCCTGCCTCTTTGTGCAGCATCCGCGCGCGTAAACAAACCTGCTGCACAAATGCACGCCGCATTTATTTGCGTTTCATCTCTGGCAATCATCTTCTGCATCGTTAGAATTTATTTTGTCCCGCGTTCCGAGACACGCAAGTGCCATTACGAAGAATAAACGAAGCGCCGTTGTGAAAACTGTTCGCGCACTTGCCCTAATTTTGCACTTCGTAATTCAGTGAGTGAGCAATCGCCAAACAAGGATTATCATCTCGTTACAGTCACTAGTTTGCTCGATGATATTCGAACGAAGTTTTTCTTTCGTGTCACTGCTATTAAGCATGAAATTGACTCTATAATAACCACAGTTTATTAACATAAAATCTAGCTCTAGCAATGACCGACGCGTGCTGTCTGTATTACACAAATTACGAGATAGAACTTGTTGAAATTTTCTACAATTTTGATGACAGTGTTATCGAAGAAATATATTCAACAATTTTCAAAGAAAGCAGCTTGATTTTAATAATTATAAAATAAAATGTATGAAACCGGTCATTCGATCAGCGATAGTACATTTAGTGTTAAATTCTCCGAAAAGCAAAAAAGGTGGGAGATTGAAAATGTTCTAGAATTTTTCAGAGTTATAGGTTACCTTAATTCTACCGTCAATGACTTTATCGTTAATGCAATCTCTTGAGAATAAACCCAACATTAAAAGAAGAACCAAGTTTGCAAAGTGATATATTTGAGTATAAAGAATACTTTTCAATTCTACCACATCGATACGTATGAAATTAGTAGTGCGAACTATAATTTAACATCAGATAGTCGAAAAGCATAAAGCCGGAAAATGCAGCGAAAGCAAGACAAGCATTTGCACAACAAGAGGTATTTCCCCAGCCGTCATCTTGATCCGTCGCCAGACAGTCCGAGGCAGATGAGACTGAAGGAAGAGAATAATCCCCGATCGAAAATCACGATAAGCCGCGCAGACGGAAGAGGAAATCGAGTTTAACGAAAGATGTTATCCGCGAATCGATCCGGTGCTCCGCAAGTGGAATTTTATGCCAACTCCGAGTATCCGCTAAAAATATATTGTTGTGTCAGACCTGCTCCTGCGGCGGCGTTCGCAATTCAAAAGAAACAGCGGACCAGGAGGATTTTCGAAATGGTTTAAATAAACCGAGAGTTCGCGGCGGGTGGGACAGGTTCTTGCAACATACCGCGTCTAGGCTTCCAAGAACATTCTATACTGCGAACATTGTTTATAAATAATAACAATAACAGCTCAAGGATCGCTGCTTGGAGTGAGTCAGATGTCGATTTGTTTGATTCAGGAATTTCTTGGAATAGATTTCACGACGAATTTTCTTCTAACGAGATGCGTGATATGATTTGCTCTCCAAAATTAGCAGACAGGAAGCGAAAGGAAACTTTATTTGTTCTACATAGGGTAATGGGGGCAGTTACTGCGGACTGGCCAATCGCTGTGCCTTTAGTTCACTTTCGTTTAGTTTATACAGTATAATAATTCCAAAAATATAATAAGCAAAATATAGATCATGCGACTAAGAGACTAAGAGAATCAAATGCAGTAAACCAGAAAGTTCTGTTTGAGTCGCCAAAAGATTTACCATCGAAGCAGCAGAGATTCAAGATCGACGTAAGAAAAATCGACAGAATCTTCCCGATCGCGTCGGACAAAGTAAAAGTAAGACAAGAAAAAAATCAAATAACGATGTAGGCGGCTATTTTAAGACGCTCGACCGGTTCCCATGTGTCGCAGGAGATTTCGGTGAATTCCTTCATCTTCTCCTTCGATTGGTCTCAAACCGAATCGAAACCGCTCCGGTCGACCCTAATTTTCAATTTCAATTTCGGAGGATCAATACTGACATTCGGGAATATTCTATCCGAGGCGAGGTCGATTCAATTTTTATTAACATGACGAAAGAAAGCGATGAGATGTACTTAGTCGACGAATTCATTTCAAGGTAAGTACATTGAAGAATTTCTGGAAAAAAATAAGCACTTATCTTTCTACGATTATCTTGGACACAAAGTTCTCTTCCATGAATGACAATAATTAAAACAGTCACTTCAATACTGGAAACAATATTAACATATTCAAATGCCCGTCTGTTTGCCAACAAGCTAACGACTTATTACCATGCGGCAGAAAAAAACATTGTTTATGTGATAAAAATAGATCGACGCTAAGATGCATTCCTACGAACGAGAAGATTATTTTCACGAAGATAAAAATTCGAAAAAGATGGAGCTTGAAGAAAATAGTGAGACCCTGTCGAGAGGTTAATAATCTTCGTTCTAGTTGCTAGTAACTGTAGATATTTTTAAGGCAGTAATATTACAGACATGTGTATATTTTCAAGATTTTCTGAATATATAAAAAGTACGCTTCTCGTTTGTTTTTCGACAATAAGAATATCAGATGATGGTAGAGGAAAGACAAGACAAAGAATTTCAGCAAACTGAAAATTGACGCTGAAAATTAATGATATTCGTTTCTTATAAACCGAAGAGAAATTCTTTATTTATATCATCAATACATAAATATCAATTATGCTTTTCTTATAAGACTAAATGTGATAGAAGTTCTAATCAGAGCAAAGGAATGGAATTGGCGTCTGCTCGCGTAAGATGTTGCGTTTCACGTTGTTCCATTATTGACTAGTTTTCAAAATTCCTTATATTGTAATACATTCGGACAAACTAAATTTTACTAGAATATTTAGGATGAAAGGGGGTTTCGTTAATTAAATTACCTTGATTTCGCGGAAATATCTGGGATTTATTTTCGGCGCGTAACGTGATAAGAAATCTGAACAAAATTTGTATTCGTCGGCTCTCGATCGCTTCAAGCACTTTGATGACGGCGTTCGTCGATGATCCCCGAGGCATTTATCGCTCTAATGATCAGCGATCGATCGGGGGTCCGGTAAATGAGATAAAGGGAAAGAAATAGCCAAGAGGGAAGAACCGACGACGTATTACGGACGCGAGTTCCCAATTTTTCAACGAAAGGTTGCGGACCGCGTCCCCGGATCGACCCAATTTTCTCGGGCAAATTTTCCTCGTCAGCGGAAAAAAGCCGAGCCCGGCTACCGAGCCGGAGATATCTTTTTTCGGGGAACAATACGTTCCTCCAAGACAAAAAGCTCCGGATTCTTTGAGTCGCCTGACAGTGCTCCCTTCCTATGTACAAAGGATGAAGGCTCGTTCTAATTGGATCACTTTGAGTCCCATTTTCCTCCCATTTTTGCGAACCTGATGCTCGTCATTCTTCGTTCATACGACGACACATTTGTCACCGATAACGTAGTATTGCAGTCACGTCCAAAAGTATGTTAACACCTTTTCAAACGGAATAACTTTTTCTAAATTGGTTCGAATGACGAATTTTTTTTGAGATCTTAGACCGACTAGTTTTCTAGAGAATGTGTATACAAACACTTTCCTTAGATTATGATAGAGTGGAATGATCAAAAAATTAAAACATGATGTTTTTCAACTTTTTTATCTGAGTTTATATCGAAAATTTAAAAAAATGTGTGTACTAGATCTCGGTGACTTATTTACGTACATGCTGAAAATTTTATTAGGAGAAATAGGTAATTTATACTTTTAAATTTTCAGCTGTATATATTATAGGCTCGGATAAAAAATTTAAGAGAACGTTATCTTTCAATACCTTTATCATTCCAATTTTTGAATTGTATACACACGAAATTATGATTATTTGCTCGCACAGCAGTTACGCCTTTAACAACTGTTTAAACACAAAGCAATTTAATAAAGTACAAATTACTTTGAAAAATGATGAGACAATATTTAAAGGTGCTTCAGGATCGTCATTTGAGTGCAAATGGTTAAAGTTCAGTAATTCTAGTGTCGAACTTCAATGTAAAGTAAAGTACCAGCTCGGTCGACGAATTTGAACTTCGTTTTACATTAAAGTATAACGCTAGAACTGCAGAGCTTTAAACACGACTAATGCATACTGTTTTGTAAGACAACAATTTCTCGGAGAAATATTTCATAATTTCAGTGTTCGGTATTCAGATCAGTGGACGAATTAATTAATCTCAGTGTTTGCAGTGTTCGGAACGAGTGGCGATGTTAATCGCATGTAACTACCGTTTTGAATATTGTTTGCACCGGTTAGACTTTAAAATCAAAGCCTGATCACATTTCAAATGCAGAGAAGATGTCGCGATTTTCTATCAGTCGCAACAGCTCGCCCGAGTGTGTTTATGCAAATTCGCTGCCTCGCGGATTAACCCGCATATCAACATTCTGGGTTAAGACGTTACGCAGCTTTCTGTTTGATCTTGCTCGACTGAATAGCGTTCGTTATCAGCGTACAAAACACGCGGTCTAATTACGGGGGAAATAAGTCGAGTTCCGCGGGCTTATTGCTTCTCCGTCGTTCGCTGTTTCGATACTTCGATCGAGAATGCAGTTGTCTACCTAGTCGGAAAGTTTTATGTAATACGGCGTCGTTAACCGTCGGCGGAACGCGAAGAATTCGCTGAGTGAAATTTTCGTACGGTATCGCGTACGAAAAATTACGTTCAGCTGAGTCATTGCGAACTGTTACGAAATTCGTCGATAATTCGGTTTTATTAACGAATCGGATCCGTAACGATGCTCGAAACGGCAATGGAAAAAGAACGCAAAAGAAGCCGTGTTTACTGCGAGAGAGAACGGCTGAGTAATCAATCCGCGGAGGTCATTTTTGTTATGGTAATTGAACGATCGAAACATCGGTATCAGGTGATGCCAGTAACCATCGAACGTTAATATTGACAGTAGCTTTAAAAAGTAATAACACCGATAGCGAGCGTCTAACTGTTGGATTGGCAAACGATTGACACATCAATAATTCCCGTTCGTGTATAATAAAACGGAAACTGTAACGCAGGCTTCGGGAAATCCAATAGTTCACCCGCTGAAAAATACAGGTCTCGGACGGGTATACGCGTTGTCAATAAATAAACGATTATTTTATTAAAACGGCACGTGTATACGAAGTTTGAAGGTAGTAACGAAGCGTTGTGACCCGCGTCGAGCATTATTCGAATCGTTTCAAGTGATTATTTGAGATGAATATTTATATAAAATGATTATTCCAGTGAATTCTTTTTAGTCCAATATTTCATTCGATTAACAATTATTCATTATTCGTAACAAATTATCGAGTACCTTCAGAACTTTGAGTTGCCAGAGATCATCTAGGGTTTGTTTGTTTGAGGCATGAGAAGTGACGCGAATCCCTGACCTAACCCTACTGTAAATTAACCGAAATCGAGGTAGCGGATTAGAGTTATCTGTCTTCGATTTCACTTAAGAATAAGCTTTCATCCCCTTAGACGAACTAGTATTCCAGACAATGACTAAAATATTTTTTTTCAACTCTGCAATTAGTTGAAACGACAAAGTAGAAGAAAAAGATCTCGCTTTTTAACTTCTTTTCACTAAACTTAGAACGAAAATTCAGAACGCATTTTTTAAATTTTCGTTATATGCTCAAATAAAAAATTAAACAAATGTAAGCTTTCCATTTTTTTTGTCATTCCAAGCAATAACAAAATTAAGAAAAGCGTTCTAGCAATTGTCTAATAGATTAACTCTTCTGTCATCTAAAAAGAAATTGAAGTCGTTTATTCCAGTTTTAAAACAGTTATTCCGTTCTAAAAGTTGTCTGGATATTGATAAGAATCACTGTAAATTTCGCGCAGAATGAATTCAAACGAATATTTGTTCGAAACGAGTATGCAGATGATCCATAAAGAAGATATTACATTTTTCCAATCGAATGTATGCGATGTGCATAAAAACGCAGTTACTGTACTCAGACATGTAAATTTGTATCTTTAGTTCGTCCAACAAGACAAGACTGGCACACAATTTTATGTGCCACAAAACATAAGGAAATAAGAAGCTGCTCGAAGTACCTGAAATTATTATTTGCCGAGCCTGTCCTACCCACGTGTCGATCACGCGCAGTTGCCTTATCTACTGTCTCGTTACATTGGACGGACTATCCATCGTTGCAAATAATTTATAAATATTCATACAACGCAGGTGCCGCTAAAATTCGCGTCAACACTAGAGATAAGAACGTACTGACTTAATAAAGCTGGAAACGTCTTCGTTGATACCGTTTAAATTGCCGTGCGATTCGGAAAGCCTAGAAACGGCAGGTGCAATGAGTAACGAAAGTATTCGGACGCCTTTTAAAACTTTTTTATAACTGGCCTAATGATTTGTTTCGTTTTTACATGATAGAGGGGTCAGTCTACTAAACCATAACTAGAATGCTTTTTTAAAATTTTGCTATTGCTTGGTGTGACAAAAAAAGATAAAAATGTTTTTTAACTTGTTTATCTGAACCTGTAAAGAAAATTTTAAAAAATGCGTGTTGTAGATCCTGGAAACTTGTATACGTACTGAAAATTTCATCGAAATCGATTAACTCACAGCCAAGTTACAAGCGTTAAAAGATTTTTAAAAAACTACAGATTTGTTACAGTTACAATCAATCGACTTCAATGAAAGTTTCAGTATGTTAATTTTAAATTTATTTTTTAATATTTTTTATCTTTTTTTGTCACTTCAAACAATAGTAAAATTTCAAAAAAATCATTCTAGTTATAGTCTACCAGAATGGTAACTCTATCATCTAAAAAAAGATTGAAATCGTTTAGTTCGGTCCTAAAAAAGTTATTCCGTTCTAAAAGGCGTTCGAATACTTTCGTTGCCCACTGTACGTGTCGCGAAGGTACAGCTTCCGCGACTATAAGACGTTGCCGTAGCTTCCGCAACCATAAGACAACTCGGAGAAATTGCATCAGTCACGTAATCGGTTTAAGAATCTTCGGAAAAATTGCCGACAGTTTAAGAAACCGAGATGCATCGAAGACCGATGCGGCGCCGTAAATCAGTGGAAGCCTCCGCTTCCGGTAATCCTCGGCGTTCGTGCCGCCGAGAGATTCGTCGCTAACACGAAAGAAAGTGCTTTTACTTTTCATAGAGAAAATATTACGAATCTTACCTCGAACGAAATACTATAGCATCGATCATCTACTATGACATCGCCGTTGTAGTATATCGTAGATAAATGTTCAGAAATTCCGCGTAGAGTAAAAAGTATTTATTTAAATCTCGAACAACGAAACGTCTAACTAATAATTTTAATATGTATATCTAAAGGAGGTAAGACGTTTGCGAGTAAGAAGATGATATGCGTCCCCATACTGAATGCCTTACAATTCCTCATTGTTTTTAACAGTGCACATATCTCAAATGGATTTCAGGTTCATATTGTAAAATATATATCTTAAATACTTATTATATACTTGTAAAATCAATCAAGTATTCCAACTAGCATTTCATTTAATACAGAAATAAATTACCACTATGGCAGTTGTTTACAACAGGTTGATTCTTACAGATTTCAATGACATTGAAATATATTGTTAAGTTCTTCATTCTGAACAACTTTTTCCTACACACGTTAACGCCGCTCGCTTTTAGTTTCTGAGATATCCGCGAAAAACTGTTGCTTCTATTAGGTTGAATTCTGCTCGTACGCGCAAGTTGCGTCAACTAGTGTGCGTGTGGCAGCAACTGCCGCTCATCTAATGTTCCTGTATATAGGTCACGGTAACCGACCGATCTATTTAAACAAATTTTACTTAGGCTCCAGTTGCAAAATATGTATTCAAGATTTGAAAAAGAAGGTACGGGTCAGATTGGTGTGGTAAAGTTTGAAAGGGGCCGAGACTAGCTTGCAATGTTCCGCATTTCACATGAATTTTCGTATCTACCGTCGGTCCTGCCTTCTCCAGCTCCACGCTTTCCTAACTACGAACCAACTCTGTATGTAAACAGTGTTAAAAGTGTGTAATATGATCTGTAGAACACCACAGAGTAAAAACATTGACGTCGTAAGCAGGAAATTTATTGCGTACGGTGTATGAAATATATTTTCGTGAATATCTCGGAAACTGAACGCGAGAAGCAGTAACATGTATAGAAGAAAGTTGATCGAATTGATAACCTTGACAACATATTTCAATAACATTGAAATCGGCGAGGATCGCCCTGTTTGTAAATAGTTGCCCCTATTTCAAATGAAGCGTACGTAACACAGTTGTGGGAAATATTTGTATTTCCAAATAAGAAATACAAATATTTGTATTCGCGTAAGTCCAATAACTAGTTATTACGGCTAGCAAAAAAATCTTGCAGAAGTGTAATAGAACCTAGTTTTGTTCTAGCTTGTCAAAGTTAATACCCAAAATATTTGCAAAAACATAATGCCGCCTAGTTATCTCAAACGGCAGTACGACTGTTTGGAAACTGTCGCGATTACTCTAGATTACGACTTCAACCTTGTCTCGACTAAATATTTGCCGCATGCACTGGTCTCATTTTTGTTTACTACAAATCTCTATCGTAACAACGCCGGCGCGATATAATTGGAGCGAGCAACAGTTAAAGGCAATGCTTGTTTTCGTATCGGTAGCATGCAGAAACGCGACCACGCTGGTAACATTGAAACCCTCGAGGACTAATTTTTCCAAATTTAACCCGTTATGTTGGCATCGCCAATTTGATCGATAGCAGCATTTCTGTTTTAAAATCATCATACCAGTTAAGAACTAAAATACTTCAAGGCTAATCTTTAATCTATTTATGCGATAATAAAAAGTGTTTAACATTAAATCTACCGATCCGTAAAACTAACGCATATTTCTTTATTGATACGTGTCTACTTCAATCAAGAAATGCGCCATTTTGACCGTCTCGATAGGTATAATGTTCTCGGTAGATATATTCGCAGTCAACGACACGACAAAAGACACAAATAGATTGTAAAAAGATACCAGTTACAAATAATTCACCTGTCAAGATCGTCGGCGTGTAATTAAAACGATTATCTTACCCGGCACGAAGGAAAAGCGCGAGAACCGGTCCAGCTCGTATGCGAAACAAACCTCAAACCTTTTTGTTCTACATAGACGCACCACCGCGTTGTAAACCGGAGATCCTATTAGCCGAGGTCGAAGCAAGCACACCACGTGACCTCGGACGCGAAATTCGCGGTTTCGACGTAACCGTTCAAATTGAATGCCGTTAACCGTTCGAATTTCCCGGAGGACGCGGAAATACGGGCGACTACATAACCTGTGTGCGATAAATACCTGCCGACGGAGTCAGGTACGAATATATTCCACCACGAGGGTCTCTTCTGTCTAGCCTGCGTGTAGAGCCCATCTGTGCTGCCAACTTGTGTCGGGACGCCGGCGATGCCTTTCCTCCTTTTGCGATCGAGTTTCGGTGGTTTGGCGAGCGGGTGCCAGGATTTTCGTCTGCCCTTTTTCGCGTCGAGATCCTGCATCCGCTCGTCTTCAAGCACCTCCTGGTTCTCCTCCAACAGATCCTGGGACACGTAGAAAACAGAGCCGCGCCTGCCGCTGTCGCTGCTGCGTCTCTTCTCCTTTTGCACCAGTTTCGCGTGTTCCTTCTCCTCGACGACACTGCCGCGTCGCGCCTTCTGGAACAGGCTATCCCTTCGCGCCTTCAGATCCTCGAGCACGCTGTGCCTCCGTCCCTTATTGTCACGCAAGATAGCGCTGGAGTCTCTTCGCTGCTGGCCGATCAATTTTGCGAACGACGACTCGTCCTCCATCATCGAGGGTATCGAGTTCGTGGAAGCGTACTTGGTGGCCGCGTGACCATTGTTGTGGGCCTCGTTGCTGATGTACATCTTGGTTTCCATGCTACGCCGCCGGGTAACAACACCTTATCCTATCCGAGCACTGTTGCCGAACCGCCTCAACAACACAACGAACGAACCACTGAACTGCAAGACCACCAGACGAAGAACGAATTCGACGTTGCCGAAAAAACACGCGATGTATCACTGATCTCACCCGTAACACAGTCTCTCACCCGAGGCCTACGATCATTTTCACCGGGCCTGCGTTCGAAGGGAAATACGGAAGGTACGAGTTGCGTACCGTTAAGGCTTGATCGGCATTATTCCATTGCCGGTGAAAGCAGCCACGGCGGTGTACCGAGTGACCGCCTTTTCACTCCTCGCGAAACGTGCTCGGTTGCCTGCTATCGGTACACGAACACGGACAGGTTCCAACGTGTATCGTATCGACCGGACTTGTCCGTGCAGGTACGTACCGAGAAACGAACCGCTCCGAGATCCACGAACAGATCGTTGACCCGAGGGAATCGCGCGAAACCGGCCAACCGAGTCTCCGCGGACTTTTTGTTCGGCCGTTTGTTTCTTTATTTTCTGCTAGGTCGAGCCCTTGCTGGAAACTCGTTCTCCGGCCAAATAAAGACACTCGGTTAACCGACTCGACCTTTGTTGCGTCCTCGAACCGGGATAAAGTTCTCGGCTCTCGCGAACACCGTTTAATTGTTGTCACTCGTCGACCGTACGATAGATCTCTTACTGAACGATCCCGAACGATTTTCCTCGCGACTCTCTCGATTCTCGTTCACGTTTCCCTTTGTCCCACGATGCGCTTTTCAGAGACGAAGCTTTCGTCGCCTGTGCCTGGTGACGTTTTGAGGTGAACGACTCCCGTGTCTCGTCCGATAACCGTGTCGAGCACCGCGCGTGGTTCAGTTTCTTCTTCAACACTGCACTATCACCGCGCAAGACAATCGAGCCTGGCCCGTCCAGGCCGGCAAACTGCGACACTCTGCCGATCTCATCACAACGATCCGTCGCGATCGACCAGCTCGAGAGAATTCCTGATTTTTGATCGAAGAGGAGATGCGACGCGACGCGAATCGCGCTGTTACCGTGGCTTTGTGAGCGACTGAAGTGGCCGCGCGTTTCCGTTGCAAGAAGAGGGACCGAAAAAACCGGTGGTCACTTTCTCTCACGGCTTCTTTTTTCTCTCTCCCTCTCTCTTCCTTCTTGCGTCTTTCGTCGTTTCTCTCTCTCTCTCTCTTTTTGTCCGTTTTTCTGTGTCGAGCGGCTGTTCGATCGGACGTGCGCACGGACGCAGTACGCGATAGCCAATTGCGATAAATCGGTATCGAGGCACACTCACTCGAATCGACAGGCCGTCACCGAGAATCGAGTATCGCAGCGACTAAGCGAGAGCCAAGCCGACTGCTTGTATTTATACACGTCGAGGCACTCGGCCGAGACTGTCTCTTCGGGCGCATCCCCCACCGCCGGACCAAGTACCCAACAAGAGGAGACACGCACGATTTTGCGGTCTCGTGAAATATTGCTGGCGTACTTACTTCGTACACAATTTCTTCTGTACTTTTTTTCTCCTGTGACGATGGAACACCGAATTGCGGGACGTAGGACACTGCGACGTTTAGGAACCTAGGTTAGGTTCTTAATAACAACTTCGTATAGGAATTACTACCCTGCTCAAGTACGTGTTTCATACTTTGATATTTCTCGAACGGTAGACCATTTTTATATTAACACTTTATTTAACGAAAAACTTTACCAAAACGTTTTTAATAATTGACTTCTGTCTACGAGAAGTACAATAAATATTATTCGAATAATTATGTCGGAAGAAGTTGTTGTGTTAGGTTATGTCATATAAGTTTTTGGATTACAGCTGATATAATATATCTGTACTGAGAAGGAAAGACGTTTTGACACGGAATCACACTTTGCATTAAAATAGCTGAAATTATAATGACACTATTCGTAGAAAATGACAAAGTAATTTTTTTAATTCATATACACATTATAATGAAATTGGTAAAAACTCTAAATGAAATTCGGTTTTGTAATTCTTATAAAGGAACACACGCAAATCTTTTACTGCTCTTTATCTAGTATTAAATTGGATTACTTTTTTAATTCCATGACATTGTTTTCATGGTTACTTTTTTGATAAATACGTAAATCTTATATCCTACAGCTCAATGCATAAACGCCAATTTTTAGAAATTGTGATATGTGGTGTTTTTTCTTACAGCTACATATATAATCTTAGAATTTTTAACGATTTTGTATTAATGTACCGTTTCTTGGTACATTAATCATATGGATTTTCAGTTAATGCAATGACTATTATCGTGTCCAAGTAATTGATCAATTTATTCAAATTGAACGAGACTTAATTGTTTGTTAGTAATCTGAATAATTTGTTGCTGCAACTTCGAGCGAACTATATGGGTAATATCGTTTTCTTTTGACTATTAACTAACAATATTGCTATTCTTCGAATTATCTCAATTGCAGGTTCATGTTTGACAAGGTAATAAGACATGTGAACGATAAGATTTGAATATAGTAATCGACAATAAATTATATGATGAAATTGATAATATTTGATAATATTATTGCAAACTGTGATTATTCCCTGGTGAACAATATCAACGCGAAACACCTTGATCCGCCGTGTTTATGGAAGATCAGAGACACGTATAATGGTGACAACAGACAGTAATACCAGAATGATAACGAGCGTATCGCCTCTGTGTACCCGAAACAATAAACAATAACGTAACGGGCAGTAGCGCGAGCAAATATTGTACTCTCAAACATCTAGCTTCGAAGAAAAGTTCCCCAACATTTCGGATCTTTCTATTTCGCGACTTTTTGCATCTTTGTAGCTAGCAACGAGCAAAGACATGACGTCGGTGCTAAAACGTCTGAGGAATAATGTCACCAAGGTCTTGGTTCCTCCGCATCGCGCTGCATATTTTTAGACGCCCAAGTGTCGAATAGTCATTTTAATTTTATTCTAATGGACACCGTGAAGGCGGATGCACAGCCCGCCAAGTGCCAAGGTTTTCGACTCGAAATTCTTCTTCAAAATTCTTTCCGCGATTCCGGTTGGTTCTCGGTGACTATCCAGGAAACGGTTTTCATTCTGCAACTCGGTAGCGCAGTCTGAATCCCATAAATCCTCTGGTAGCACACAAGTCCGCGGTTCTAACGTCCGCGAAATAAATTTTTATGGGCCGCCACTTCACGCGTGTATCTCGAGTGGCGATAAAGATCTCCCTTGATAATGGCGATAAACACCGGGGGATTAGCTGTTCCGGAGGTAGACTGCATAGAGCAAACAATGGCTGGCGACGAAAACGTAGGAAGTCGCCGCAGCAGAAACACCTTTCCAACTATCTATCCAATCGTAACTCATTTCATAATCTAGTTCACTTAATGCCGCGTTCCCCCTAACTGGCGTTACTTAACTCCCGCCTGATGGCCGCCGGAACCCCGTTCGTTACTTAACACCTACGAAGATTAATTTCTTCCCGCATTCAGAGACCGGACCATTAAATTCCTGAAAGTATAGGGTTTCGAACGGTCGTGAAACTGGCCGCTCCGCCGAGATACTTTTAGCTCGCAGATCATTTAATACCGAGTCAAACGGTTCTCGCACTTTCGTCGAGCTCGTGAAAAATAGAGTTTTGCGAGCGGGCGCAGTCGGAACGCTCGTCAGAATTTTCTCTATTTTCTAAGCGCGTCGAAGAGACAACTTAGACTTGGAATTTTGTACATTGTCAAAGATTTTTCGATCAGAAGGTTCTTCTGTTTCCTATCGAAAACTTCATTGTTCTACGAAATAATAGTTTCCAGTAGCATCGGACCACCAACTTTACGCCAATTATTTCATGGCTATCTCTCAAGTTCCACGAGTGTGTCATATCAATTAAATTCAGTCGAGAACCCTCGAGCTGATCGCAATCTGAGCGTCGTCTAACAATACGTTTTATCGCTTACGAAACGCTGTTTACCTCGAGGTGCGCAGCAGGTTTCGACACAGCTCTGGTCGTCCGGCCCTTGTGAACCATGCGAGATGATAGACAAATGATCAGACACCGAAAACTCACTGGGAAATATTTGAATTTCAATAGCGGCTTCACCAGCTGCGTGCCATTTGTCAGGCTTCATTTGTTTCATTTCCATGCCCTCATTAAAATTAGTTTACGTGGTAAAAATAACTTACAACGCGTTCTATGCAGTTTTCTAAAGGTGTTACAATTCCAAGTTATCTTTCTCTATGGAATAACTTGAACCTTATTGCACCTTAGATTTACTCATCGTACTTTCAAAATCAATGTTAACAATAAAATCGTCATCTGATTACCCAATTTTCGGCGATTAAATAAAATAAATTTCTGTTATTTTAAGAAATTGATAACAATCAGAAAAATCACGAGCATCGTCAATCGTATAGCTTTTTCTGAACATTTTTAATCCGAGAATTGGGACTTGTACGAGAATTGAAACCTACCGCATCCATGTTTGTTACAAAGTATGCTTGAATTAAAGAGTGCTTATAATTACAACAACTTGCAAATGAAAAAAAGCGAAACTGGTTATTTTAACCGACTCGGTAGGTTCGGTATTAAAACTGAAGCGTCCAAGGTAAAGCGATCATTTAGGACCAGAAATTGCAGTAACGCGGAGCCACGGCCGTAGGTTAGATCATCGCCACTGGAAACGCGGATGCTCGTTTTGGTCTCGCCGCCGCGGAGTGACGAAAAATGGCACTTTTCGTCAGAAATCATGCGACGCGTCGTCGTTCCCTTAACGAAGCCTCGGGGTTAAACGGAGGCGGACGTGCAAACCAGTGGAAACAATTGGCCAATTCGTCCGCGCCCAATTAGAGAATTGCAGCGATGAAAATACCGGCTACGCTCTTAATTCGATTCAGCCAATTAGCTGTCTCTCTCTCCGGGCATACAGTTTGCCTCTCGCGCGCGCGTTCACGAGCCTATGAACGTAGGAGCACGGTTCTCTTCTTTCGCGTCGAGCAAAAACAGGCGCGGTCGACGGGCACGGTAATTTCGGAAGCATCCAGCCGGCCGATACACCTGGCCTATTTCATCGGCCCATCCGCGGGCTTCCCCTATGAATTACTGGCGACCCAATTCCCTTCGAGGAAACTGGCTCGCGACGATGCCCGAACGAGCCACCATCCTGCTTGTTCCCTGGCCGGAATTAGGTCAAAGTCATATCGCGACGAAAAAACGTCTCGTGACCCGGCCGTGAATCGAACGCTCGAATATCCTCTATTGCGCAATCGTATCGAGCCCGATGTCGCTGGAACTGGCGATCGAGTGGCGAGCACCGCCATTTTTAATGAGTCCGATAAGTCAGATATACTTCTCGGGGTTGACATTCTTGGAGAAAGTAATCGATAATAGCGTGTGTGGTGCGTTTTTTGTTTGTTTGGAAAGACAGATACAGTGGTGAAAGAAAGAGAGATAAGACGATAATTTCAGATGTGTGTGGAAGATTTAAGAAATATTTATACGAAATCTAAAAATTGTACGTATTCAATTGAGTTTGTAATTTAAAAATTAGTTACGATAAATTCTCCCGAATCGTCCTTCATCTTTTAATAAAAATGGACAATTTGGGAAGAGGAAACACGATTATTCGAGCCTTACGCCTCGTTCTTATAGTTGTTGACTATCGGCGACTATAAAAACGGGCCGCGATCTTCGATTAGTCGTATATCCTCTTCCCAAACTGTCTATTTTTGTTTACAAGCTGAGAGACAATTGGAAAGCATTTACTGTACTTTTCGGGGTAGACATGCTTGGGAAAAATAATTAATAATGTCACGGTTATGTCAAGGTGTTCTTTTGTTTAAAAAGAGAAAATCAGTAGATAGAGAACGCACGATAATTACATACGCTTTAAGTGATATTCAAAATCTAAAAAATTATTCGTATTCGATTGAGTTCGTAATTTAAATGTTCAGTAATTTCGCTGGAATTGTAATTTTTAATGAATCTGATAAGGTAGGTGTATTTCTCGGGATTGAAATTCTTGGAAAAAGTAATCGATAATATCGGCCTAGTATGTGTAGTCTTCTTTGCGTGTACTTCTTTTTAAGAAAAGTTACGTATTAAATTATGCTTGTAATTTATAAATATAGACATCTATGTATATACTTCTAAGTAATAATTCGTAACAAAAATGACCCCACAGATTGTTCCAAACACTATCAGGCAGTTTCAATAACAGATATTAATGACGTCTTTAGTTTATCCTTGGGATAAAGAACGTTTATATTGACGAAATCAATTTCTTCGTTTTTCTTGTTTCTATAAAGTAATCGAAGATCTGCAGTTTAGCCGTAAGCCTTCCTCTTTATCTGTATCTTTCAATGACATTAGTTATCATTTGATCATTAGTTATCATCACATGCTTTTGTTGATCCACTTCGGTTAGTTAATTATTTTCATTAGCGTTTAATTGGCTGCAATGAGATCTGCTTGAGAACTGTGCTCACGTGAGAAACAATCATTTCATTAACTAACACATTTTATAAATTTTTCTTGTTTCTTTTATTTTTTTTTTCACTGTGAATAGCAGTGTACATCGTTGCTGCACACGAAACAATGAAAACAGCTGTATGCTGGCCAATTTAATTCCCTAATGGCGCAGTGGGTAGCATAAGATATTTGCAAGCGAGTATCATTGTTTCTTTCGATTGTATCTTTATTGAAACGCCTTGATCTGTTTCTGTAAAAATGCAACTGAGATTAAATAGGTAATGAAAGAAATGGCATCGGAAAACAATACATTTTAACTAAATGCGTTTCCTTTTAGGTAGAACAGGATGGCAGGGCTTCATTGAAATACGAAGAATAGCAAGGTCGAGACACAGGCTTCCGAGAAAAAGTGGAATAATTTCATCAGTTCTAAGTAGATGAAGACACTATTATCACCGGCATCTTTATCAGACAGCTGCTTATCACCTAGCTCATGTCCCCCGGGACAGGTTTATAGCTTAGCTACGGGTACTTCGGACGGCTCTATCTCCAGTCACTTTGAAGATGCTTGTTTCGAACTATCATGAGACAGCTTTTTTCAAGTAACCGCAATCCTGTATTACCAACGAACGTTAATGCGATTTTTCACGTCGTTTCTCTGCTAACTTATTGCTTCACGAAGGAAACGATAACGCACCTTACAAAACGTACTGTTTAAATTTTCGAGCCGGGTTTATTTTAGAAAAAAATAATTTCTTGAAAAACCTTTTTATTCGTTGTCTAGTGAACTATTTCTTCTTACACCTCAACAAAAATCAAGCTGTTTGGTTCAATTCTAAAAAAGGTGTTCTGTTTTAAAAGATGTATATAAAATTTCGCAGGGTGTCGACGAAATTTAATTTTCATAATTACATTTGTATTTACTTTGAACGAGTTTTAATAAAATCCGAACGCTGAGTGAAAATATTATTATTTGACTATCCAGTTTCAGGCAATTCATTTAAATTTTCACATGTTTCATTCAGACTTACAGAAAAAATTAACGCGACTAAAAGGATCGTCTTAAGAAATATGTTGGACAAATTCGCAAATAAGATTATAAAGATTATCCGAAGCAAATTGAGTTATTTTGTTGTCAAAAGGGTCCGCCGTTCGACTATTAATAAGCTTAACGATGTGCCACAGTTTGTCACAGCGACTGACCCGCAAATATCGCAGCGTGTACGTATGGTTACGCGCTAAAGCGAGCCGCGGTCAGAAGGTTAACTTCGTAACTCCCGGCAACACTTTCCTCGGAATTAACCGCCGCAGACGCAATTTACATCGAACAGTGCATTAATTAAATTCGGTGGGTGGGCGAATAGCCCCTAGTCCGGTTCGATATCGCGGGAGGTTAATGCTCTTATTGTTCGAAGCAGGCGTTAGGCTCGCAGATACCGCTGCCCACGATTCCCTAATTAGAACGCGTTATTCGAAGCACCTAACGTCGCGAAGCGTGGGGCTCATTATCGGAGTAAATGGACTCTACGCGCAATAACACGGCGGAGGCTCCGCAGCTTTAAACGGTCGAAAGGGAACGGTAACGAGGAAATTGTCTTTCGCAAGGGAGCCGACCGCGATCTGGATCAAAATTTGCTTCCGAGCCGCAGTTAAGTCCCGGCCAATTTTCGGAATCGCTTTTAACGATCGACCAAATTGCCGGTTACGCTGGAGCCGATCGGAAGGGTCGCGAGTTGCCTGGAGCTCGTTTGGGATCCCAAAGATGACGAGTGCTTTGTGTCGTTGCGTAACTCCGGAATTTCCACGATTTCAGAAAAAAACACAATCCGTAATTATGTAATCCAAGACAGAAATCAATCTCGATGGATTCCGGGCGACGGGAACCGTCGCAGAGTGGTACCTTCCCTCAAAAGAGTTGGTCACAATTGATACGATTTTTATGAAAATCGGTAACTTTATGTTTCTGAAGTTGCAGAATTTGAATATTTTATCAAAAATACCGCGGTGAAACTGGAAAACCATACACTACCGACGTATACACTGTTCTTAACTTATTTGTCGAGAATGTCAATAATTTATCGGTAGTTAGCTAGAATTTAAAATTTAAAATTGAACATAACGATTTTAACTCTAGGACGACCTCTTTCTAATTCTCGGTGGAAGTAACAATGTGAGATTACGGGCGGCCCAAAATAAAATCCTAATAATCAAAATTATTATTATTGTTATTATATACTATAGGTTATATGATACATAACCTCAATGTTTGGTATTTATTTACACGATTACAGATAAATCAAGAATCTTTTGGGGTCGCCGGAAATCCTAGAGGATCGTTCTAGAGTGAATTAAAAAAAATGTTTATCTTCCTAATTTTTGTTTAAAGTTTAATAGGTCTCAATCCATTTTATCAATAGAACTGTTAAAATCACAACTGTAATTACAGTTGTAATTACAATAAAAAATTGCAGTTTAAATTGAAAGTCGAAGCAGTTCTGACGTGATGGTATTTGGTGACGTCATCGCTTATAAGTTTTCATAGATATATTGTTGAACACATACATATTTTGGATTATTGATACACAAGGGGATTCAAACTCGTAAATAAATAAATAAATACTCTTCGAATTTCGTAACTCGAAATTGTGGACCAAACCGTGGTATCTGGAGATATCGGCGAACAGAAGTCTCGTTGGTCATGGGGTTATCGACTAAGTCCTATTGAAGAACTGTTCGACGAGCTTGGTCGAGCATAACTTAGAGTCTCGACAATACTTGAACGACGAAATGCCAGTTAGTGGATCTGCGGACACTGAACTACAGACGCTGATGAAGTAATAATTACTTTCCTCATAACTAGTTCATTGTGTTTCGTAGAGTCAAGTTGTCTTACTGCTTACTATATAAATATTTAACTTGGTTCAAGCGTAATAACTAAAAATATTCCAGCTCGATTGTGAGAAATGAGAAATAAATCTTTCAATGATTTTATTATTTCGAAACAGTTGTCACAATATTATGAAATTCTCCTCATGTCTTCACAATTTTACGTCTATTCATTTCTGCCAAAATATTCGCCCTCTAATAATTAATTAAGAAAATCACAAGCTCTGGATTGACTTATTTTCGACCAAGAGATCCCCTAAGCTCGACGTACGAAGAATACGAGGGATTCCTCGCAACTTCGAAAAGTTAAGACGATTTCCGGGAAGGATATCTTAGCGAAAGATATTTATTTGGAAAGTACCAAGTCCAATTTTTAATAGTAGTTAATAACACGGAACGTCATACAGACGTCAATTCGACAATTTTCGGAATCTCGTTGTTTATCTCGCGATTCGCGTTCGCAGTGGATAAATTATCAAGGACCACGTGCGTACTAGCTGTCTTCGTCCTCCGAAAAGCTCGCGCGTATAATTAATTGGCATTCTAATCGGCGCTTAGGAGGCGCAGAAGATAATGACAAGAGACGGCCTGGTTTCTCAGAAGATAATCAGCCGCATGACGGGAATAGGAACAGTTATCGTCTGGTTTTCCGAAAACCACGCTATAGATCATTCAATTAAACTACGAAGACTTCGGTGAACTCGGATCGGTATCGCTGGAATCGATGTTCGCGGAGTTGTCATTTTATTTCGCGTCTGCGCTGTCCCTTTCGGCGTGTTTTGTTGCGAAAGGAACACGCACTCTTTTTTCTTCTCGCGGCATACGTTCGAATGACGGCGACCTACGTGACTGCCGGCACATTCTCGATCCGCGAAAGAAATGATTTATTTGGACTGCGTCTCGACGAATTGTTATACTTCTGCAATTCATTTGCGACTTTTATTATCGCATCGTAGTACTTGAGACTTTCTGTTTTGCTTGCAATTCAGCAATATTTCGTTAACACGTTAAGTGGCCACCATGAAACGTTTCTACCAGATCGAAGTAATTTATTTAATGAAGTCGAATGCATTTGTGATAAAAATGCTGAATACAAAGCAGTAAAAACGTTTAAAGAATTTAAAAGGACTGTTGCATTATTTTTATCCGATTAAAATGATTAATTTAAATTAGTCTCTATGTAGATCCTGTATCTTGAAATTGGTGCTAACAATGTTTACTTCGCATAAAAATCCACGATCCGTTTATCAAAATGAAGGCTACTTTAATTCTTTCGAATTTTAAAAGTTATTTCAATCAATTTCTTCATACATATCACGATAAAAATGAATTTTTAAACTTAGTCGAAGATTACTGTAACTAACGCGTCGCTTATCGTGTTACTGAGACGACAATATTGTTCATGAAAGGTTTAATTCCTTAGTAACTTTTATGATACTGATATTATTAATATCAAAAACATCAGTATTAAATTGGATATGAATTTATTAGAAAAAAAGTTATTCGTTTCAGTTCGGAAGAATTAATGGTATCCATTTAAATCAAACAAATGTAAATTTTTTATTGGTATACCCGCTTGAGAGTGCGAGTTTCTCCATGCGGCGAAAACGAGAAACAAGTCGAACAAGTAATCATCAACGATTAGCATTTCCACGGGCAGGCTATTAAAGTCACCGGTAGATATCAATTGAAAATTTTATTGCTTACCGTAACGGTATGACTTCCAATTAGTGCAACAATTTAAGTTTATGCACTGCTGTTTTTGTCGTGTCAACAATGAGGTGTACCTTATGCTGCAATAAAACATAATGCTTCTAACGACGAGTGATTTAATACGGATCTCGTTAGTTAATCTTCTAAACTAGGCTAACACGAAATCTCTCGGATAGGTTAGAGAGGTTCGAGCACTTGTAAATACTAAACGAAACAAGCTACTACGCGGCTCCGATAGGAATCTGTGAAAATACCTCTGACAAAGTTTGCTCGAGGATAGATAAACAACGACTCAACGTGTCTCTGTCATGGTAACGTCGCAAATCGATATTTTGAAGAACGGATTAGTGGAAACGCGATATATCAATACCATCAGTGATGGATACTGAGGACTCGACATGTCAGTCAACGAAAACATTATTGCAGTAGATTGGACGCCGTTAATGGCTTCCGGATGTAACGGAGTAACACACGCAGATTAATCTGTAAAACGAACGCTCGCGAAACCGGTGCAGTCGCTGCAGAAAATAAATGAATCAAAATTTAATCCATTACTTGCTTTAAAAGATTCACCAACACCATTTAATGCAGAGTCGCGTTACAACTCCATCGAATCGCTAACGAACGAACATCTCAGAAAACCGATAGATTAAGACGTTGAATCACACCAATAAAGCCATCGAAGGTAATATTCCCAAACAAATTCAATAATCCTGGTAAACGTCATCGATAAGCATGTGACTAAATGTGATGCGTCAGTCGCGCCGCAGGAAAGATTAACATAGATGAAAATGCAAATTCTCGGAGACATCGGCGATACTTGTCGCAGCGGAAATTTTAAAAGAAATAAATTATCTTAGGATACGTCATTGACAGACGTTGGTAATGCACCGGGGCAATGCGAATACAAATCGCGAGTCTACGGGAACGTCACCGATAGTCGCGCAGCGGGTTAGATCAACGGAGATCCAAGATAGTAATCGGTAGTAACGTCACCGACGGACGTTCACGCGTAGTGGAAATATGACCGGCGCGTGGTAATTGTTGTCGGTGCCGCGAGGAATCCTCGAAACCCAGGAAATACAGCGAAATCCCAACCAGACCGCAAGTTTTGCGTCATATCTCGTAAAATGGGGATCTAGAGGCATGCGGAACAATAAACGGCCAGTGGCTAGATCGGAAACACCACGCACGTTGTTGCTGATCGATAACACTTGATTTACGGGGCAATGGCGGCAGCTATGTTGTCTTGCTCCATAAAAGTAACAAGCAGACAATTATTAAAACTCTTTTTAAATTTTTATTATAACGTACTGTGGTGCGCATAATTATAGACTCGAAGTAACTTTTACGTTGTTACTGATATCGAAGCGAGAACTGAAACAACGTGTCATATTTGTGTATCTGTTTCCTATTATTTCTAATATCATATTTGGATAGTTTTATTTTCTGTTGCTTCGAATATCATATTTGTGTACAGTAAATTCTTGCCAATTGTCCTTCAGCACGTAAACAAGAGTGAACAATTTAGGAATAGTTGACAATCGATGACTATAAAAACGAACTGCGAGCCTCGAATAATCATATCTCTTCTTCGGATATTGTTTATTTTTGTTTACAAGCTGAGGGATAATTGGAGAGAATTTACCGTATTTCTATTTTCTGTTATTTCTAATATCATATTGCGTATTTATATGCAATATGCGTGGCAAAATAACGCGGTTCGTAAACCTAGCGTTAATCTATCTGACAATAGTCGAGACCAGCGATTCTTTTCGTTGGTGTACTTGGAGTCGCATTATTATATATAGTAGTACAATAGTGACTCTCTTATCTGAAAATATATTTTTGTAATATCCTGATACCAAACCATTCTATTATCTAAAAATTTCATTCAAGCTCTTCGCTGGGCGATAATGTATCTAAATAATACGATGACCAGATAATAGAACCTGTGAATGCCAGAATATTGAAAAAATAAATATTCAGATAATGGAATCTCTACTGTAATCAGACTTTTATTAAAATCAATACGTTCCTGATTATTAAATTAACCTAATCTTTGATGGAGTTCTACGTTATGGGTGATACTTTATAATTTAATACTTTGGATATGTTTGCAGTTTTCCTTTCTATTTATAAATAAAAAATAAATTTTATTACTCTAAACGATTTACTTAGATTAATATAAATAATAAGTAATTATTTTTGTCTTATGTTTACAGTTACCAATAAGAAATTGTTTTTTATTTAAATAATCATTTAAATGAACATTTACTTAAATAACGCCAGACTCTGCCACCAGACCTCCGGTATCGTGCTCTGAAAATTCCTGCTAGACTTGTGTCCATCTAGATCGACAAATGGTAACGCCTGCGTCATTGTCGAATCAAGACGAAGCGATACCAGAAGGAATGCGCGAAGAGTGCACCGGTAAACGATTCAGGCGATCGGAGCGATTGTTCCGTTGCGTAATTAGAGAGCCGACGGTTGCACGGCGGTGAAAGTCGTCGACCGATAAAAAAAAAGCGAATTATTTCATCGTGGTACGCGGCGCGAGTCGGCGAAACGATCGGTGCGTACGAATACATATAATCTGCAGAGAGAGTGAGAGAGAGAGAGAGATATGAAGAGAGGGAGGGAGAGAGAGAGAGATAAAGAGAGGGAGAGAGAGAGAGAGAGAGAGAGAGAGACGCGAATCGCGATCGGACGATCCTGACAGGTTTATCCAATTAGCGCGTCGTCTATGTACGCGCCGCGGTTATCGTCGAAAAATTTCTGACTGCACACGAAGTCCGTTATTCTCACATTTGCGAAAGTGAGCGGTGACCGATGATAGATTGCCCAAGCGTACGCATTCGCCGCGACTCTTGACTTCCAATAAAATGGAGCCTATCGTGCAATTTAATAATATTCCTGCGTCACTATTAATAGACGCTTCTGCCTTCTAAGCCGACGTTTCTATCTTATAAATAGCGTTTCGATGTGATATCACTATCCGACGCCGGGAAATATTAAAATACTGAACGGTTTGTAGGCGACAGCAGTGTTGGTCATCATTTAAGTAAACGTTCATTTAAAGGATTATTTAAATAAAAAATTATATTACTTGGAAGTTTAAATAAAAGACAGAAATAATTACTTTATTTATATAGATCCAAATAAATTACTTAAGATAATAAAATTTATTTCTTATTTATAAATACAATTTCAATGGTTACTCGTTAATTATCATTTATTTGCTTATTATTTATCACTGCCCGTCGAGCACACGTCATAGTCAAGAAATCCTTCGTTGATTAAATATTAAATCATATTAATACTTGATTTGATAATTTTCTGTTATTCTAAATTAACTTACGTAAAAGAGTTGTAACAATCTTTTCTTTTATTGTATTTTACGGAACTCTTAATTTATCCTTCATTATCCACAAATTAACTTTTCCCACTTACACCACTTTTATTTTCAACCGCAGTTGAAAAATTTCCTATTGTAGGATCTTTGAGGACCAGAGGTAAATTAAATATACGCTTCGCTGATAATATTAATTATATTATATTTAATTAAGCTCTAAGTCTTTCACGCTCTCACAAGATTCCTACTATACATTCCGACGCAACTCTGACACGCAACTGATCCCTCCGCTCGCCGAACTTCCACACTTTATATTCTTCGTCCCTTTGCATTCATCTCACTTACACTCCATCTCTTGCTTGCATTCTGTCTCTCGCATCCATAGTTTACATTCGTAAAAACACATATACTTCCCTATCGCTCAGTTCCAAACACTTCTCATTCGCACTTTCTCAGTCACTCGAGTTTCCTAAACATACCGACGCCGGTCCGTCGCAACACGACCCGGTCGCCCGCTAGCACGCACGTACGCACAAAGAACCATTCATCCTACACTATTAACTCGCACGGCGATGGAAAGAAAGAATTTCCCACGATGAAATTTCGTTCGTTGTTTGCATAAGTGTGGCTATTTATTTCTCTAGCACTCGTTGCGAAACAAGGACAAAACTATCGAGCGGGAAATAATAGCGGAGAATTTTCTGCAGCGACTTTCATGCGAAATAGTGGATGCAAAGGTCGGCCCGTATCGGAGAGCATTAGAGAGCTCAGCGTATCGGTAATTGCGGATTAATTTTCGCGTCAATCATTTTTTTTTAAATCTACGATTGATCAACGCGCCCGCTACATCGATGAATCCCCGAGATTAGACGAGTCCAAGTTCGTGAACGTCGCGTTTTGTCGGGAGATTGCAGCATCGCGGACGGATTAAAGCCTTTCGCACTTTGCTACGAAGCGGACTCTCCCGTAATCGCGTCGCGCGGACGTTGACTTCGGGAAAAAATACTGTCAGCGAAGGGATCGCGGAAGCCTTAGCAGAAATCTAGCGCGTGATTCTTCCATTACGATCGTGATTAGTCTATAGATCCCTCGGATCGGACGCCGCGGTTCCGAGAACTCGCCGGCACTCGATCTTCCCGGCGACAAAACAATACGTAATTATCGAGATAGAGCGAAATCCCACCTTGGATTTCGAGTGTCACTCCAGCCGCGCTATCGATCCGCGATACTAATCGTGAACGATTGCTGAATGTCATCGTAGAGTTTCGAGGAACATTTCGCTATTTATAGCGCACAATGAGTCTCTGATTTTTATCAATCGTGTTGTTTCTTGCAATCGTATTTTCTCGGATTTTCGAGAGGGAAAAAATAATTTTCCGATTATCGAATACGCTCGAGCAAAGTTTGGTTTTTAGGACGATGTTCAAAATATGGCACAGAGAAAAGTGTAGGGCCGATTCCCACCAAGTCACCCATATTAACGTCCTCGCAGAAGTAGGATAAAGGCGTTTCCCTTATTGGCAGCAATGATCCCTTCCTATTAGCTCCAATTTCCAGAAAACGGGGACTCGAGCCTGGCCGAATGTAAACAAACAACGCCTCCTGATTCCCGTCGCCGCCTCTCCCGTGGTCTCCTCCTAGCCTCTTCCATTTTGTTTTCATTCCAAACTTTTCAGTATTATTGGCTAAGTTACGCGCTGAACAAGCGACGTGATTAGGTGAAGCGGGCGACCGATCCTGCTTGCTTGTCGCGTCGATTAGTTTCTTGGCCTTCTTGTTTACAAATAGAAGTGGATTTCGAGAGGTTATAGACAAGTGGGAACTACGGATGTGTAGGTCCGGCGGAGTGCCATCTTTTCAGCAACAGACAGTACGTGCATTTTCGACCGACGCCCGTCGTTGGAAATCAGGTACCGTGGAACTTAGTATAGAATCGGTTACGACACGTTTCGTTTCCTTCGTAGGAACCGAGCACGTTTTTCGTATCCACGGCCTTTGCCATATTCGCTCGGGCGAGTTTTCAATTCGTTTATTACGATTCAGGGTGCGTAAACATTCGGTACGTATACATCATAATTAATAACTCCGGCGTTGATGGCCGCCAGGTGGGCTTGTAGAAACGTTCGTCGTTTTGTTGATCGAAAAGGAGGCGGGGTTCTATAACTGACGAATGAAATAGTAAACAAAGCAGCGTTTAAATTAATGTTGGCTTTAGATTCATTGCAATTATCGTTTGTATTCAATAGACGACTCGTATATGCGTTAGAACAATAGATTCATATATTGCTCTAATAAGTTTCATTGCAAATGCTGCCCACCTGTATTGGCTACTCTTCATTTTATAATTTTTAATTTATCTTTATGTTCTCTATATGCCTGATACTCTTCATATAATTCTTTATGTATTCTTTATCCATTGTTCATATTCTTTATTTACCTTTTTTATTATTACAAGATCTTTCGATATTAAATAAAATAAAGAAGTATAATAAAAGGAGTATCTACTTTTTATATTGATTTTTTATGACTTTATATTATATTTGTATTATATGAATGCCATTCAGAATGTATTACTTATATTTACGTTGTATGTATACATATAAGTAATTGATTTCATAATTAACCCCTCAAGGGTGGTGCCTATGTAGCGTACGGACTGTTGTACCGTTTCCGTATGTATGGGTAATTTTTATAATCCATAAAACACTCGAAACAAATGACTCAAATGTCCAGAAAAAATAAAAAGCCAAGGGGGAAATAACTTACGGACAAATAATAATAAACGGTAAGCAAGCATGTGTATTTTAATACGTTACTAATATTTGTTAACGACGACGATATTGTCATTATTTCTTGATGCTGCTATGAATATCATAATAGGAAGTTTCAGAGCCACTCGGCCCATTTAATATTCGCCTTAATTTCTTCGGCCTAGTCGAGTTGAAATGATTCCCGCGTCCCGGACAGGCGAATATTGGAAATAGCTCGGAGGTGTTCGAGCGACAGATGAAACACTTCGCGTCGAACTTTGACACGGGTTCGAGATAAATTGCTTCCGCTAACGAGCCGTCTGAAATATTAATACACGGTTGAAAATAGCGTCGGACGGCGTCGCGACTCGCGATAAATAACGAGGAATGCCATTCGATGCGTACACGTGCAAGGTGCACGGCTATCGGCGCAGGATCGTGATTGGAATAGTCGACTAGGACGGTTCGCGACTCGCATAATTGACCCGCTTCGCCGGAGAACACGATGAATCCGAGCTGATTCCGCTTTTCTAGCTAATTCTGTCTGCGATGCCGACGCACGGCGGCCACGAGTCTTGAAAACGTGGTCAGAACCCATAAAAATGAATTTTCTCCTACGCTTAGTTTGCACGCTGTTTTTTACGCTTTACTGAGAAAAAATCATGTGAAAAAATGTGTACTGACTATGGAAGCGAAGTCGCTTTTCCAAATATTTCGAGGGATGAAGATGATGAGTTTGTGCCAATTAAAATGATAAGCTTGATCGTTTCTAATTACAGCAGCGCTAGCGACACCGAATACAAATTTTCGTTTACTGAAACCTTATAATAATTTTTTTGTAGAGCTATGCGAAGTAAATACGTATTTATAAAACTTATCAAAGCTTTTATGTGCAATAATTTTTCCTTTGTACTTACAAACTCTTTTTATGCGATTTTCAATCGTGTTCAACTGAAAACGTAAAACCTGTCCGCTATATTGGATCCATCGTTTCGTTTTTCGAAATTATATATAATTCTGATATCAATTTTTGTAGAAATCGAATCATTTGTAGTCACATGATTTTTATCATGATCACAAATCTTTAATCAAATCCGTGTCGTCTTTACATTTGGTTACGTTTTCGGGATTCGAGCCACTGCGGGACGCGCGCCGATGTATTTATTATTCGGTCGAAGCGAAATTCGTCATCGATAAGATATTGGCTCAAGTACGTTCGATACGGGTAGCTCAGGTGGTCTGACTCACCGTACGCAAATGCTCCGTGAGATGCGGATACGATTCTCGCTACCCGGTACTTTTCTTTTTCTTCGACTCCGCTGAGCAGCCGATTCGTTTATTCTAGTGTTTATGGCCCCCGATGAATCATGGAGTTTTTCGCGCGATCCAATTCGCTGGAACGTTTTTGTACTCGACATTTGTATTTGACCGCGAATGAAACGGTGACGTATTGTTATAGTATGAATAGCGACGATGAACAATGGGAGAATGGAAAATTCGATGGTAAAATTGTGCTTTTGTGCCGCCATTTTGGTCTCGACAAAAGCCGAACCATAAAAGTCGTTTTCTAGTACAGAATATATCGCAGTAGTAATAGAGTTCGGGAATGATTAATAAACAGAGACAAGTACCTCGACCATGCCCTTTAAATTAGGAGAATTAAAAGAAGACGATAGGAGGCGAAGTCAAAAATGTATCATTCTTTCGTCATCGGGTTCTCAAGAGACGGCTGACTCTGAAAGACACATTCTGTGTAGAGTCCTATGAAATGGCTATATTTTTAGACACGGTAGTGGATTCCAGTGGCACGATAACAGACACAGTTCATCAATATCCCTTAGAGCTGACATACCTAATGGAAGATGAGAAGAGTTACGGGAAGGAGCGTGTTTTTCATCCTCCGTCTTCCGGCCGTGGAACATCAAAAGCTTTCAACGGAGCGGCGGAGCGGTGAGAACGGTCAAAGAAGTAACTGATTCAATTAATTTTGCCGGGAGTTTACGAAGAGTTTCCGCGACGATCGATCGGAAACACGATTGGATCGGTACCGCGGTCGCGTCGGAACTTAAATAAAACAGCGCGCGATAATTGCCCGGTTTTCGTCGACCGGCCGGCAAACTTTCCAATTTGCGACACACCGTCGACGGTCGTCCGGGCGGCGAAGCCACGGCAATTGAGAAATTCACGCGTCACGAAGCATAATTCATAACAATTTGCGGCGACACCTTCCGCGCGACGCTTGTTCTCGCCGTGGAATTTCTGTGTCGCGTCCGCGGGATTTGGGTCGTAGAGGCGTGTCTGGCCGGTTTCAAAAGAGAAAGACGAACGAGGAGAGGAAAAAATAGGAACAAATTGTTCGCCGATGCCGCTATCAGCGATCGTTAACTATTGTCCGACGTCAGATAGAATCGCGAACGCCGCCGTTCTATTTCAAGGCATTCCGCGCGGGTCAGGGGAAATCCCCTTTCGATTTGTTCCGTTGGTTATCACCGTTTTGCGGATCTTTATGCGTTCGTACTACTCGACAGCCTTTGCTGGCCAGCGCCGTGAAACGTTCCGCAGGCCCCTATCTAGTTTATTCGAAAGTCAAGCAATGATTTTATTTTGGTTGGTTTGTGGATCTTTATGGACGCTTGTAATTTTAGAAATCAATCTACAGAATCGAACAGGGGGTTGGAAATAGTTATATGGTACCGGTTTCTGTTCTTGAAACAGTTACCAAAAACCGAAAAAGTCGCATAACTGTTACAACGTATGTTTGTTCTGACTTGTATCACTTTTAGTTTTGGTTTCTGGTCTGGATTACGGTTTTATGTGATAGATGAACGGTCCTGGTGGTCGTAGCTGCAGTTTGTCAGTGATACGAAATGCATACGTACAAACATGCGATTATGCCTCACGAATTTTCAATTTAAATGTAGGATCTAGGTGTCCCAAAATTATGGTATTTCCGGGAAATGAGGGATTCCTGAGGTGATTCGAAGTGACTTTTTCCTCGGTGAAAGTATAATCCGTCGCTTCGTTTACGCGTTATTAACGAAAAACAATGAGCTAACGTGCCAGATCCAAAAATCGAGTAGAATAGATTAGAAATAATACATCGACACTTTTAAATTCTTTTAATCATCCTCTTCTTTTAAATTGGAATTACCCAATTTTGCTATAAATTTTCAATCTCTGCAATTTGGCGATGATTAGCACTCTGAAATAAGTTTCGTTTCTCGCGTGTCTTCATTTACTTTCATTCCTTGGTTTTGATAACAGTAGAATCAAATGTTTCGATCTAGAAGAAATTAATTAACATATTTAGTACATTACATACGAAATATTCATCGCAAATCCGACTCGTTACAGTGCTATTAAATCCGAAATATTCCTGTATTTTATTTAAATCGATCGCTATACCTTGTCGTGGAACGTCAATAGAACGATATTTGATTTCCGCAGTATTTGATGCCAATATGAAAGCATGTTATTTCGCACGAATTGCAAATAATAGGGTAACGCGAATCAAGACCGAAAATTTGAACATTTCTCGTAAATCATTCTGAAACACGAAAGCCAGTTTATATTCCATGCTCAAGAAAACGGTTTGATTTACGCGCGCGGCGGGAGTCCAATAATAAGTTACACCGCAGCGGAATGCACGCGCACGAATCGTAAACACGGGGAAATTAAATGACATTAATTAACGAATAATAAAGTCAGAGAGCGCGGTGTACACGGTGCAACGATGGCCGTGTACAATAAAGTATAACTCGCGTGTTGCGTTCGAGCAAATATTTGCGTTCGCTGAATCTAATTGGAACAAAATTGAAATGACATTAATTGAACTGTGTACGGTTGATATGTGTTCAAGTATCGCCGGTACGGACGGTTATGAGCGGTCGATGTTACCCGTCGAATTAAGATTACCCGTGCCGCGAATGATCCGAAATATGTTTGGGATCATTTATAAATTTATATATCAACTTTTATATCATATTTTTTAAGGGCGCCCCTCTTAGACACGTTAGTTTTTCTGTAGACTTTAATGAAATATCTGAAAGTTCCAATTAATTTTAAAAACTTGGATAGGCAACTAACAGTATTTGAAATCTGGGTCTGAATTCTGAACCCGAGCCTCGTTGATTTATTAAAGAACTCATGAACGAACAACATTTCGACCACAGGCACCCGTGCATCGAATCGACGCATATTGGTTGGTTCTCCTTGTTTTATTAGTGGAAAACAAGGAATATTTGACCTTGTTTTTAACTAGAAGAACAAGGAAAGATGATCAACTGGCTTTAGTTTGTTTCTTTGACTTTAGGAACACGAAACTGGGGTATTCAAATTAAGCATTCATTCGAGTGTCGCCGCTGCTGCAGACGTTATTTCGGAAAACCGGGGAAAAATGAGCCGCAAGAGCGAGCCGCGCGGATCCATAAATCTTGCAACGTATTTTGCAAGTTAACTCGCAATTAAGCAAATTCTTGCGGTCGAATTCGATGTTTCGAGTCCGTGTTCCGACACGCCGCCAAACGTTTCCACGGCGGACGGAATCCAATGGAACGGGAAATCCAGCAGGTTCGGCAGCGGCAAGTACCGCGCCGTGGAAATTTCGTACGCAAACACCTATTACAATACATTAGTGCGGCTTTCCGATCACCAGCTTCTTCCAGGTGAGTCTCGAATGACGTCAAGACACACGGAAAATTTAAAAAATGCAGTATTGAAGAGAAATCTTCGTTGGAGGAAGTAGAAGATTGTCGGGTCAGCTTGGCGATTAAAGACTCAAGTAATAGAAAATTGCTTAATGATTGATATTATATTAATAACTTGATATTATGTTGATAGTCATTCTGTATGTATTTCATAACACATGTAGTTTAAGATAATTAATTTAATTTTTCATCCTATATTCGCTAATTATTGATAATTATTGTTTCGCCATAACGTGGCTTCGAACCAATTGCATAAAAATGCTATTAATCTTATGACACGTTACAATGACGTTAATATTATGATAATAATTTCTGTACAAAAAAATTATGCTAAGGTAAACTGAATACGGTAAAGTCCTAAAGCAACATACAATCGCGTACATATATTATACAATGAACGAGGAGATTAATGTGAAACGACGGAAAGCGATGCGCAAAATCGTGCGTACTTCAACGTTTCTCTTCATAATTCAAACATTTCAACGTCTCTATAATATTTTCGTTAACTTTGTTCATATAAAAACGAGAATATCGCAGCGTTTAAAACAGTTTTACGAAATATTATTAAATCGAGAGATGATCGCTGTTCCGTCTGTTTATGGAAAGTCCCGGTGGCCGCCGACCAATCTGGCCGGAGGAGATCAAACAAAACCTCGCAGCCATCGGTGAAAATTTCATTTCCCCCGAAAGTAAAGCAAACTCTTCAACAAGTTCCGCTCGAAATTCATCTTTCTCGGGTTTCAGACAGCGGCGCGGAGTCACGAATGCGCAAAATCGACAGTTCCATCATTACGATTCGCCGACGACGAAGCGGGTGCAAAAGAAGCGTCGGTCGATTGTTCCCGGCAAGTTTTTCGTTTCCAGACGGCGGGAGAGAGAGGGAGAGAAAGAGAGAGATAAGGAGAGGCAAGAAGAGATAAAAGGAGAAAAATCGACGAGTGGAAGAAGCGGAAAGATCTGTCTGCAGCTTCCTCCTCTGCCGGCATTTCCGCGGACACATAAAAGTATTTTCGAGGCGGAAGGGGAAAAGCGAAAGAGTTCTGAAACGCGGCTGTTCGACAATGCTCCGACCAAGGATTCCTCCCATAATGGAATGTCAAGTTGCATTCGAAAAAAAGAAGACGGAAAGGGAGAAAAAAGAAGAAAGGGGCAAGAAGAAGAAAAAAGGAGAAGTGGAAGGAGACGAAAGCGAAAGGAGGCAGGAGAGCGTCGGTGGAAAATGCTCGCATCGACGGAAAACGAGAGACATCTCCCCTGTTTCCCCGTTGCTCGATCCGGAAACAAACGACGAGATGGAAACGTAAGAGTAGCGAGAGACCAGCGAGAGAGCTGCTCGTTCTCGCGCGAAATAAAAAGATCTCGAGGAGCGTCGCTCGTTCGAGACCTAGAGGATCGCGATACACGGGCCAACATGGACAGACAATCGTTTGTATTTATCAGGGACGACACCGAACGGCCCGGGAGCACCGGTGTTTATCACAGGATTCGCGGGAAACAGCCTGGAAAACCGACAACGCCGTCCCATCCGTTACCATTCCCGGCGTTCGCGCCCTTCGAACCGGTCTTTCGAGCGGAAAACTCGCAGGAATATCAGCATCGACCGGGAAATAAGGTGGCACGGTAAGAAGACCGATCGGGAAAAAGGACAAACTTGCTGCTAAAGACTCTGATCTTTTTTGCTATTTATTCCGAGACCTTTTAAATATAGAAGTAAAGTGGAACTCGGCTGCGTTAATCTCTTGCCGGATAATAACGAGTATTACTCGTGCTGAAGATTTGAGTCGTTTATTCTAAAAGTGGCCTGAGTCCATTTATTTTGAAATTCAGATATTCCATGATTTTGCGTTCTAATAAATTTAAATTTATTGGTAACTGGCAGTATGGCAGTATAATGTTTTCATGTTTCTAAGAGCTGTTGCGTTCTAAAAGCTTTATTGAAATGAAATTATACAGGGTGGTCCAGGCAACTTGTGCACCTACTGCAATTTCCAATATGCATTGGGTAACAAATTGTTCTATACAAAAGTTTATATGCAGGACAATTTTCTTTTCATAAATGGAGTGCTACATTTTTTATACCAGAATGTGGAAGAATATCGAATTCTCGGTAAAAACGGTACTGACCTTCGTTAGCCCTAAACCTAATAACTAACGAGTAATTTCGCTTTATTTTTGAAAAATTGTCTGTACCACCGTGTATATAACGCAGAAATGTAAATATTATAATAGCTAGCTCGATGTTTTCGGAAAATCGACTTGGACCACTTTTAAAATAAACGTTAACCATTTCGAGAGTAGCATAATTATCAAGAGATTTGAGTAAATATATCTTTTCTTTTTCTTTCCAAAAATAATTAAAAGCGAAGTGGTTATAACTATTGCGGCTGTAAAAAAAATAATACGGCAAGGAATTAAGGTCCGATTCGACAAGCTGCGAACCAGATCACTGCTAAACAGTATTCCTTATTTATCTGACCTGTCTATTTTGTTACCAGGTGTCTTTTATTTGTTTGTGGTTTGCTGGTAGACAAAAACGGGGTCATCGTGTTTCTTGGAAGAAAAATTCGGGCAAATGAGTCGATCAAAAAATGAAATGATGAAATGATATTTACAAACTGTCAGCATTCGACGCGAACGTATGGAGGTATTAAAAATCATTGTTACACTAAAAGAGGAATTTTAAAGAAATATTTCCACGAAACATATATACTCTCAAAATCATTTAATTAAGTGTAACACGTTCCATCTGAATTATGCATTATTTAAGCATTAAAACTATGAATGACTGTACTATACTCTTACGCGTTTATAGAAATCTTCAAAAGGCAATCAATTTCAGATTATTTCTCATCTGAGAAGGTTTCTAATGCAAAAATTAAAATTATAATCAACCTTCGTTCTTTTACAGTTATCTACGAACAACGGAGTTTGCTGTCTATTAATGATAAACATGTCCACATTTCTTATTTTACAGATGTTAAAGTTGTAAGGATTCTTGCGTAAGAAGTGACTGAAACCGTACAGAGTGACACGGGGCGGGTAGTAACTAATAATAAACGTATTATCTACACATTTTCAAACTCGATTTTCTCGTAAACGAAGCATCAAACGGAAAAATGATATTTCTCTCTTACGATTTATTTTTACACGTAGATTCGTTGCGTGCCGAATGGTACCACCCATCCGTTAACACTCTGTATATTATCATAAAAATTCTGAAAAGTCCTACATAAATCCTATCTTTCACCGTTACGAAGCAACACATGTCAGTCACTTTTACGTTTCGGTACAGTATTAACATGTTGAGAGGTATACAATCGAATATTGCATGGGATTGGTTCTAGCAAATAAATATCTCGATAAATAAGGATCACAGGATTTAATTAAATAAATTAACTCGCAGTTAAACTATCAATTACAAGCGTTCTAAACGCAACGCTCGAGCCGCAATTACATTTTTCGGTCCGTTTCCCTCGAAAAATCGTGACTCATCGCGAAAAACGGCGCCTGTGGATTCAGATTAAGCTCGAGCGGCCCGACAGCGACTTACATCAGATTTCGCGGTAAGTCAGGCGATTTCTTTGTTTGGGTCGGAGTGGTTTCTGTTGTCTCGCGGGAGTCCGTAAGCTTCGCGCACCGGGAGAAGCCTCGGCTCCCTCCAGCAAGCAAAATAAATGCGAGACGGTTTTTCGTTTGAAATCCAAGATTTACAAGCTCGCGATCGCGCGAGTCGAGGAAAGCCGAGAACACGGCCAGCAGAATCTCTGTTACAGCGAGTCGTCGCGTTCGTTGTCCACTTGCTATGGGATTGTCGGCGGAAGAATGCTCGCTTCGGAGCGCGGCTCTCGCGACCGACGACAAACGACTTGATTTGTTCATTCAGAGGGTCCGACAACAAGTCGAGGAGCCGGCCGGGATTGCGGAGCAAAGAGCACTTAATGGCGGAAAGCGATTACCAGGGGATTAAGGTCAGCTCGCGGTCTTCCAGGAGAAAAACCAGGGCCCTGGATCGTCCCGAAAAAACCGTGCTCGCTGGTAAATTTAGACGCCGGTGGATTGCTTTTCCCGGTAGGGACTGACAATCCTCTGGAGCTTTCGCGGTATTTGTTTTCGATTAACGTGACTGGAGTTCCCGGAAATGGACGGATCCACGGCGAGGTAGGGGCCCTGAGGGCATAGCAGAAACCAGAGTCGGGCAATTTGGATGACGGATAACAGACAAAGACTGACGAATCAAATTTTATTCGTTGTTGTCGAATAAATTCGACAGGTAAATTTTTATTCGAATAAGATCTCGCGACCGATTAAGATTCATAAAGGAAATAATCCTCGAATTAATGCGAAGAATAATCGCTTTGAATAAAGACGATAAAAGATAAATTGCTTTTTTCATAGTTTAACGATTTACTTTTTCAATATTCCTTTTTTCGAAGTTCGTTATTTTTGTGTAAATTATTTATTCATGCATGTTTATAATTCTGTAAGTTTTCGAAGTTCGTTATTTTTGTGTAAATTATTTATTCATGCATGTTTATAATTCTGTAAGTTGTAATTAAACTGATTCTGCATGTATTCGTATAAATATTAACGAACCAATAAATAATGCGAATAATTGTTGACTCTGTTCGGTTTTCTCGTAATTTTATAAGAATATATTTCTAAAATTAAATGTTGAATTTATAGATAGAAAAATTCGTGACGAATAATTGTTATTCGTATAGAATATTCGAGTGAAAAGAATTTATACAAATTGTTCAATCATATCGTCCTTACTAAAATGACGCGAAGACGCTCGGTAAGATTAATACATCACACGTGATTACATACTTTAACTTGTCCGTTATAAATAATATTTCACCATACATGTAGCGGATAATAAGATCTTCGTGTTGACGAGACAAGATTAGCGCGGCAGTCGACGTGTTCAGACAGGCAATATGTATACTACTTTCAATTCACTACCAACCAGTGGGGAAGGAAATTTCGATTTGCCTCGAGTTTCTAGTAATTTATGCAGTTTTTATATCAGACCTCGATTTTACACATCGTGAATTTCTACAATTTAACTTTCATCGAATCATAAAGTCAGTTTAACTTTCATCGAGTTCGTTATCAAACGTAGGATGACCGGACCATTGAATGACCACTCAAGTTGTATGTCCGTTAAAATGATCGTTCACAAATCGTTATTTAATCCCTTCAATGATATCACCCTACCCGAGATGTCTTGTTAACAATAAATTCGTACATCCCAGAACACAATTCATATTTTAATGGTGGCTCGTTTTATAACGTGATATACGACGTTGTAAGAAGTACGACAAACGAGCAACAAATGAACAAACATTTGTGATGAGTGAACGATAGTATTCCATTGAATGACACTGCACAAACGTTGCAATTAATTGAGCCCTTAAAATACAAATTATAAAAACGCGAAACAAGTTATAAGGAAAAACAGAATGGCATCTGCAAAACACTCTTAGGTGTCTAAGTAGTATAAAACTACTATATAAATTTTATTGTAAAAGAAGAGTATGACAAATACTATTTTTTCATATCATGCAAGAAATCATCGTTCTTCGAGGGAGGGAAGTGGACTGTTCATTGATTCGACATCCTTATTAAATATAGTCATTAAACCACATTTAATGCGCTCGTCTTACGGACGAAATAAATAAATTTCCTTCATTTTAATAATAAATTATTAAAATAAATTATTAAAATGAAGGAAATATTTATAACGCGTTGAAGTAAATTTTTACAACCATAATAGAGAGGATGAGTATAATAGACTCGAATAGTATGGTACGAGTGTGTCGATAGGAGAAGAGAAAAATGTGAACAGGTAAAGTGTACAGAATACGCTAGTGGGCCTATGATTACATGATACCGCGCGTGCGGCGTATAATTATTTTAATTATTAATTATTCGATAAGAGAGAGGAGCGCGATAATGTCGACGTATAAAATCGTTTAGCGACGGATTAAACAGTCAACAGCATGCACGCGACACGTTCGAACATAATACGCGCAGACGACGGAAGCGAGCAAACGCGTATACAGCAGGCGAGGAATAATTATGTTTTTACAATTGAAAATATAATTAAACCGTACGGACTTATGAATATTCTACGGATGATCTTGCTCGCGATGGAACAGTTTCGCATCGATAAATATTAATGTCGATTTTGTAAATTATTTGAACAAAGGTTCCACGGCTCCATAAATTAGCGATAGTGATCACAGTTGAAATCGTTGTAGTGAATACGTTTTTATAGAGAAATGTTGCGAGAAGTACGATCAATCTTGAAAGCTTTTTATTCTTAGAATCGCATAACGACGGATCCAAGAGAAGCAGGAATATTAATTTCTTTACCTTGAGATTTAGGTGAAAGAGTTAGAACATATATGTGAAATATGGATTGTCAATACAAAAGTTAATGTTGATGTAACGAATGTATTACATTGGACGAATATTACGAAGACCTGGATTTGAATTCAGCTGAGACCAGAGAATTTTTCATCGAATTGAAATATTGATTACCTTACCTTAGGACTTAGGTGAAGGAGTTAGTATTTACGTGTGAAATAAGGAATATTTATTTCCAATTCATGTTCATTAATGCCTTTTGGCAGAGGCTAAAGTTAAAATAATCCGCGATGAAATGTTATAATGCACAACGAGATTGAACGAAGTAAAAAATATAATGAACTAAGTGGTGGCTTAAGATTAGTACTGGCATAATAAACATTACATTGTACTATCACCACGGGGGCTTGAAACCAGCCGGTCGTAATGACTTTCTATCGAATTAAAATATTTATTACTCTAGCTGTGGACCTCGAAACAGCAGATGACACTTCCGAGTTGTTGTACCTCGTCGTTAAAATCGATCGAGCTTTAATCATTAGTACTTCGATAGGTCTCTCTATCGTTTGCTTCTCGTCCTGTAAGGGGTCCTAACAAGTGGCGCTCGACTATAGAGGACATACTTTGCACCCTTCATAAATCACGTTCTACGAGAAAAGAGTGGGCGGTGGAAAAACAGCCTGCCAAGACGGAAGAAAAGGGTTGAAAGAAGAAATATAATAATGAGTACGAGGGTTGTGAAAAATAGAGGCGAGCCCTCGACAAGAATTCTTTAAATTATGAAACGAGAAAAGTGAAAAACGACTGCAGAATTCATGAATTCTTGCTATATTCATTGCTCATTTCTTGAAAATGTTTGTCGATCCTTCAGTATGAGAATATGGCATAGATGTAATACAATTCGGAACGAATTGATGAGAAAAATCCGCGGTCACCCTCATCCCAATTAGCACCACGGATGCTGCTGCTTATCCTGAAATACCAGGTGGCTAACCACAACGCGAAACACCCACGGATTGCCACAACTGTACCAATATAACTTTTGGTACACCTAGGACAACTATTGTTCGAAGAGAAACTTTCTTCTATGTTCTTCGCAACTGTTTCTACCAGCTTCTTTGTTACCGATGAATTTGCCAATAACTTCTGCTGCATTACAATTGAAAAATGCTCATAAATTGCTCGTGCAGTACATTTTAAAAATACTCACAAATTGCTCACGCAGTATAATCTGAAAATGCTTATTATAGTTACGAAACGAGTACAATTTTATTATATTTTTGCGATAATTGTAATGTCCCATTCAATATCCGACCCATTCATATCAGTTCTCCCCTGCAAGTTAAAAATGTTCACACTTTATAAATATTAAAAGCTATTCTCTGCTGATCACATTTATGCAACCTTTTTCTGTTATAATTAGACTGCGGATTTTACGCAATTATTGCAAAAATGAGCAGGTATAATTCAAATCATAAACGAAAGAAAAAGAAACTTGCGCTTGGTTCCTGCGTCCTAGAATCGATGCAGGCAATTATTAATTTTGCATAAAGATTCGCAATTGTAATATAGTTCGTTTGACGCGTTCGTGGTAGGGCGAATGGAAATTGAGTCATCCGTATCGATTCGTTGACGTCCACGGAATTTGCAAGATTTTTTATTATCATAAATCGAAACTCATAATCGTGGCTGAACTCTCGTTCGCTAATGGCTTTCCCGTGATCTTGGGAAGCGGATTTGAAGGGCGGATTGGGAACGCTGGCTCGGTACAATGGAATTGGCCCGCTCCGGCTTAGCGGAATCTGTTTACATTATTCGCTGAAATGTATGGACAAAACAAGAGGCTACTTGATCCTGCGGTACACGTACACATTACGTTCTCATATTATATCATTGCCGAATTTACCGATCAAAACAACGCTCGGCAGCATCTAAATCAGCGGAATGATTCAATCCATCGCGCAAGAAGTATTCGAACTTCGCCGTCTGCGCATTGCAACACGAACAATTTATTTTTCTAGATCCCACCGGCGTCAATTAAAATCTGCAAAATGCACGCAGGATGACGTCGACTCCTATCATTTCTAATTTTACGCTGCACCTTGAACTTTCCAGCGTATCGCTAAAAGCAGACCGGTGTAATTTCGTTACAAAAAATTATTTTTGTTTCCCCTTTATGCCCGACGTTTTACGAGACATCCGCGGAGCATCGTGACCAGGAACGGTATTTTTAATTTTCATCGCCGTCAACAATAACAGGACGACATGAAATTTTCTCCTCGTAAAACCATCTTCGTGTAGTATTTTTTCATTGGATTTTTGCGCGCTCACGCTGCTTTCTAAAACTCTCATTCCTTCCACGAGGATTATATTCAGCAGAGTTATCTTTTTTGTTTTCAACAAACAGGTATCACTGTTTTATCTTTAACCCTTTGACGAGTCTGACTGGTCACAGAGATTTCTAGCAATTCCCTGTTAAGTACGAAACATTTTGACATTGTAACGGTATCATTTCCTCTTCAAAAATCATACTTTTTTGGAGATATTGTTAGACATTTTTGACTAAAAAACAATGTCTTCCGAACAATAACGAGCTTCATCTGCTATTCGCGAAAATATACACAAAATTTTTAATTTACGTTGTACGATTGCTTCCAAATTATGCACACGTAATTTCCTTGGCAAGTGTCATAGTTTAAGGATGGAAGACCGAAAGAATCTCGAAGAAAGATTGCAGTGTCTACTCACGCGAAGATTGCCACGACAGCTGCGCGACATGTCAAGAAAAGGCTCTACTTAATTTTGCAGAAATTGAACACGAAGTCGCTTCGATTACTGGGCACTTGCAGCGTTAATGTCCAACTCGTCGAAAAGTAGCAAGAAAAATACACGATCGCCGTTCGCCCGTTTCGGTCCAGACATCCGTGTCCGGGATTCTATTGCTAACGAAAATACCGTTGCATGTAAACCGACCGATTTGCATGAACGATACGCGGCCGCGAAAGCTTAGCCAGAGATACATTTGGGCCGACGCTTTAACGTCGCTCGTAAGTCTTCCTTAACTTTTATCGGTGAGCCACCCGTTTTTTCGGCCGGGTTCGTCAAAAACGTTACTCGAAACGGCGCGCCATTATTCTCCGGGCTTTCCGAAAACAAAAAGCGCGACGCGATAAACGGGGAGAACGAACGACGCCTCTTTGCCCGCCAACGCCCTGATGAAGAACAGAAATTGGAAAGAAAGTTGAAATTCCGAGTCCGCGCCTCGAGCCAGCTGCGCTCAAAATTACGCGCGAATTCAAAAGTGACTCGCCTCCTCCTGTTGCAATTGTTTAGATTCGGATTTGCAATTATTCTTTACCAGCTCTTGGATACCATTAGGTAGTTGATGAATTTTCTGGTTCATTTGCCCGAAGTTATGCATATTGCAAGAATTGTTCTCATGGAGAATAAAGATAATGCCACAGAAAAATACTAAAGAATTTAAATGATAAGAATCTTTACAGTGCAAAAATTAAAGTTTTATTTTATTGGTATTACCTACACTTCTCGCACAAAAATATTCGAGAAAATGGACTAACATCCGATTGGTAAAATTAACGCATCGATATTATTTTTAATATATATTATTAATATAAACCAGAAACAAATTTTCATTTGGTTTATATTTCTTTTCCCTGGAAAATTCGTATTTTCCGAAGACATCCGTGGTTTCATTGTTTAAACAGAGGGTAAAGACAAATATGATAACATAGTTGTCAATTTATTAAAACTATAAAGAAGCGAAATTTAGCGTTTTCGAGAAGTGTACGAGACAAGCGTGCGCCTCGTAGAAATAAAGGCACAGCTGAAAAGAATAAATTATTTATGACGCGAAGTGCGGAAAACTGCAGGAAGAAATGGTCTTGTGTAAGCCATCTTTATCGAACAAATCGAATATGCATGTTCGTCGGGTGCGCGTGACATTGAGTAAGACTCGGCTAACGTGCCTGTTCATCACTCTCCTATTCTACTTAGTGTCTGCGCGATGTGTGCGTAACAGATAAGACGGTGGACGGCGAGGTGCTCGCTATTCAGCCTTCGGATAATTTATGATAGGGTCTTATCGTGCGTACGATCTTGAAACGGGGCGGATCAAAACTGAAGTGAATTAAGCGGAGCTAAAGAAAAAAGTTCCACAGGATCCGAAGAAGTCACGAATCGCTGGCCAATCACTTTTAGCCGTCTGACTATCGTGCAGAGGCAATAGATGTTTCTTTAACGTTTAACTCGGCTGGGGTCCGTTTGGACCCGGATAAATATTGTTGTTTGACTATCTAGTTTCTTCCAATTCAATGACATTTACGCATGTTTCAATAAGGCCTATAGAAAAACTATTGTTTCTAGAAGCTATATCTTAGATAATAAATTGGAAAAAATTAATGAGAATTATAAAAAGTTATAAAAAATTATAAGCGATCGTAAGCAGTGATATTATATTTTGTCGTAGAATTCCGTCGGTCGAGTGTTAGCTATTTATGATTCGAATTTTTTATATAGGTGTACAAAATTTGTATCACTCGAAAACAGTAAATATCAATCTGTAAATTACTGACGAAGTCGCAATTTGAAAAAGATTGAGTTCGTCACAATATGTCAAGTGAAAGTTGAAAATTGCAATGTATAACGTCCTTGATTACGAAGGAGAAGTAACAGTAATGAATGAATAAAAAATAACCTGCTAAGTATATATGCTCCCTAAGAAACATGGTATAAGGGTAAAGTAAAAATAAAAATATAAATAATAATATTGTAAAGTAAAAAAGTAAAAATAATATTGTATATTGCTAATAACCCTGTAGGAGTTTTCATAGCGAAATAAATAAAAAGAGAAAAGTCTGTACGTGACGTTGAAATTACATTGCGTTTAATATTTTACATATTCTGTTATTGTTCAAGCGAATATTAAATATTGGTGTTGCCGTATTTCTTTTTGTACATCTGCAGCAGTCATTTTCAAAGATGAAAAGCGGCTGATTTTTAGGCCGACGAACGCTTTTTCGGTCCAAATGAATCCCATTTGTCGGGAAATTGAAGTTTCCAAAGTCGGCCTTTCACCGTCGAATTTTCACCAAATATTTTGCTGTTTTCCATTCCGGCAAAAATCGACAGGGATATTCCTGCTGCCGCAAATGTCGTTTCCGAAATTCTGCGTCGCATAAATTGTTACATCTCCGGAGCGTTCATTTTCTCGATGAAATTTACACTAACCACTGCTACAATTAAGCATATAATAGACTCTATAATAATTACTATTACTATTTACTATTACTATTACTCCATTACTATGTGTTTAGATTTCAATAAATGATATGAAATTCTATTTCTTACGATTAATATTTACGTGAGAGAATAAACTTATAGGAAAACGGTGCGAGCACAGTTTGCTCTGAAAAATAAGCTTGTCCTCATATTTCTTTTAATTAATGAATCTAATTGGATATTGGCGTTTCAAATGATTTTCTAATGGTTCTTTCTAGCCGTCTAATTAATAAATAAAGAAAAGAAATAAAAAGTTCTAATGCTTCCGCTGTTTCACGTCTCAGCTCCCCATTTTCGCGATAAACGCATAAAATCTGCAGTCTAGTTTTTCCTCGCCCAGTGCAAATGAACTCGCAGTCCGCAGAGCGGGGACCGCAAACAAGGACACTATTCCTGAAGGATTTATCCAGAGAGTGAGCAACGGTCGACTGCATGCCACTCACCGCAGAATCTCCGAGGAGCGTACTTCTGTCGTAGGAGCTTCATATTTCAGGGAAAATTTTTCGACGTGTACTTACGTGCCGGAAAAACCTCGAGCGGCGCCAAGTTTACAATAGGGAGGAAGAGAGAGAGAGAGAGAGAGTTTACTCACCTGCAACAAAAAAGAAAAGACAATGTACGTTAAGGAAATCTGTTTCTTGTCGTCGTCGTCGTAGGAATATACCTGCGCGCCGAGTCAGCCATTTTATGGCGGACGTATGGCGAGCGTTCGCCGTTTTATCGTTCGTCGGAACACGCCGCGTTTGTTCTGTTTATGCGTGCATCGGAATCGCCGATTGTTAGGATCCGGGATGGAGCCGGCGACGAAGGGAGCCCGGTTCGAAGAAGTTGAAAGCTTAACGAACGATTTCGGCGAACCATCTCGAGGGTGAAACGATCGGAGCCATTCTTCGGGAATAAAAATCATCGGGCAATTTATTTCCTCCTGTCCGCGTCTATAAATTTCAACTCCTTTCGATTCCACGAGGCCGGCGTGCTTCTGGCAAACCGTGCGCGAGGCCACTCGCTCGAACATCGACGAAAGCACGATATTTTAATTACCGACTGATACAGCTTCTCCAATGTTGCATTACTTCGACTAGAAATCGTTTCGATCGATCACGGAACTACCAAACCAACAAAAATGACCGTTGTCTGAGTTTTTATTTCATAATTGCTAATATTAGAAATATATTTTATTATTCTTTCTTATTCTTCTTTTATTTCTTTATTCTTTAGTGCAATCAAACTGCGGATCTTTGACATAATTCCTTTAATACAATTCCTGATAACATAATTACTGCGGATCTATAATATCATTCTTCATATTAGAAAAATATTCATGTGGGAAACTTTATTAAATTTTATTTATTATGACAATTGCGCATTTTTAAATTGTTAAAAGACATACACATTGGCAAATATTAAAGAATTTGCTGCCGTATTTTTACGATAAGAAATTCTTCAGATTGATAAATTGAAACAGTTATACATCGCGGTTTTTATGAAATGATGTATGACAATTGGAACTTGCACAAAATTCCGCAGTCTAATTATAATAGAAATCGTAGTGACACATGCTGATGTATGTGACTTTGCTTAGCTATAGCGCGTTTAAAGTCCACGTAAACCGAAACGCTTCGAACGATTTCGCATTCTCCCAAGCAAAAGTAAAGAAACAATCGACGTATCGGCTCCTTAGCTCCAACAACTCCTTAACTCGACGGAATTGATAGCGTGGACGTTTGCAACGGGTTCCGCAAAAGGTCACGTCACCTGCGCCCCCAATTGTTCTCCTTCTCTTCCCGCGCGGTAAAACGTAGAAAACGCTATCGAGGCAAAGCGGGGCGAACGGTGAATCGCGAAAACTCGGTGATCGAGAAAACGCCGGAAACCTCGCGTCGGTTACGACTTTATCGAGCAGGCTGGGGTGGCGACGTCGCGCAACGTTGCCGTCGAAACGACGGTCGCCGCGTTCGTCGCGCAATCACGCCGACTTCCATTGTTTCCTGTCGACCTATCGAATAATGCGCGCGTGTCTCGAATACAAGTGGCTGAAGCGGGTTTCCTCTCGGATTCGAGCGGACTTCTCTCCCCAACCAGTATTTGCACGGAATAGGACAAATTATTCGGTCACGTTAACAAATTTCCAGTGACTCAACGAGTCGATCGCCGTACTAGCGGCATCACGTTCCTATTCGCTAGGTCGAATGTCAACACAGAAGCGGCAAAAAATAATTCCGGAACTGAGCTTCGTCCGCTAGTTGGCTCGGCGGCCTCGCGCCAGTCAGTGGTTTTCGTTAATAACTCGTAAACAAGGCCTCGGATTAAAATGATTATCACACAATATAATTTTTTGAAGGAACTTCCACCTATTGACCTTCGACCTTAAAAAGACAATTGGAGAAAACTTCTGACAGATAAAGTGTTAACATATTTTAATTATAACGCAAATGCGTCACATCAAGTGTCGCAATTTAGGGGACAATACTCGAAAAAATATACATATTGCCATTTAAAATCAAGAAGCGTTTTTCCAATCTCAACGGTTGTAAAATATGGAATCCGAAATTCGCGATTTCGACGGGTCTCACAGTGCGAAAGGCTTCCCCCTTTTTCGTGGAAAAATGTGATTTCGAGTTTCGCCGATATTCTGATGCAAACGGTTTCGCGTGCGACGTCTGTCGCGATATGCAGCCGACACTATGTAACTCGCTCGCAGCCCGCCGATGACAATGTTCTGTATTCCGCGAGCGACTGTCGCGTCTGTGGAAACGCGAACAGCCGACCCGGATTTTTCCGAGTCCGAAGTTTCGTGTCGCGAGCGAGGGAAACCGGGACACCGGGACGAGGGAAACATCGGGAACGGCTGATTTCGATTCCCGGCGTCCCTTTCTGCCACCTTTTGTCGCGTTCGCGTCCGACACAGTGCGGAAGGTAAACTGCGACTAAATTGCCAGCTTTTTCTAACCAGTTTTGTCGTACCCAAGAAATATTAAACCGTCAGCACGAGGGATGTTTTCGAAGTTCGCGTGTTCCAATGTTCACTATACAGGGTGGTCAACGCAACTTGCGCATCTCTTGTCACTTCCAAAATATGTATAGGGCAACAAATTTTTCGATACAAATATTGCGTGTTTTAAAAGGACACAGTATTTACTGCATTTATTTTCTTACAGGTAAAGCTGTTCCGGAGATTTGAGGATTAATTTTTTATTCTTAAATGGAATAACATATTTTATATTTTTGACCTAAAAACGAATTCAACGACCTGCCGCACGATGATCTCTGAATGAATTTTAACTTTGAAATTCACGGTAATTGAGAAAACAATTTTGTACGCGTTAGTGAAACATGCAAGTAACTCAGAGTTCGAGCTGACAGTAAAGGTCATTTCATAGTAGATCGTCGAATTCGTTTTTTCGTTAGCTATAACGCTACAAAGCAAAACATACATAGTGCCATTTAAGAAAGCCAAGGCGACCCGAGCAAATCGAACAAAAAAGTGTTTAAAAATTTTTATTACTGTACTTTATTCTTTTCGAAGTACTCGTCAATTTTAAAAAAAGTTGATATCTCAAAAATATAAATGCCTAAAAAATTAGAATGGCCATTAGAATGAAAAGCCTGTACATAGACCAGGTCGTCCGACACTTCGGGTCATCCATGTGTTCTACTCTTCAATGAACTTATGACCCAAACCCAAACTTCAAAGGTGGTCGAAAACCCTGACTTCGGTGTCGTATTCCACGAAGTATGCTCGACCAAGCGTCTTCGATACGTTGCGTTCAAACATCCTCTATCCCTCTCTGTCTATCAAAGAAGCAGGATATTCCTCTCGAAGAGAAACAAAGCTTCCTTGCAACGTTCTCGAAGAACTTCTGCGAAGTATCGGCAATGTTCTCCCAGTTCACGGTAATTCGAGAACGGTCGGGGGAGCTTCGTGCGGAATATGGCGACGGTGTCGAGTTTACTCGGCTCGTGGATCAAGAATTTCGTGTTCATCCTTTTGCCGCGGCGTTCATGACCGCCCGGAGGTTGTTAAGCACGTTGCCGCGTATAAATATTGCGACACCACGGTACCATTAAGTAATGGAAGCAATATTAATGCTCGTCGGAGTGCGAGTATTGATATTGAGTTTCTGATACGAGAGCCACGCGAAATGGGTCTTCCTTGGTTAGTGGACGCGTTGCGCTGCCATGTTTATGCTAATTTGCGGCTGCGGAGGGCGGGTTCTTAATGATGGAAATTTGACTGAATTTTATTCAGCCGCTTCGCGGCGAATAAACATAAATGCGAGTAGTTTACTGGAACTGCAATTGCTATTCCATTTAGAGAACGAAACTAAATGCTGTGCTTTAACATCACTGCCGACATTATGGCTTTTCGCTAACGCGGCCGGCATTATGGGTACTTTGTTCTAATTAATCTTTATTCTTCCAGGCTGTGTAAAGATCTCAACTAATTACCTATCGACACTTCCAATATAATGTTTAATGTTCAATGTTCAATGTTAAATTTTTAATGTTTCATGTTTAAAGTTTAATGTTAAAATTGAATTATTCAAGCGTCGGTTTGAAGAAATTAAACAAGGAAATATTCTTCCGGCCTTCAACGATCTAATATCTTATTAATTTATTTTTTGTGCATCAAATTGTGTATTATAACAAGCTATTAAAAGAATACTGTTGCCCTTGACGCCGCGATTGTTCCACACAACAGTGAATGCTGCTAGAAGTACGAATGCTGACGGTTATTTAATAGGTTTCTCAACGTGGACGATTAATATCAAAGAGCCTGTTGACCTATTTTTTGTCGTGACCTCATTTCGGGATTCAAGATCGATGCCTCAATGTTAAAACGATAAACCAGGTCCTTCTGTTCGCAACTGAGGGGTAAACTCCTCCGCAATGCAATATAACTAAATTTATTTACTAAATTATTGAATTAATGTATAATATAAAAATTCGCATAAACTATACGAATTAAACAATTTCTACATCTGGTACAGTATTTCAAAATTTTACCGTCCTAATTTTATTAACCACTTGCCATAACATTCTTTTTCACAAACCGTTTCCAATCGTAATAATCTCTTAATAGTTCGACTAACTTATAAATTATAATTACCACAAACATAAAGTTTTTGATCTAATATTTTCTGTACAGTGTATGGTATTGAAAAAAGGTGATGCACATCTCACGACCCGATGTATTTTTCGAAAAAAGATAGTTCTCATACGTAAAGCTCATATTTATAAAATTAATTTTTACATATTTGAATTTGTCGTAAAAGACACTAGAAAAGCACATATTTTCATCATTTTATCTAAAATGATAAAATTTTATCTTGTCCCCCCCCCCCCACACACACACACACACACACAACTGCTGCCGCCTTAAAGCCGCGATATTAAAAACAGTCGAGAACGTAATAGCAGTTTAAAGACTGGCAAAGGAGTACGGAGAGCTATCCCCAACAATCCCCTTCATCCGTGGACCAAATCGAGCGAGGCAAAGAACGATCGACTTTTCTGATCGGCTTCCGGGAATTCTATTTATAGTCAGACACACCTGAATGAATGACTGCGCGGTGCGCGTCCACGGGGTTTCAAACAGGTTCCGTCGGGTTTTACGGGCGTCGGCTGATCACGAATGCAAGGAAGGCCTGGTTGTCAGTGGGCTGGCTGGCAGACCCGCCGATCCTTTTGTCCATGGCCGTCGGAGGCTGCTGAGCCCACGATGGAATGCGCAGCTTCCACGCAATTGGTCCCCGACAATGAAAAAACCGTGATCTAGTTTACACGATATCCGAACCCTTCTACCTCCCTCTCATTTCACGGATCCCGCTCTTTTATTCGAGAGCTTGTCACAATATCGTGTGGTTTCGCAGCCGCATGGTTTTGCATCTAGAAAGTCGAAGTTACAATAAAATATCGTGTTCTCGAGTAGAGTATCCGTTTAACAAATGGTGCCCGTTCGGCGCCGGCCGATCCCGGAACAACGGTTCACAGGACTACCGAAATGCAATTTTTGAATACGACTTTTTAGAAATTGTCTAGTATACTAATTTCTTTAACATCTCGAAAATATTTAAATCGCTTGGCCTGATTATAAAATTGTTATTCCGCTTTAACAGTTTAGCGACCGGTAACCTATACATCGGCTTTTTACCACAGCAACCAATAATTTGTTATTTATGTATCTTATCTGTAACCTCCCATATTATTATATAATTTTTTAAATATTAGATACATTTCGCGACGAACAAAATAAAAATAAAATAAATATTGTTTAACGCTAATGTTATGGAAATATAAAAAAGGTGGTAACGTCCTTAATGTGTCAAACTAAAGTTTATCCTTAAAGTAACATTTCGTTGAACATTTTATCATTAGAGTATATGTTATGAAAATGAACTTCGCACATAAGTAGACGCATTTGCATACGCAATTTGCAATATGCATTCGTTACAAAAATGGTTAAATAAAAGACAGAGTAACGAAGGTACGACAGGATTTTACAAATACTGTCACATTTTTACTTTATACGTATTATCCAATCAAAAAATTCTGCTCATATTTGCTCATTTTTAAGATAAGTTAAAATTGAAATTTAAAACGCGTAATTTATACACATTCGAAATGTTTTAAATTACGATGATCGAAGTAATTGATTCAATAAACTTGTTTCAATAAAATCGCTAAAAAGTCATAAAACTAACATACTCGTTATTTTTATGAGGCAACATAAAATGGCTGCTTTCGGAACTCCGCAAACATAGTGTTAAAGAAGTTGAAATTAAAGCCGTTATATTAAATTTAATATTCGAATTTTATAATTATAGGTAAACGTCGAAAAATTGTTAATATCCACAAAAAATGAGTTAAAAACAATGCTTGTGTCATAGTGTCCGAATTTCTGTTTTTGATATCATATTCAAATTCGGCAACGCGAAGAACATAAAAGCAAAACGATTTTCATAAAAATCGTATGAAGTTATGAATTGTGGCCAACATTCCGGGAAAGGGTTCCACTGCGCGGCGGCGCATTGGTACCGATATTGGTTTTTGCTCGCTCGCTCCCTCGGCCAGAAATCGTTTTCTTGCCGATCGGACACGTCTGTTACGTCACGGTGGTTTTTGCGCGATCGAAATTCCAGCCCACTGTCCGCCGACCGAAATATAACATTACGGTATCGCGGTTTTTGCGACGACCGCGATCTCGCGATAGGAACTTTCTTTGGTCCCGTCGCATGTATCGGCGGGCCTCGTAACCGTTTGTTAACACTTTCGCGATCGCTGCACACGGTGTACTACAAAATCTTTTTGCGACATCGGCAATAAATATTTAACACGAACTTTGTCCAAACCTAAACGCGAACATGCAAATCGCCTGTCAGAAAATCAGTCTCGTAGACAAGATTTCAAATTAAATTTTTGAATATCGATATCACTACTTATGCAATTTATGATCAGACTGGTGCAAGCACTGCAGTTTAAAGACCATAAAAAAAATTTCAGGTCATCCTTATCTTCTCCTCAATTTATTAAAATTAATAAAAGGAGAAATACATTTTCATTTAATCTCTGTTCCTGATAATTGAAGTAGAAAGCTTTTATTTTGCCAAAATTCGAAGTCGAAATATCGCAAACTCATTAAAATGATAAAAGTAAATTCAGACATCTATGCTTTAACTAAGCATTTGATATATTGATATAAAATGTTATTATCGACATCTATGTACACAACTTGACAAGTATCTAAACGCAGAATTTGTTCATCTCCCAACAAAATTGTAAATATCCGCAAAACCCGATATCTTTACGTTTCACTTCGTTTTATACCGGCGAGAGCGGTGCAAGTGAATAGAAACCGCGGTCGAACACAATATAAGCGATTCGGCTGAGTGTCCGGACCAGCGAATCGCGTTCCCGTTGCAATATGAAACATCCGGCGGGTGCGCCGAAAACCTTGAAACTCATTTGTACGAGAAGATCGACCACACGACTGGTAAATCCCAAGGGGAACCCGGCATGCTCGTCGGATTCGTCAGCACGACGACGAAGAAGAAGAAGACGACGACGACGACCACGGGACGGAGATAGACGAAGCATGGAGTAGCGAACGATGCTGCGAAATCGACGTCGACGTCACGCGCCTCATAAACCCGCGACGAAATGCGCGAGGAGAGATGAAACGGTAATGGGATTGGGCTCTAACAGGGCCAGATAAACCGAGCAGTAAAGTCTGAAAAAATTTTTCGAGCACCGAATCGAGACGTCCTCGCAAGACCGACATTTTGACCTTAGCTGTCCAACGATTGGGAGCTTTATTGGGTCGTTACGCACTAAGAAGTAAATTTTAAAAAACAAAATAACTGGAATAAGTATTTTGTCCTGTATGGCAACGGCGCAGTTCACAATAGCACAAATAGTGTCGCAATTCATGTTTAACGATCGAGAGAGTCGTTAAGTTGCTGCGTGTCAAAGCCGATTTTTAACGATATAAAAGGTGTATTAAGTTCTTGCGTTCTGCATGACCGTGGCTGTTTTACATATAAAATAAGTGTCGCAATTCGTGTTTATGGATCTAGAAATTTATAAAGTTGCTGCGTATCAAAGTTTTAACGATGTAAAAAGGAGTATTAAGTTCTTGTGTTCTGTCTGGCCGTGGCTGTTCCAAAATATGCAGGTGGTGCAACTTGTGCATCTCCTGCAACTTCCAAAATATCCATTGGACAACAAATTTTTCAATACAAAAGTTGCGTGGTTAAAAGGGGCATGGTAACAAGGGGCGTGGTATGTAATGCATTTACTTTTTTTTATAGATGGAGCCGTTCCGGAGATTTTGGAAGTTGCAGGATGTGCACGCGTGAACCGCCCTATATAATAAGTGTTGCAATCCGCGTTTATAGATTTCAAGATTTATTAGATTGCCGTATATCGAAGTCGATCTTTACCAATAAAATATCTGTATTCAATTCTCTTGTCTTGTCTACACTTGCTGCAATTTAAAAAAGCACAAAAAGAGCTTCAATTCGCGTTTAAAAATCGAGAAGTTCGTTAGATTGCTGGAACGTTCACTTTTTAACTCTTTGCAGTCGGAGCCATTTTAACTGGAAATCCAAAATATTTTTTTCAGACTTATAGTGTTTCTATTTTATACAACCTGCAGCATTTTATACATTATGGAATTGAATTTTGTGACTCATACAGTTAACAGCTCTTAACAATTTGTTGAATATAAGTAAATTTGATAAAAATTATTTTGGAACATGACATGATAATTTTTAGCGTTAGAGTCGCCACTCGACCGCAAAGGGTTAACAAAGAAACAGTAAAAATTGCTTTCTTCGCCTCGTCTAAATGCTGCCGTTTGAAACGGCAAAATCTGTTACGCCTGAATAGAACAAAGCGTACAATGTGCAAATGATATGATTTCAATGAGCGCACGTGAATCGTGCCTGAATTATGCATGCCGATCGGCCATTCATTTTCCGTGGAGCTAATATTTTGATTGAATGAAATCGAGGATCCTGCGACTGCCAGGGAAAGGGGAAAAACGAATAATGCGAGAGACAGAGGGATGTCTCGCGAAAGATGAACCTGCCAGACGACAGACAGGGGGATGTTGGAGGTGGATGGTATGGCAAAGAGTGGAAAAACGGAGACGTAGGACACGGAACGGCGTCGAACCGGTCAAACCGCTCAAGACCAACTGCATTCCTCGAGGCTTCTACATCATTGCTACACTCTGACAGCCCTTTCGATGCGTTCTGTTCGATCCCCATCCCGGATGAACTTTGTTGCAGTATCATTCGACCTTGGTCGAGCGCGGATCTGGAGGATTTTTGACCTCGGGTTTTGCTAATAACGCGATCGACCTGCAATAGCAAGAATCATTGTAAAATAGAACCGGATTCATGATTCGGGAGATTTAATTACAGATCAATCAACTGTTCCATCTAACGCGCGCCAAGGCACGGCCATCAAAGCCGAACTAATCACAGGTCAATGAATTCGTTTCACCTAACGCGAACCCAATCACGACCTTCGGTGTTCAATCTGTCGCAGGTCAATGAATTCACGCCGATATAAACGAGAATAGATAGCTCTGTTTAACCTCTTCGTTGTATTAACCTGGCTGTTCTTCTTAAAAAGGCATCTCTCGTACGTGGTAATTACCAAACTGTGGATTTTATGCAACTTATGACAAAAACGAATTGGTCAAGTACAGAACCGTGAAGACGTTAGAAGAATTTAAGGATACTGTTACATTATTATCAATCTATTACCATTAATATTAGAAGACATTTCCATCTGACTTAGATATCTCAGAATGAATTTAGACATTTTTAATATTGCGTAAAAATTCGCAGCTTAACACGTTGAGCGCCGACAATCGACTACCAAAATTTCCACGAGATCAAAGCAATTTAATTAGTTAAAGCAAAATTAGAAAGTTAAAATTGATTAGTTAATTGAAAGTTAAAATTCAGTTTGTTCGGACATATTAAAATGAAAATGAATTTTCAAAATTGTTTAAAAATTAGCGTCACCCATATTTGGATGACGCGGCGCTCAACGTGTTAAGGTAGATGTTCCAATTATCGTACCTGTTTCAATTTCAGTGACCCCGGATTAAAAACGTGTAGAAAAAGAAAAGTGTTATACATAGATTGACTGCTCTCCCTGAATCTAACGTGTTGGTAGGTAAAGATAATAAAAAGACATGGATCATCAATTTATATATAACACTTTCCTTTCTCTATACGTTTTTAATCCGGGGGCACGGAAATCGAGACAGGCGCGATAATTGGGACATCTACCCTAGCAATTACGAAACTGCGCGTGTTGTGTACTTACGGCATGTTCGGATGCCTAAGTTGCAAAATGAGGAAGCGTATAAATTGAAAAGAATATTTTTTCAATTCTGTACTTCTCTCGTTTACTTTGGCTTCATTTAGTTATAGTCGGTAGCCGCGTCGGCGTCAGAAAGAGCGTCGTCAGAGTCACAGGAGAGACGCAACGTGACACGGGTCTAATAAACGTAATATTGACAAGTCGTAAAGTAAATTATTCGAAAATCCTTAACACGTTTCACGTGCGGCAACGTAACATTTCCGGTTGAACATCGGCTGCTGGCTGTAGCTACTTCAGAGAAGTGTAAACCAATCCGAAATAATCATTCGACGCCACTTAAGTTAAACGCGGAGGAAAGCGAAGAGCTCTGCGCTCTCCGGAACACTGAAAACGGAATCCAGTTTCAAATAAACACCTGTCCGTCTCCCTGGAGCTAGTACCGGGGCAAGGGCCCGGCAGATTCAAGACGATTTAGCCGGTTCTAAAGAAATTCCCGGCGCGTTCTCCAAACAAAATCTCGTTTGCTGAAATCCTTCGGGGCTCGTTACCCTTTGAAGTGTCCCCGTTTTAATCACGATCAAACAAACACCCCGATTATTCATTCTACGCGCGGCGGAACGATCGATCAACGCCTGAGCAAATATTTTTCTCTGATCCCATGTTCCTCCTTTCGTATCTTTTTTCTCTTCCCTCGTACGTAGATTCCTCGGTTATCTTGCGCCGATGAAATTCACGGCGCCCGGTGTTTTCAAAGAAAATCGCGGATGTTATTCTACCAACGGTGAAACCGTCGAGATTTTCGTCTCCTTCGTCGCGAGTCTCTCTCTCTCTCTCTCTCTCTCTCTCTCTCTCTCTCTCTCTCTCTCTCTCCCTCTCTCTCTCTCTCTCTCTCTCTCCCTCTCTCCCTCTCTCTTCTGATACTCGTGTAAATTTGCATTTCACAATCATCGCTGCGATACATCGACACCACCGCATCATCCGCTGATTTTCATTTAAACAAGCCGATTTGAAGGGGTCAATGGTTCCGTTCGATTTTGGAATCCATTTTCGAAGCTGTCGAGATTTTTGATACGTAAATCTTTGGCGCCTCGGAAACCAATGAAGATATCCAAAGATTATTGGCGGGCATTGTTTGAAATAAATAGACCTATCTTAAACGAACTTGAAGAGAAGCCTTCAAGGTCGATTTCATTTTTTAAATGGAAGCAGCGTTTGATCGGCATGTACGATCTTCGGTATCTCATCAACATATCGAAAAATGATCGGTTCATAACTGTTGGTACAGAGAGAAGCGTTGCTTGAATCGAGTAGACCTTCTCGAAGTGATCTTTTAAAGGGGATTTCAAGATCGATCACATGTTTTAAAGGAACATTTGATTAACACGCGCAACTTTTGATGTCCGACAAGACAGACATTGTCCGAAATTGAAACCTTGAATCGAATAAGAATTTTCTAACTGACTTTGTAGAACTGACTTCGAGGTCGATCGATTTTTTACACGGACATAACGCTCGACGTAGGCGAAGTTTCAAAAAGCTATCAGGCAAAAGATACTCGGCTTTTCGACGACATTGCGGAGGCACGCTCGCAATCTATTTTAAAGAATTGACCTCGAAAGTGGATCATGAAGTGCTCTCTCTAATTTAAAAAGAAATACAACGGCCTTCGCAGCAGCCGGTACGAAGTAGACTCCTTTTAACAAGGGAAGTTCAGCCGCATTTAATTTAAAACAAAAGTGAAATTAATATCTGCATTGTATTTGAAAAAAAAGGCTCGCTACACTTTCTCTGGCACACCCTGTAGATTGCGCCAGTTGGTGAAATTTAGTTTCCGCGTTGCTATTACCGCGAAATTGTGGCTCTCGTGGCTCGAGTACCGCGATTTTCAGGTTTCCCTTGGTTCGGCCACAATGTATCGCAATTAATGTCGCCGCGTCTCAGGAACAAAGGGGCGGCTCTAAATGAGCGGCGATCGATAAGGGCGAAACGATCCACCGGGATGGCTTAATCGAGGCATTAGTACGCCGCGTCTTGATCCAGATTTCGATTCAGGATGCTTTACCGGTACGCTCATCCCCGCCTCGAAGCGAAGGTCGCATCCTTTCTCCTTAGAAGTTTAATCGGCTGATATCGATTATCGGTAATTGCGCTAGGCAGACCTCTTAATTTATGCTTGTGCCGCGTGCGACGCGAAATCGTGGTCACCGATCAGCAATTATACCCTGCGAGACGAGCTGTTACATTTTTAACAACGTTCGATGTCGTCGTTGACACTGGAAGTAACAAATCAGTCGAAGTGACTGGTTTCTGATTCTTTAGTACTGATATCAGAGTTAGGCATTAATCGAATTTGTTCCGAATAAATATTTATGGAAGGTGAATATCAGCATGAATTGTTGTTAGTCGAATGTTTTATTCGAATAATTATTCATTATCTCTCATAAATTATTCTATCCATTTATTCGAATAATTTATTATTGACACACTATCAGCGGGCCACAGATCGAGCTTTACTCGCGTCTATCATTTAATCAAACATTAATAAAACATGAAGAAATATTTAATATTTACAAAATTGACAATTAGACGAGGATTTTTAGAATTTCACATAGGGATTCTTTCAAATGTATAATAAATAAATTATATTAATATTAAATTTTTTGAAAAGGTATTAACACCTCTCCCGCATATAGCGAGTTAATAAATCTCATTCTAGACGTGAACCGCCCCTTGAGCGTTCATTCATTGGACAGGCTCACCTTGCTGTAAGAAACAATAACCATAAATCACTGCGAGAAAGCGCCCTGCTTAATTAGACGCAGAAATGGGACATTTACGTTAGCTTCTGCTAAAATGAAGAAGCGAGGCTTTGAAATACGGGAATATGGCCAGAAGAAAACTGAAAATAACATCGAGGAGCAGCGAAAATCCGCGAGATCTGTCGCGAACCGTTCTCTGTCATCCGAACGCTATCTGTCCGCCCGTAAACGAGAGGGTCGTGCGAAGCTCTGCCGTCACGTGGCACGAGTTTCGGGGGCGGATTCTCCTTGGAACGTCTCTCGCGGGAATGCCTAAGCCCGTGGAAACGACTAGAGGCCCGGAGGTGTCGAAGATTCAGCGTCGCGGGACAAAGCAACGTCGCCGTAAAACTATTTTCGGTAGACGTGACACACTTTTGTTACGCGAAATGGAGCACAACGCTTCGATACCTTCTTGCGAATTCTACCACCGAGCGTGTACTTCGCGCGAGAGCATGGAACGCCTTGTCCTTCTCATTATTGCAATCAGCTGGGTTCTCATATACTTAAATCACTTTTTTAGAAGTAGCACGCATTTTTTACAAGTAGTACACATTGTTAACACTAGAACTACCGAGTCCTAAACGTGACTAGTATATATTGTTTAACGACAATGACAGTATTGAATTTATTTAAACTTTCTACGATTTTTATTACAATATGTACTTCAATGACGAAGTTCGTGTCAAAATTTTCAACAAAAATATTTTTCTAGTGTCAAGAATTGTTAAAGAACAAAATCAGAAACCAGTCATTTTGACTGCTTCGGTAGTTCTAGTGTTAAGTGTACAATTTTTGGGTGCATTGATGGTCGAATAGATGGATTATATAACATTGTTGAGCAGAATTTTGGTTGCTAGTAATTTTATTATGTTTTATATACATTTAAAAAAGTGGTATTTTATAAATTTCAAAAATTATTAGCATATGGGCGAATTTATCTAAACCCTAGCATGCTTAAGGGAGGGTCAAGAAATATCCACAGAATTTTACACATGTATTTCCGACAATAATCATCTTTAAATCTTTTATATTTTATTAATCCAGGTACCTAAATATATTATTTAACGGTATTGCATAAATAAATATACCTCGAGCAGTACAAATAATATTTATAGCAATACCTTAAACGTTTTCGAATTAATAACATGATAAAAAATATTTGAAGATTTCGAAAAATATTGCAAATATAAAAAATTTATATAGGTCAATGTCACGATGGTTTTTGATATTTATCATTTAGAAGAAAAATGGCTAGTAGGTGTACACGATTAACATTACATCTACCACACTAGTCAAAATTTCTGGTTTCTGGCTTCTTTAACCATTTCTGATATTAAAAAATGTTTCTATAAGAAATTTTTAGACAGACTTCTTTGCTCAAGCATATAGTATAATAGAAATTACATGTAGTTTAAATAAAATCAAGCTTGTTGTTATAAATCATTATACATTGTTCCGCGTTTATGGCATCGTAGTTATAGCGTGAATAGTCTCCCGCCAATTTATTAATCTTAGAGATATATATGATTGATACTTATCGGCGGAGAATTCGTGTTGGACAGGTTGTTACGAGTGGCATGACTCACCGGGCTCGCGCCCGAGAAACATATTTCGTACGTGGAAGAAATTCGCCGTAATTACGCGAGCGGTGAATTCCAAACAGAAATGGCGATTAATTAGAAGCATGCCGCTGCGTCGTGACGCGTTACGCAACCGAGCCCCTCTCTTTTTCGCTTATTTATTTACAGTCCCGCGGGCACCGACGCCATTTCGCTGGAACGCGAGCAAGACCACTTCAATCCTGCCGTTGCATGGGAATAATCCACAGTGGTCGGGCGGAAAATTCACCGAGCACATGCACTGTTCTTGCCATTAAGCTCGTTTCAAATTAATACAGGCTCGTATTCCGTTCCATTACATCCCGCGTTTCGCGATTTTTCTCCAGACCCATGCGCGCCGTGAATAAATCATTCACGAGCCCCGACAGCCGTTTCAATATCGCGTATTTGTTTTAGAGTGCAAAACTAATCCTTGGATTTATCGTCGCACCGTATTCAAAGTACATCGTTTCCGACAAATTCGATCTCTACTTATTTCAAACTGTATTTCAAGATCTTTAGCGTGCTAATTAAACTGCGGATTTTAAAGAGATTAAATGCATTCGACTCGTCTCGTAAAAATTATAAGAAATAAATTTCTAGTTCTACAATTTGCACGGAGAATTTTACTATCTTCGTTAGACAGCCTCCAGTTTTAACAATAAAACGAGCAACATCTTCTAAATTCGATAACGCAAAACAGTATAGACATTTAAGGAATTCGAAAATAGCGTCGCATTATTTTTACTTTGCAATTTACTAAATATTAATATCGTACCACGTTATCGTATACTGGATGTACGCTTTTAAATAATTTCGTCATCTCGTCGTCGTATCATCGTCTTCATTATTATTCGCATTCGTTCGTTATCGTTCAATATTTCATTATATTTGTGATATTTATCATTTTTATTAAGTTCATGGTATTTATAATTTTCATTGTGTTTGCGATACTTATAATTTTCATTACGTTTGTGGTATTCATAATCTTCATTATATTCGTAACATTTATCATTTTGATCGTATTCGTGATATTTACCATTTTCATCGCGTTGTATTAAACGCATTCAATTATACTGCGCCAATTTTGTCAGTAATTATTGCAGACAATTTCAGTATATATTTTTAACATATTTAAGAAAAATGAATATTTTCTGAAGTCGGTAATCTTGAGCGTCCTGCGAAAGGGTTCGCCATGGCGGTCCGACCGAGGATCGGAAGCCGATCTTACGCCGGCGGTGCTTTTTATTTGCACAATCCGTTTCGCAAATGTTTTTGTGCAGCAGCTCGACCGCGGAATTATTATCTCGTGTCAAGCCGGGCGCACCGACCCGACGAATTAATCCGACGCGATCCCCCGAGGCTGCCGATCTCGGTTTCGTTTCACGCGCGACTCGCTCGCTGCGAATATTTTAACGCGTCGCTTGCCATTAAGGCTTCATTAACCCGGGACGCGTCCGAATGACTTTCGATATCTCTGTTTGCATCCCCGCCGTTTGGAAAGATCGACGGTGGAATTGGAAATTTCTCGGGAGGTGGAATCGAGACAGGAAATTTCTCGCTGAAAATCGAGACGAACCGCAAAATTGTTTAGCTGGAAATTGTTGGATACGATAGGAGATCCTATCCGAATCGAACACAGTTTTCCTAAATGAACTCGTATAAATGGGTTCAAGGTTACTTTTATTTTTCAAATTGACGTAATATTTGAATCAAAACGTGCCATCTTCAGCGTCTCATAAATTATACTGATGAGAATACGCGAAAATTATTGGTTAAATATTGTCTGGCACGAAGACAGACATTATATAAACTAGTGAGAATTTTCAGAAGTCGAACGCGACCAGGTAATCTATTTAAAAAGAAAATGTGGTGTGACATTTTTCAATGAAATCGTTGCTGTAATAATTTAAGCATTTAATTAGGAAGTTACAAGGATTGGTACTAGCACGGTGGTAGATGGATGATGAAAGAATTAAAGAAATGAAGAAGACGCGGGGGGAGCAGATGAGACGTTGATGAACATTCTGATTTACTTCTACGTCATTCGTCTTAAAAAATGAATGAGCATCGTTCGTTTGAATGAACATCGACACTCTATGTACTTGTCAAAGAAGATAAAAGGAGTTATTTATCTCAGAGTCGGTTACTAGGCTTTTCAATTATTGTGCTGTGTGCAAAAGTGGCTTCGCAAATTTCAAAAGAGATTGTCACATAACATTAATCCAAATAATATGATTTACGTTGTTATCGCGTTACTTTTTATATTATATCACTTCAGTGGTCTAATTGCCTCATAGAAATGAAAAGATCTAATTCATTACGGTTTTGTAAAGTTTCTATTACGAAACTTGCTACAACAATAACGTAATTTATTCAAGTATCTCGCATGAATGAGTTTCTAAAGTGTGTAGAATTGTGGAATAAGGAAACGGTGAATTTGACCTTGGTAGAACTGGTGTCGAAAGGAGTATCATGAAAGAATGCCGGCAGTTAAAGCGTTAAAATGAATAATAATCAATCAGAATTCAATCACGAAAGTTTATAAAAATCGATGTTGGAAAGCTCGTAGAAAGTAGTATTGGAAACGTCGACGCGTATTTGTATTCGTGAGAGTCGATGAAGATAGTTCGTCCAATTAAAATGAAAACAGTGATCCTATTAAAAATGAATTATTAGAAAAATCGACGGCGAGGAGGTAGTAGAAAGTAAACTTTAGGATGCAATGTTGTAATTCGGAGCCTCGGGCAAACGGCGTTTGAACGGAGATTGATAGCCCGTTTGCGAAAGAGAAAGGCAGCCGCGATTTTTCATTGGCCGGGCCTTCAATTTTTCTGGTTCCGTTTAAAGAAAAAGTATCCGTTCGAGATCTCGTTCGAGGTGTTTCCCTTAAACGAGCCCGCTCACCGGCTGACATTTCTCGCTGGATCAATGTCAGGTTCGCCACTCGACCCGAATCAAGCCCGATCTTGACTTAAACACCAGTCGATCTCATCGACTTCCGGTCGACTAACGACAGAACAATTTCCCGGGGAATATCGCGGAGACCTCCAGCCTCCACTTATCGACGCGTTACGAGTCGAGGGAGACCTTTTTCATTCAAATGCGACCGTTCTGTCGGGAATTTGTCACAGATACCGACATTTCGATTACAAAGCCACACGGCCAATGAAATTCCACTATTTAAGTGAACAATACCTCGGTACGTAACAATGCCATGATGTTGTAATTGATATGCATGATGACAAAAATTAACGCTCTATGCACCGAAGGATCAAAGTGGCTGTTTCATAGTTGTAGTGACATTTATTGTAAAAAGCAATCGCGAACAAATAACATTTCTCCTTTTTTTATTAAGCTATGAAACTCCTATTGGGATTATTAGCAGTATGCACATTGGTCTAGATACTAACAGCGCATTTATAGAACCTAGTGTTGACTTAAAGTTGTAAATAATAGTTAACAGTAAAGAAAACAGCATAGAAATTAAATTATTATGAAGAGAAAAATTTCAGATTATAAATTAATATACATGAATGAAATAACTATTTGATTGGTCAAGCTAAATGAGCATCATCAATCACCCGAAAGGGGTTGAAATAGCTAATTGTTAATAATAGACTGTTCAAGTTTAATGTAATTAATTTTATTGTAGCACACAAAAATAAAATGCGCCAAAGAATGAACGGTGATATTTTTTAGATTCAATCATATCTATGAAGTTTAAAACTTTTTTCATGCCCCAAATGACTATGGGTTTGAAGATTGAAGGCTCTTTATAACGAGCCCACAAAATTTGATGCGCGACTTTTTGTTACCATTTTACTGCTCATAAAGGGTAGTCTTGACCCAACAGAGAAACTCGACCTTCTTCAAAAAGTTCTTCAACAAATAAGCTGTAAAATCATTGCCTAGAAAGATATAAAAAGATGGAATTTTTTAAGAAAGAATTGTACCTTCCTTTTCACAATTTTTATTAAAATTTTCTAAAATTATTAAAATTGTGGAGACTCGCTCATAGGGAACGATTGAACAAATTTTTCAATTTCTATCTAATAGTCATCTATGATAAAAGTTAGTAGATCGGATGCAAAATAAAAAGAAACGTTTAAACAATTCGAAAATATTACCTACCGCATTATTGTCAACTCATTAAAGCTGTTAAGAACAGAGATAAATCAGTTCTTGTATCTTGCAATTAATAAATACAATTTTTATTTTGCATAAAGATCCGCGGTCTAATAATAATCGAAGTGGCACAATAAATTCATCTCGTCATTGTTATAAATTAGCGCGCGCCGGTCACCTTTCTTCGACGGAACTCGGAGTAATTTCGTCGTCGGATTAGATTAAAAATATGTTCGCCGAAGAATGGACAGTAAATTGCGAGAACACGTCGGCCGGTCATCAAAGAATTCAATTCGAGGGTAAACGGAATTATGCTCGCGCGCCTAACCCGAGTACCGGGTGCAATCCTACGGGAACGTTCTCGTAAAACGATCGCTCGTAAAACGCAGCAGGAGCTGTGATTCCACTGTGTCGCGTTCCTTCTTTTTTTACGCGACGCCATAAAGCGAATAAAGACGCGGGATTACGGGTTTATTCGCCGGAACATACGCACTTCGAGTATTTTTTCCCGGCCGACTTTTTTTTAAACTGCTCCTCGAGATCACCGGCAGAACAGGGGACAACGAGATGCCTTTAAATAAACAGCAGGCTCGATCGAACTCGCCACGTTTAATTACTTTCTCTCCCTCGGCCGCTGTTTATTTATCACAAGTATAAATTAACGCGTCGACGGCCGTGCTTGATCATCAATCATCGACGCTGCTGATTTTTAAGAAATGCTACCGCGACGAGTCCCGTCGAATCGAGGTTTCTCGGCGATGGTCGTGATGATCTCTTCTTCGTTTATTTCAATTAATTTCTGATTTTATTTACATTGTTTCTTCGTTTCATTTAAATTATTTTCTGACTTTATTTACATTATTTTGCGTATTATTCGTGTTATTTTCTAATGTCGTTTAAACGAATTTTTTGCTTCACTTAACTTGTTTCCCGATTTTATTTAAATCATTTTTTAATTTTATCTTAGTAATTTTTTTACACTATTATTTTTTAATTTACTGAATTTATCGAGTAAAATCGATTAAGCTCGGAGATAGAAGTGGAAATATATTACTGGAATATCATTAAAACCATTAAAGCTCGGTGCAAACAGATTCCATGAAACTCAATTCGCGTAAATAGCACGTCAAAGAGCATCATTTCGTTTGAGTAAAAAAGTACGAAGGGTAAGGAAAAACATATAATAAATATACAGATGGGAATGGATAAAAATACGAAGCTGAATACGGTACGTACCCGGCGGATTATGAATTTCGCACAAGATTATTCGTTCAGAATACGTACGATATGATTGTGCATACAAATGGACCGGAATGTCTGTGTCCATGGCGAACCAATTCCACTTACGTAAACCCGAATGCACACGTTCCTTCGATATCGAGAGGGAGTCTACCAGGCAAAATAAATTTCCCCCCGCGTTTCCGACTTACTTTTACGGACGGAATGACGTTCATGGGGATCCAGGAATTTTCACTTTTCTTTCAATCGAGAATCGACGCCTGGCCAAGAATTCGCAAACAACGGAACGAACGCGAGAGGAGCGTTTCGACGAATCCGATGCGGAAAGCAATTTAATGAGCGCCCGATTACTTCCTCGGTGCGTTCAGAATACGAAGTGAATGTCTGGTCGCGAAAATATTCGACAGCATACAGGAACCGATCCGATCGAAATAGGTATTCACCGCAGTCGACGATGTACTGTTAATTCAATTATGCGCCGCATCGAGAGATCATTCTTTTCGGCTCCCAGACTTCCTGGAGTCGAGAAACATTTTCAAACGGGTGTTCGTCGGCCAACCGATTGAATCGTAAATCGACTTAATCGGTCGCCTTTCGACTGAATGCGAATCGACGTGACGGAAGATGGGATCACGATCATCGATCTTAACCGCTCGAGTCCCAGATGGTATTGAAAAAACACTGTCGAAGAACTCCAAACAGCGCAACCGCGCTTTCTCTAAATGAGTACGAAAAGACCCGAGCAGCGCGATAACGCTTTTTTATTTTATGTTAAGAAATACCAAGCGGCGCGATAGCGCTTCGTTTATTTTACATCGATGAATCCCAATCGGAGCAGTAGCGCTTCTTGTATTTGTTAGGCAACGCGATTTTCGCCTTTTTCTCATCGCTCCGTCACATATATTGCAGTTTGCAAAGCGATCGGACGTATTCTTGCGTATGTGTTTCTCATTGTTAATAATTGTGTGTTTCAAAATGATTTACTGTCTAACTTTTTTAAATTTGGTGTATCCGCAAAAAAGTAGAATGAATCAAAAAAAGAAATCTATTAAAAGGAGCTGTGTGATGGACTTGCTTCAGTAAATCAGGGCGCGCTACTTCAGCAATCGGTAACGCACCGTCAGTTGTCCACAATATTCGTAATGTACTGGGTTTTCTCGACATAAAATCTCAACAGCGCGATCGCGCTGCTTGGGACTCAAACGGTTAACAAAAGACCATTTCTCTGTAATCATTGACATTCGTGCGCTGAGAACTCCTGCAGATTTTCCGAGAACTGAAGTAAGCAAATCGACGAGGAAAGTAATTAAAACAGAATTTTAAGAGAGTGTGAGATCATTTGTGTATTAATGTGTGTTGAACAATTGTGCGCGACATTCGTGTTAATATTTTAATTTTGTATTTGATATTAATAAATATTATTATCTACGGTTCCAGAATTACCTGAAATCGTTTTGGTGTTTCTAATTCAATTATAGACAAGGCTGGAAAATTTATTTACCATAATTATAGTACTCCAGACTCCCGAGTGATCAATAAGGATATAATCTTGCAGTTATTGGTTTTATTTGGCTAGGAAATTATCCTGCAAATGATTTATCCAATCCGAAATTAGACTGCGAATGGACGCAACTTGTTACGTCGAACTAAAATGGACGAGAAACACCCGGGAAGGTTAAATCGAGTGAAACGAACGAGAATTTGATCGTAAAACGCATCATCCGCGATGTAACGCGTAGTACTATTGCTATTCTCGGTAAAAGTTGATGTTGATTACGCTCGCCCACATGTCTATTTTGCATAAATATGTACGTGGAATGTCGCTCGAGGAAGTGAGCACCGTATGAACGGTGGGAAACCTCGTCGGCTTCGAGTGTCCCTTCCACGGTCCGCGGAATGTCGAAAGTGGACCGACAGGCTGCGCGAAGATGACATAATGGAAAACAATCCTTTCCCATGATACAAACGTAATCGTCCCTATTTGCTTATGGTTCTTCAACGTTGCTTACTACTTAGACTATACAAGCCGCAACGCTGACAAAAACAAGAAATTACGATATCATTATCAATTAACTTTCCTAGAATTCTAAATAATTATCAGACCCGTCCATCTTGTTTATTAGTTGTAAAAATTTAATCAAATAAATCTACTCTAAACGTAAAAATTGATCATACTTATACTTAATATTCGAATGACGAGACTATTTGTACATTTGGGCTCCGTGTACGTATAAATGTTATTATTTGATTATCTAGTTTCTGACAATTAAATCGTTGTATTTGGAGAATGCAATGAAATGATAATATAAATAAAATTTGATAAAAGAATGATATCGATGCAGCCTTCAGGAAACGAGAAATGTCGATATCGAAAGTGCCATTACCACCATGTTTGTTATCTAAAGTAAAACTAACGTGTCTAGCAGAAGTACTTTAAAAAATATAAAAATTGAGAAATAAAATGGTAAATAAGATCGTAAGTATACTCAGGAATTTGCAAGTAATCTCAGTGTTTTGTATTTCGCATGAAAGTCCGAATCACCGTAACGGGTCTAGAAGCACGCGAATCCAAATTTTCCATTGCACTATTCGCGAGGACGGGTGGCCGGAGTCACCAGTCGACTGTGTCTCGAGATTTACAGCGCAAATATACTTCGCCAGCGGCGGCAACCCATCCCGATGGACGAATAATAAACAAGACTAATGCGCGGTGCATGAATCAAACCGGGGAATGCCGTCTGTGTTAGCACAGTTAGACTAAATTCAAGCAAACCCGCCGAGGAGATTTTCCAGAAGATTAATTGCCCTTCACTTATGCGATTCCCTTACGATTGTATCGCGATTGTATTCTACGGGTTCCCTTACAAGTACGAGTCTGCATGAAATTTCAAGGAAAAGCACATTATGGACATTTTGAAAATATTTTGGGAGTCGTGAAAAAATCGGGCTTTTCGAAGCAGTGTTAAAGAACTTGGAGAGCCCTTGAAGAAATTATGGAGCTTTCGAGAAAATCGTAGGGCTCGCGAGATTAGTTCGGTACTGTTTAAAAATGTGGTTAGGCCACGGTATTGCTTTGTGTTTTAATACTAACAAGAGGATTATGCAACTATTGAAAAACTAGTGAAGCTCGTGAACAAATTTTGAGGCTTTTCGAAAACAAGTAAGGCCCATGAGAAGGTTATGAAGCTTTCGAAAAATTAGTCGAGCTCGCGAAAAAAATTGTGGAGCTTTCGAAAAATTAGCGAAGCTTGTGACGAAATTGTGGAGCTTTTAGGAAATTAACGGAATTCGCGAAAAATCTGTGGAGCTTTTGGAAAGTTAGCGAAGCTGGTGAAAAAACTGTGAAGCTTTTGGAAAGTTGGTGAAGCTCGTGAAAAAATTGTAGAGCGTTTGAAAAATGATAGAAGCTCGTGCAAAAATTGTACCGCTTTCGATAAACTTGCGGGGTTAATGAAAACATTACGCGGGCCGTGACAGAATAGCGAGCACCGCGAATAAATTAGATAACGCGACATGGTAACAAGGATAAAGGAGTAACAGCCTCGGTCCGGCGATAACCCTTGAACTCGGTCACGAGAAAAGGAGTCAGCATCCTTCCGATCGTAAAGCATTCCGCGCGAGTAATGCGACGAAGACGGATGGTCGAGAACGAAGGTCTGTATCACGGCCCTCATTCGCATGGGCAAATCAGATTTTCGGATCCGGCTCAAGGATCCCTGGACCGGGCGTACTTGCTCCATTCTTGTCCCTTCTTTGTTGTTATTAACTTTCGAAACGGCGGCCTCCAACGTCCACTCGAGAACGTCCTCGCCGCCGTTGCCTCAGCAAGGGCAACGTTCCGTCTCGTTTCGTCTCGTCTCGTTTCGTCTCGTTCCGTCTCGTCTCGACCCGATCCGCCTCGCCTCGTCTCGCCCCTTTTATTGATATTAATCGAGAAAAATGCTTGACGAGATCTTCAGCCTGTGGCCTCGACCTCCGCGCGGAAAAGTGGACGCGTGAAGTAACGAATTAACATCTCAACGTGGCAACACGTAATCGCGTTAGTTATTATTCACGTGCCTCGCGTGCTGTACAACATGTACTGTAGCAATCGCTGACTCGTTACTTCAGAAATTCGTCCTTTAGCACGTTGACTGACGATCAAGCAACCTCAAACGTTTCAAAAATTAAAAAATGTAATTTAAGAGGATGACTGCCAGGCCTAGTTTGAAGAAACCTGTTCTAGAGGCCGATGCATAAAAAGGAAATAAATAATAATAATTAAAATATTTTAAATAAATCTTTATAATAATTATTTGTTATTATCATAATACTAATTTAATAATATAATAATAATTTTGTTCAGCAATAGTGTGAAACTAGAGCTAAATAAAAATGTAATTTTCCTTTCAATAATTCTGATCAACTCAAAATAATATAACAATGTTCTCAAATTCTTCTTTTAAATAAAATCTGCTGTCTGATAATGAATTATGTATTAGATTAGGTATGGAATCTTTGTCCGGAGTCTGACTCGTTGTTACAGTGGTTGATGGACATGATATTGCTATTTTGTTTGTACCATATAGAATTTTCTGGTAAATCGCATTTGTTCGTCATTCGGCTCCTTACGAAATGTTCTACTAAATTTGTGATTAAGCCTGGACTTATATTTACGATTTTCTCGATTTCAAATCCCGACATACAGCGAGCAGACGCGGCAAAAGTGGGAGCGCTAAGCTCAGAAGCAAAGAATTTAATTTATCCGCGCTCGGAACAGCAAGCATTCGGAAGAATATTGGATTTACCAATGAAACATCCGCCATTCCTCCGCGAGAGCGTCGGAAACAAGAAGATGAGTCTAAGAGAATCCTCTCGTCAGTCACGTTCCCGGCGCAGCAATTCGTAGTTTCATCAGCGTCGCCGCCTCATTTGGAGAACGACGAAGAAGACGAAGAAAGGAGGAGCGGGGGTAAAAAAAAGAAGCTGAATGAAGGATCGCTTGATCCGGTGCCAAGTGAAACCCAGCGGGGTTTCGCAGGTGAGGCAGCCGGATGCAAATGCGAGAATCGACGACCTCCTTCACCTCCTCTTTCTTTCCTGCGCAGGAGAAGATACGGGTCGTAAGGTCCGCGGGCAGATAACGCCGAGCATAAAGAAGCCGTCACGTGGTCGGGTTAACGAACACGTTGCCTTTGGCTAACAGTTTTATTGTCGCGCGAGAGTACGCGAGAGCGAATGTATTAGCTACTGGTCGGCTCTTTTTCCACGTCTTTCCTTATCGACGCTGCTTATCACTGGGAACGAGTCGTTACCTTTATGGCCCCCGATCCACCTTATCGCTGGAACCGTCGACGCGCCTCGTAAATTTGATTGTCAACGGAATTCGCGACCATCCAATCACGTCTCTTACAACGGAACAGTCTGGTTAACAAGCACACTGACAAAACAGATTCTTCTCTCTCTCTCTCTCTCTCTCTCTCTGCGCTTTTATCTTTCGCCAGCTCCGACGCGATGGAAAGTCTGCGAACCTTGGGCCAGCAACAAAGCTGACGAGTTTATTGCTCCTCCCGACGATTTTCCCTATTTGGTTCGCCGTTAGTCCGTTCCTGATGCGCACAGCTGGCTGAGAACCCATTTTTCGTAGTCGAAATTCAATCTTTGAAGTTTCGCATTGTTGAAACAATTTTTTATACGTCGATTGATCTTCGAAATTCGTAATCCGTTACAATAGCTCGTATTCTCCCGCATGGGTTGGATCAATGCACACTAAAAATGACATACTAGCTTATTTCTGTCAGCGATGTCCCGAGTGTCGCATCGTCGCTTGTTCATTGCATACCAAGTCGCATCTTTCATTGTTTTGTCTGCTCGTTGGCGTTCAGATCAGCTTAGCGCCGTTGTCATTCATACGTTGCGAAATTAAAGAGATATTACAAATATCTTAGAAATTGTAATTATACGATTATTTTTATAAATACTATCGCATAGTGCATTCAATGAACTTTAAGTTTTACTAGTTATATATCATTCGAGATTCAAAAGTTGTCGCCAAAATTCCTTAATATCTGGCATGTTCTCATTAGAATGCTAAACCAAAGAAGAGAATTCCTAAAAAATAGTAAACGAAAGCGTATAAAAATTGATAGTAATTATTCTGAATGATGAAAGTGATTATGAAGAATATTATGACGCAAAATGTTTACTTTGTACAGGCTATTGCTCTTCAGACGTACATGCGAACAATTTTTTCAATGTATAAAGTGTTACCTACTTTATAAAATAGAAATTTTTCTGCATTATCTGCCAAAAATAGGAATCAAGGATAAACTTGTTTCTTTTTCTGATAATTGTTTCATAAGGCAACAATAATGTGTCAGTATTCTTAAGTCCTTCTGATGGCGTTCCTATTAAGACCAAATCTAATTAAAAGCGACTATCGTGCCTTGCTTTCTAAAAAAAGGCAAAACCAAACGTATTTCGACATTTCCTCATTTTTATCGCAATGTACGCCTCCGTTAAGGTATATTGATTTAATCATTTCCTATAAAAGACCCTTTACAATTTCAATAACAGTAAAATAGAAGATGCGAACGCGTTCATTTTGGCCAGATTTAGTGTCGAATTTCAACAAGTAGGTAGAATAGGAAAATCAATCTAGCAAATAGCTTTTTTATTCTCTATCTGATACGATTTAATCGTGAAGGCATAATTCATTTTGTTTCTTCCGATCATTGTTGTTTTTACCGACTTGAATCGTGTCAATTAACAAAGACATCTCGCAAAGAGGGAACATATTTTACACCTTTCACCCCAAGTTCAAATAGTGAAAAGCATTAAAGTTGTTCCCATAACTAAGTACAATTCTAACATTTAGTATTGATAAAATTTTAGAGTTGCGCCATCCGGAAATCCAGTTGAATGCGCCGTGACCATACGTGTCTCTATAATTGCATTCTTAAAAGTTTAACCGTTGCATGAATATTAATTAAATTCGTTGCTTTCAAACGCTATTCCATCACCAGTGTTTTTATCCCATCCTGTAACTTTAGGTATGAATGTATAAAATCTATTTATGACTTTCCCGGCAAGAACCACTACAATTCAGCAGCCACGAACTATACCAATAAATCCTGTCGATTTGAGCATGGGTATACTAGAAATAATTAGAACTCGGCGTAGCTGGTTCGCGAACGATTCTTACCGGTGTCATTGGGACGTCCGACGAGTCTCGTGGCAGGAATAATTTAATTCCACGTCAGCTGGTAGTCGGGGGAGACCGAGAAAAATATTCTCATTCCGTAGCGGGATGCCGAGCATTCCTCGCGCCCCGTGGATACGGGCCTTTACGTAATTATTCTACGAGAAGCCATAACCGCGTGCAGGGAAGGCGTGCACGTGCACGCGTCTTTACGACCGCGGGATTACACGGTGCCGGCGATGGAGAAACGCGCACCGGGACAGAGTTTAAACTAGTTTAATGCGTCCAATTAATCTAATCATGGCCGATCGTTATTCGTCCCGCGCGAAACTGCATTGCGTAACGCTGATCGAAGTTTCCATCGGGACTATTTAATGCGGCTGTAAACACCCTCTTTACGAGGCGGACGCCGGCATTGAAGTCGGAACGACGACGTCGGCTCATCGGATGTCGGATCTATCCGGTTCCGCGGATAATGCGTTCCGCGCGAATCGAAGTCAGGCCTGGATCGGACCTAGGCGGCGTCTTCACTGGCACGCTTCTTATATGTGATCCGAGCAGGCAAATTTCGTTCGTAATAAAAATGTAAAATAATTATTTGGAAGAATTTATTTCGTGTCGTCATTTTCGATAACGTTGTTTCGAAATAATATGATATCGATTAATTTCTTTATTTCCAATTGGCAAAGAGAAATGAAGCTGAAAATGCACAAAAAGACTTTATTAATAATTAGTCTAATTAAGTCTAACTTAACGTGAAGGATTAGAGGAAGGAAGAATTAAAAACGGATGTAGAGCGTCGCGAAGACAATAACAAGTATAAGAAGCACAAATCATTATCGACAAATGATTAAGACCGCATGCAGAAGTTGTTAATCGGAGTCTCAACTTCGTTATTTACTTTGTGCGTTCGCGTGCATTTACATGACGTGGTAATAAAAATCAAATTACGACTAATGGCCCAGACCCACGGACCCGATAATTTTCTCGGGCGGAAGCATTCGTTTGAAACCGAGAGCTGAATTACGAGAACAGACCTTCCCGTGGACAAGGGATATTGTCCTGCGAAGCTTTACGTCCAGGAGCAACATAAATAATTCCTATAACTGTCAGCTCGACAAGTTTTATCGCCACGTTATAAAATAATATTACCCTGTTTTATTGATCATGAACCCTGCTCTTATATTCTTGACCGGCGGTATTCATACGCGGCAACGAAACATTGTGACACGGTTGCAAGGGTCCGTGAATAAGGAATAAAACCAGATCGAACACGATAAACCCCGAATAAACGGGGCCCATGTTTGGGCAAACGTGTCGCAGCCCTGGCCGGTGCAACACGGTGCTCGGTTTACGAGCCCGCCCCATATAATAACACGATTTTCAATTACCGGGATAATTGTCGACCAGTAATTCGCTTAATTTCCCCATTAAGATGGAGATTACGGTCCAAAATGCTTGCATAACGCCGGTCGGATTTACAAGAGCACACAGGGGACATTGTGACACTATAAAACACGGGATAATACCCGAGCGAGATCGAGCCGTGCGTTCAAATTAAAGACAGTACTTGCGACTGCAATTAATAAAAATGCGCGTGACGTGTACCGTTCCGATCGTAATTGTTGAACCGACCTTAAAGGTTCAATGGACGTTTCATACGCGGAACAATTACTTCCGGATTTTCAGGAATTTTATTCTCCTTATTATAATACTTTGTACTTTGTTCCCAGTGCTCTGTGCTTTGTACACTGTTTATTTTCTACGTTGTGCATTGAACTTTGTATATTGTACTTTGTATATTGTACTTTGTACTTTGTACCTTGTACATTGTATATCTTGTACTTTGTGGTTTGTATTTTATAGTTTGTACTTTATATTTTATATTTTGTACTATACACTTTTTATTTTATACTTTGTATTTTATACTTTGTACTTTGTATTCTGTACTTTGTATTTTGCACTTTGTATTTTGCACTTTGTATTTTGCACTTTGTATTTTGCACTTTGTACTTTGCAATTTGTACTTTGCACTTTGTACTTTGTACCTTGTACATCGTATATTTTGTTCTTTGTAATTTGTACTTTGTATTTTGTACTTTGTATTTTGTATTTTGTACTTTGCATTTTGCACTTTGTATTTTGCGCTTTGTACTTTGTACCTTGTACATTGTATATTTTGTACTTTGTATTTTGTACTTTGTACCTTTTACTTCGTACTTTGTACTTTCCTATACAATTTTTTTGTGTGCACGATGCGTATAAAAATCCGCCGTAGCCAAAGGGTCAATTCAAATGATAATGCAAAGTATACTAAGAGACAATTCTGAACCACCCCGTACGTTACCGAACAAATTAAAAGGCAACGATGAAGATGCACAAGTAACAATTTCAAATCGATTTCCGCTAAAATAGAGCCGGTGCAAAGACATTCTTGGCACACTCCCGACTCGCGCGTTTCGCAATTGGACTGAACTCTATGCGGTCTTGAACCTGTCGGTTCGACTCGCCTTGGGCTTTTTTTCAGCTGCCGGCTCCTTATGGGACCAGGTTTTCAGGCTGGCGAGACAGAGACAGATAAACGGAGGGAGAAAGGGGGAGACTTTCATTCACCGGACATCGGCGGAGTCTCGAAATAAATCACGGCGCGCCGCGAAACCGCGACGATTCAATGTCAAGATTCAGAGGCCGGGTCCGTGACTCGTTCCTCCGGCCCGGTGATTTAGGTCAATGACGAAAACGAAATAATCGCTTCCCGTGTCCCTTTGATCGAGCACCACCGTCGGCACTTCCTGTTTGCGAGAGTGCCCCGGCCCGTTTCCCGCTGTCGAGCTTCGAATCACGACGCGCTTCGATGCTTCTGATCGATGCTTTGATCGCTGCTCACCGGGCAAAATCCCTCGCAATCTCGCAAATGGACTGCGCCAACTTTTTTTCGAACGGTTATCAATCGGTTCTTCCGATTGGCTCGATGATCACGGTGTTTAACTGCCGGGAAAAATGGCGGTGAGGTTAAAACACCGAGGAATCATGACTTCATCCCGGTCGATTTTATGACGAACGTGTTACCGTAACAGTATACTTTATTCTAAATAGATTGCGGTTTGTTGCGTAGAATAAAAGTCGTTTAACACGTTCAGTGCCACGTCACCCAAATATGGGTAACGCTAGTTTTTAAACAATTTTGAAAATTCATTTTCATTTTAATATATCCGAACAAACTAAATTTGACTAGGACGTTTCGGATGCGAAAGAGTTTTAGAACTTTCTAGTTTTCTAATTTCGCTGTAATTAATTAAATTGCTTTGATTTTGTGAAAATTTTGTTGGTCGATTGTTGGCGACCAACGTGTTAAGGCAACTGCAAAATGTAGAATTTACAGATATATATGCTTCAACAATTTTAACTCTGTATACTGATAATTATGATCCTTTCGAAAGAATTGTCGTTTCATAAAATTTACAACGGTGCAATCTTGTATAAAATTCGATTTAAATTACCAAATCAGTAAAAATTACTAGTTTCTGATTTTTAAAGATTTTTCTATAACAAATGTGTAGACGACCTTCTTTATTCAAGCATACGCGTGTCATAATAGAAATTGTACGTAGTTTAAATAAATTTTTCCATTGTTATCAAACAATACCCATTAGTTACAACATTACATCATATTAATTTTAGTCAACATGATTTGTGTCAATCGGCATAGATGAAGAAGGCAGCTGAATGTAGATTATTGATTGCTGTTTGTGTTCAACGAGTCATAGTTCATTAAATATTTGCTGCTGTTAAAGCTGGTGTGTCATTTATTAATAGACTGCGGATTTTATGTATTTATATTATTATACATATAAATATTATATAAGTATTATAATTATATATAATTTATATTATATATATTTCAAGAATTTAAAAATACTATTTGATTAGTTGCAATGCAATAAAATAATTTAAAAGGAAGATGTTTATGCAGCTTCTGTATCTTCGAATAATGCAAACAATTTTTATTTCGCACAAAAATCCGCAGTCTAGTTACTAGTTCTCCCCTATTATAAATTCAACAATATCAACAATTACTCCTATCTGCCACTAAGAAAACTTAATAACAGCTCGCAAGCGGGTCGAATAGACTCCGCCTGAGCCAGCCTGTATATATTTTCAATCGTATCTGTTTCGTCGAACTACGTGTTTACCCAAGTCCTGTTCCACTATAGTTTAAGTCTTGCTTTCAGCAGAGAAACAGCCCGTTATCTGCGTGCCGCGATAAAGGCAACACCATTATTATTGCACCGTGGAAAGACAGGTAAGCGCCGCGGGTTTCGCCGTCGTCGGAACGCAATAATTTTCCTCGGGTGATCCGGCGCAATTTTTGCCCGCTTATCAGTGACAATTTAAACGGTACCGCAGTGACGTAACGCGACCGGCAAAGGCTCCCATTCTACGTTGTATCCGTCGAAGAACGAGTTCTCCGGCATTACGGGGGAAGCATCACGCCTCGAGAGGGGCTGAGGGTGCGGCCGAACGAGGAGGAAGAGGAGGAGCTGGAGGGAATGAAAGGTTTCGTAACATCGATAGCGCGAATCCAATATTCCCCCGGTTTCTCGGCCCGAGAATACGCTTCGTTCCGAGGGAATAACCTGTGCGCCTATTTTCACACTTTTGGCCGGGCCGCGGCAGATTTCCTCTTCCATTTCTCAGCGCACGTTCCGCGGGAAGTGTACCTATGCCGAACACCGTGTCACCGGAGGAATTCAAAGGAGGACAGAAATTTCTGTCGTGAATTCTCGGTCGGGTTCCCGAGGATCCTGACCGATCCAATTTACTGAGCGACGATTGCGAATACAGGTGCGCCATCCCCGCTCTTCGAAGACGCTTCTCCTCGTCGTGTATCCACGGAGATCTCCGTTCGCATTCAGCCTTTGTCCAAACTAGTGATCTCTGTTTCGCTTGTCTCGAGGATGCACTTGTATGAGTAGCGCTTCGTGTGTAACACGATGCAATAAAAAATAATATGGACCTATTTACAAATCAGCATCAACAACCTCGGAAAATCCGAAAAAAATATCGTTCAAATTTTATAGAAGACAATCTTTTGTAACGTATTGTTAACAATATATTGGTAACAAAATTTATCCTATTATTCATAAAGGATACCATAATTGCGCTACTAAAAATGTAGATCATAATTACGCTTTAAGAGAGCGCCGCGTCATGCATATATGTGGGTGACGGAATTATTTTTCAATTTTTAAAAATTTATATCTACGCTAATAACATTCGCAGTAACTGCTGTCATATAACTCTGCTTTGGAATTTTCATCGCGTTGAATAAAATACTTCAATTTTATGAAATTTTTCAGGTTTTTGGCGCGGCCGTCGAAGTATTAATACAGAAAAATTGACGGCAGACGCTGCATAGTCCACGATAAAAATCGAAATTAGCATAAACACGAGCGTTCGATAAATGTCAGAGACAGTGGCATTAGCAAGCTCGAGGGACAAGCGATGGTAACGCTAGATTCGCGTGGGAACAACTCAAACATTTGGCGATGACGCGGGGGCGGGAGCGAGAGGCCGGGACGAACCGTCGATTGTAAACATTTAGCCGAGCAAAAGGTGCGGCCGTAATTAATTAAACGTCCACCGGGCGGCACGCCGCGGCGCGCGGAACAGAACACGCTAGCCCGCCCATAATTCATAAATGAGCACTCGCACGTGCACCTCGCTTCGCCTCGTCGTCCGACTGTAACCGTCCCGTGCAATCTGCATAGCTAAGTGCGCGGTGGAGTACCTGCGCGTCGACTTGACCCATTTACCCAATGACCTCGCGCGGCCGAGACATTTTTTGAAGAGAGTATCTACCTAATGGCTGAGGCCGGACTTGTTTCCACGGCTCGAGACCGCCTCTGAATTCCGCCACCCCTTTCTACCCCCACCGCCGTTTCCAACTTTTTCTTGTTCTTTCTTCGTACACATTCTTCGGAGAAACAAAGGTGACAGTCGGATGAAAGAGATTTATTATTTCCGAGGAGAGGAGAACGTTGCGCGGCCTGCTTCCCCGGCTCGGGAACTTTCATATTCATGATACACGACGCGGACCCTGAGGAATTCGCCCGGAAATGAGAGTTCCGGAAGCCTGGACGAGGAAATTTTTGTTTGTCTCCCGTGATCGTTGATTCTCGAGTTTTCTTTCATTTTGAAAGGATTCGGAAAGCCTCCGATCGCGTTGTCCTTTGACGGTGGTAGCGACACGAATGTCGTGCTTTATCTTTATGTTTCTCGAAACATTTGTTTGATTTAATATTTCAAATAAAAACAAACACGAAAAGTAAAACAAAAATTTGGTATAATATTTTTTTATTTGGGTTCTCGGGAAAATCGACATGCTGGTCGGAATTAATTTTTGTCGATAACGTAATTAATTTTATATAACATATATAATAATATAATATTATATTATACATAAGATAACATATATAATAATATATTGTATATATTATTATATATAACAATGTATTATACGTGTAAAATGTGTATGTGTGTGTGTGTGTGTGTGTGTGTGTGTGTGTGTGTGTGTGTGTGTGTGTGTGTGTGTGTGTGTGTGTGTGTGTGTGTGTGTGTGTATGTATGTATGTATATAATATATTAATTTTATATAACATAATTCTTTTTTAAAGTTCAGATATATATATATGTAACAGAATAATATGTTTTAATTTGTAAATCATTTAGTTGTCGTCTGTTCTTCTACGACAGTTGTCTCAGTCCAAGATAATGTTTAAAAACATTAATTATTGCGGACTACATTGACGGAGACACCTGAGATAGTATAATAGATGACAACTAAATCCAAAACAAAAGTTGTCTCGTTTGATTAGAGAAATTGAGAAACATACTTGCAAAAGAAATCATAATGCAAGTTGTCAATGTAAATATAGCTAAGCTTTGGAAGCTCAAGGAAATAAAATGTTTGTTTCATTTTATCATGAGAAAAATGAAAATCCCACTTGTCTTTTCTTCTCTCCTACCTTATTTCGTCAGAAATATAAGCTTATGTTACTCTTCTCGACCGCATGAATACTACTATCTTTTAAAAACAATGTATTCAAAAGTGAAGTGCCAAGATACAATATCTTGGTAAAAATGACTTTCTAATGCGCGGATAAAACACTTTATCGGGAGGTACTTGCTCCGCCTTTTATCCACTATCGAGCTATCTACCATTGAATGATCCATATCGTTCTAGTATATCTCGATCGAATTCATTGCATTTAAGATCTTTGTTGGAGAACAATGTACCCCTGTTTTATCGATAATCGTTCCCAAGGTTCCGCCGGGTTTTGAAACAACAATGAGTGCTTACTACTTGAAAAGACTGATAGACTGTCATGTGACAGCAGATTCAAGATTTCCACTTCCGTCGGGGTATTGTTCAATCCTCTATAGCATTGCGCAACTTTTTAGTCACGCATTTGTTATTTACATTTTCCAAACTTTGTTTCGTCTAATTTCATTTTATTTCGCAACATTTTCGCGACTACAGGATTGCTTTGGGATTCTGTAGTGTGATCGATTACTATCATACACCATTCTAAGCTTAAGGAAAACTAGATTACGGAGGTTAACAAAATCATTCATCTTGTCCCATCCAGCTCTATCTAAAAATGCCAGCACACGAACGCTCGCAAAACGGATCGAAGAACAAATGGAACCGATTTCTCTCTGCGGCAGCTCTTTAGAAAACCTCACACGAATCTGCCATATCGAGCATTAGGAAGATGGACCGCCGAAATCCAAATCTCTCGTATCTTCCGATCACTTGGGCGTGTACCCGATATCTCGGGTTCGCGCCGGATCGAGTCGGGAATTTTTCTCGGGTTCGGGTCGGATCCCAAAATTTTGTAGTACTCGGGTACCCGACATAGAAGTCGGGTTAGGTAATGCTTAGGACAAGTCGGTAAATAAACCGACAATTCGTGCTCTACTTGGCCCGACTTTGAAGTCGGGTACCCAAAATTTTCGGGTATCCGCCCACCACTAGTTTTAAGGAATCCTCTTGCAGAAGTGTTCTGACCAAGGATGAACCATCAGGATAATCACTACTGGCCTTTGATCCATTTCTGCGGTTAGTAACGCGGTCTTTCCTGCTGTACAGGGTGTATCAAAATTATTGTAACTAGTGACCCGACCTGAACCCGAAATGTCGTGTACCCGCCCACCCCTACCGACCGCGTGTCTCTGTTTGTCGCATAAGATAATATTGTTTTTCATACATTCAACGATTTCAGAAAGCAAAAATGTTACTCAGAATGTTTTAAACCGCCTTTTGGTCAGTTTTTGCGACCGAATAGTCCATTGTGCGACGTTCGAGGCTTCGAGGCTTTAACTCGCTGTGATTTACGTTTGCCCGAGGGTCCAAGATCTCTGTTCGAGGCAGAAAAAAATATATCAAACGCCATAAAGCCTACGTCTTGCGCTGACAGCGGTTCCACTGGAAACGTATGTAGATCGTGCGATAAAAGACGGGGAGAGATAGAGAAGGAGTGCGATGAGCGAACAGACAGAGAAAGAAATGGAAGGCAGAAAGTCGAGCAGCGGATAATTTACGAGACTGGTCCGAATCTCTAGTCGGCCATTTGCGGAGTCAGGGTCGTTCAGGGACCCGGAGGTCAACGACCGTTATATAGGTGATGGTCGTGTTACCGCTTTCTCTTTCACTCTACGGACAAAAATTGTAACGCGAAAATGTGACGACGCATCAAGCGCCCGTTGCATCAGCGCACTGTTCCCCTAACTGCAGCGATTGAAGCATCTGATGCAAGTGGAACACCGGTACTGGGAGTCTAGCGTGTATTGCATCGCACATAATTTTTATATTATCACGCTCTGTATCTCTATGCAAAATAAAAAATGTGTAAGTTAAATGAGAATGTGATTTTTGAAACTTTATCTATCTGCAGTCTATTAATACAATTTTCAATTGTTATTAGATGTTAAGAGAAATTTGTAAATTTACATGATAATTCTAAATTAAATTGTTAGTACCATTGAACACTTTATTTAGCAGTTTCTAACCATAATGAAAATTCTTATTATCCACGATAACCATATTTATATATACGCCTATGGATAGAATTTTCAATTATCGTGGTAAACTATGAGAAATCAAAACAATGAAATAATTTTTAAAAACGTCTTTGAAACAATCTTTCTCTACACGGTGATCCCAAACGGAATTATTAAATAATATTACCGAGGCCGAATTGTTGGTTTACGATTTAAATAATTACTACTATTGAACAATAAATTATAGTCATCAGCCATAGACAATGTCTTAATAACTTTAACAAATCAGAAATAATACAAACGTATTCCTAACTTGATCTATCGTCTTCGCAATCCTGTGTTTCGCTGACTCATTTTTGTCGCAAGCGCATAAAATCTAGATATTACGGATAAAATACAAACGTGCACACGAAGATATGTAAATTGATGTTCCCCATTATCATCTCCAGACTTTCTCTACGATAATAGTATCTTCATCTGCGGCGCATGATTTTGACTGTGACCCGCAGGATGACGAATAGCCGGCATAACTAAGATCGTACACACATTTATGGTAATGCAGAGCATGCACAAAATAGATATGCGAGAATAGAACGAGAAAAAGTAATATACCGATCCTCAGAAAAACCAATAAATACAGAACGGAGGCGGAGGACCGTGGAATGATTCGACGGTAGCGAAGAAACATACTTCACGGATTTCTATAAAAGCCTTCGAGAAATTGTAAAATGCTTAATCCACTGGAAGCATACTTATCGGCAAGAAGAAAATTTCTTCCGATTTGGATTTACATTTGTAGGCTTCGGGTATTGCTTGCCGTCTGCAAAAGGGACGGGAAGGACATTGATTGCGACTATTGTGCCGGCACGACGCGCTCGCGCAGGGGTGTCAAGGAAAAAATTAATTCGACACCGGTTTCATCAGCGAGTCCGTAAGTGGCGCGATCTATTTAAGGCTGTTCAGGTCCTCGCAAGAAACGGGGCAATTAACGCCGAATGTTTGCAGACGAGAAAATGAAACCGTGAGCCGCTGTCGGGCCGTGGTCGGGCCGTGGTAGAGCCGACGAGGCGCGGCGGCAGGATGGCGGAGGAATGGAATATCAGAGAAGACTGCGAAAATCGCCTGTCCCTTTTTGTTCCCCGAGCAATTAACGGGCCGCGAATCGCGGCGCGCTTTAAGCGAAGCTGTCAGGAAATTACTTTGCTTGAGAAACTTGACACAAACCATCGTTTCACGCCTGGAAAGAAGCTCCTTTAAAGATCCGCGTGGAAAATTCTCGGCGCAACGAAATTATTTCGTCGGGCACAATGCGGGTATAATGGCCGGGCAAAATGGAAACGGCGCGTTCCACGGACGTAATAATCCGCCATGAACTTGTCGACTCGCCAGCGAAAGCTGAATATTAATTGCATTTATTAACGAATCTTTATCTACTCTCGCGATCGGCCGATCTATTCTTCACCGGTGCACAGTGGTCTGGCAATTCGCTATCTGCGGCTTAGATTATTTTTACCGTTGCATCAAGGTTTAAGGTTCTAGTACAGTAGGTCGTTGAATTCGTTTCGACATCGGCTAGAATATTATCAAATTATAAATATACTGACCAACTTCTGTTGGAAATATTTTTTTTCAGATCATTGGAAATGTTTGAAAAATTGTGGTTTTCAGTGACGAACGTATTTTTCAAATTATTCTACACGCGAAGCTTGCAACGGGGTGCACCTAAACTCGATTGTCTCTTTTTAGCAATTGTTTCAGCTACTATACAAAAAGGATCTCGTGTTTAAACACTTTATAGTTTCTTTTTAAAACTCTTCAACTCAAGTGTTTTCAGCTCCTAGCTAGATCAACTAGCGTTGAAAATACCGCGATGCGATTTATAAAAATCCATTTAAAATTGCAAAGCGCTGATATTCCCAGCTAAAATTTGTCTGGCCATTCTCGCGATACTGTAAATTTTCATACTAAACAAGTCTGAGGTCTATCATATTCTATCGTTTTTTAAAAAATCCTTCTTCGTGTGTAAATTGTAATCATCTTTGTATTACTTATATTACTTATGTTACTTTGTATTACAGGTACTCTTAAAAGGTCAATACATAGAACAAACTAATATTTATCGACCCAAACCGTGTAATAAATCAAATGTTTTAAACTTCAATTTGAAAATTTTAACTCTATAACATTACATTTAATTACGGAGTTACCTGACGAAAGCAATATTTCTGTTATCGAACTTTCAAAGGGTTATCAACTCGTAGGAACAAACATTTTTCCGAAACATTGAAGTTGAGAAATCCATTTCTTGTCAAAAATTACCTCTTTTCAGCTCATTGCGCGGTAAACAATAAATCATTATCTAGCTTTAATCTCCTCTCTTTTCCTCTCTTTTCCCGCCTCTTCCTCTCGCTCGTTATAACTGTCCGTTCAACGATCGGGCACCGCCGAAATTTAATAGGTCAATTTATACGGGCCAGAGAAGTCGCGGCTACTAATGACAAATCGATAAAACTGCCAACTAATTAGCGTATCGGTACAATGAACAGGCTCGTTATTTTCGGCGGTGTGTTTCAATTATTGGCAATACGTCCGGGTCCTCTCACTAGACGGAAGGACAGCAGCTATCGTGTCCATTCCAATCATAATCACATAAGACCATTTGGAAACCTAGCCCTTTACATTTCTAAAGCCCATAAAACTTCGAGTTTGCGGTCTCTAAGTCCCCTAAAACGGCGACCATTACATTCCCATGATCCTTGGGATTGTGGCCCTTTGCATTCCAAGGACACTTGGGATTATAGCTCTCAGCCTTCTCTGGACCTGCAACCCTACAAGAACCCTTTGTATTCATAAGACCCTTCGAGTCGTGTCCCTTTGAATCCCCAAGGAACTTGGAAATCTCGACCTTTGTATTCCTGGGGCGTCTTTGCAGAAGATAAGTTACATATGTAGTCGCAAAAACTGTGTAGCGTCACCTCCAGAGTCTTTGGAATTCTAACGTCGAGCACCCTGAAGGAGGATTAACTTGCAAACTTGAAATACTTGGATGACGAATCAAACATTTTGTGCGCCATTTTACTGTATTTATATTTCCTCATGCTTCATTGAATAAGAAAGCTAGGTTATTTACACTCCCGTAACCACAGAACAACGTGGCAAATCATTTGATAACAGAAAAATGAGGCAATTTTGGACCATATTCCTGAATTTTGAATGACTCTCCTGAACGACTATAGTCCAAAACGTTTATGTAATTTGAAGCCCGAAAATAACAACGCCCGCGTATGAATTAACAACGAATTGAGAAAGATTTGTAATTAAGACAAATCTGAAGCGAAACAATTGCCTCGATAATGAAAGAATAGCGACAGAACGAGAAATCTTTGTAAGTTCTAAAGCGAATCTTCCATACTTCCGTTACAATGCATTGTCAAGTCTGACTCGTAATAGGATCTCTACTAATAACCAGCTCAGTATGAATATTACTCCGTTCTTCCAAGTCGAAATGAAATTCTTTTGTAACAAATCCAACCAACGAACTCCCGATCATTGTAACTACGAAGAGGATGGTACCGCAAAGGGTTAATCGTTCCTTAATTTCCTAACTTATTTTCGAAGAAAGGATCGGTTAAAGATCAGCGCGACTGGCTACGAGAGCAGCATGGATTTCGAGCGAATTTCCGAGCTAGTTAAAGAGACTCCCGTCCGAAGAACGGAAAAACGTTCAGAAACGAGCGAACGCCGATCGATCACCGATATAGGGGTAGCTCATTGTTCGCGAGTCGCATGCCGAATGAGGAACAAGGCCTAGATTCGTGGGCCGGCGACGATCAAGGCCACGCACAACGGCGAACAACGACGCGACGGATACATCGGTCCGTGCAGCTTCTGGGCCAAGCGAAAACAAAGGGACCATCCTAGCCATTGTGTGCGAAGACGGCCGTGCGCATGCATCATGCACCGAATCCGAGCATGTTCATCGGATACCGGCGGACACAATTCCTCCAAGTGCGCGTATCGATTCCACGGTCACATTTAAGTGAACATGCACACAGCTAGCCGCAGTCCGTAAGGTATTTCGACGTTTCTGGATCTGTAACGGAGAGGTGGAACGAAAGGGACAGCGCGGCGGTTACCTCGAACATGAAGGACTTCCGCAACGAATGCGGTCTAATTATTATACTTATTCGTGCAAATAATATACTTCGCTCGAGAAAGTTCCCCCCATAGCCGTTCAAATAAAATGATCAAATTATGGGGTATGATACGGTCGATGGTATCGCAAAAACGAGTGCTATCTTCTGAATTATTCCTCGGATTTGCTTGAAACTTTCCAGACATATCCAAGAGTCTCTACTGTTTCAACTTGCGCAAAGTCGATACTTTCTTTTGTTTCACTGTATTTAACTTTTTGATATCTGATCATCGGGTATGCAAAAGAACTGTCATCGAGATGATTGTATAGAACTATATGTATAAATATATTAAATAAAAACAGAGATACCCCGGTTTTATATCGTGATAACTCTAAGCATAGCTTTGCGTTAAATTAAATTGCCAGCAGACGAACGAAAATAAATCGTCAAGCAAGAGGTTGTTTATCAAAATTATTAAGGAAACCATACTTTCTATACATCGTTGTTCGGTACTATATGGGTTAATAAGTTTGAAAAATCCTTCCTGTTAACCCTTTGATTACGAAAACTTTGACTCCAAAAATTCCTCAAAAATGGGAAATGAGGGGTTTCTAAGGACATTTGAAGTAACTTTTTCCTTAGCACAAATGCAATCCGCGGCTTTGTTTACGAGTTCTTGACGAAAAGAGACTGACCAGTTGGTCAGTGCATCTGCGCTGAAGAAAAAGTTACCTCAAATGACCCGAGGAACCTCCACACGCCCTCGCAAGTCTACTAATATGTTTAAAAGACGTAAATATACGCCCTGTACATTTCGCGGACACCATCGCTGTTGCACCAACTTATCACTACGTTAAACAAGTTAACTGAAATTTGTTATTCGTTATCAAATGTCTCTCTTTACGATTATCTTTGTAATGACAAGCGACTGGCACGCGCATTTCTCTTCGTTTGCATCGACGGTTCTGTCCGAGAGTAGGCCGTAGTCAAATTGCTAAAAAGCAATTCGGTAATCGCGTAAATGTCGCGATCGAAATCCCCTTATGTTCGAAACTGTGACGGGGGGTGTGGGGTGCGAGGATCATGTTCCCAGCGATTTCCGGCACAGTTCATGGAAGACGTCGCCCCGGAATCGGATACAGAGGAACTCGCCTAGATACATGGGCTCCCGAAACTGGGCCATCGGATAATTATTCCGTGGTAAACGACGCGTCGAGCTGTCTGTCACTACCCCCCTCCCCCCTCGCCCAGTTGCCGCCCACCGTCGCGACGTTTTTCGCGAGCGTCGCGTTCGTTCTTCCAGCGTGTTTGTTTCGACGTGGTCTCCGCGACACGCGTCATTTCGGACCCATTACAGGGGTGGGGGTTGAGAATGAAAATTGGAAACGGTGACCGTCACCTTCGGGCGAAATGACGTCGATTCGACGAGAGTGTGCGTGCGTGTCTTCCCTGTGTGTCCGTGCCGCTGTCTGTGTCCTCTGTGACACAATTCGAGGAACTAGAGGCCGCCGTCTATAGACCAGCCACCCCTCGTTCCATATTCTGCGCAGTCGATGTATCGATACGCGGTCACGTCCACCCGTCGAAACGTATCGAGATCAATACGAGCGACCGCCGTCGACGGAAAATTAACTGGTTTCATCGGATCGGCAAATATTTTTCACGCTGGCTAAATCTTGTTATCGTTATCGACGAACTTCTGTTCGGGCGTCCGCGCGAACATGCATTTCTATCATCCCCTAGGCTATTGCATTTGGTTTATTTTCGGGCATTAGTCTGTGACGCTCAAGCTAGAATTTCAACAATTTTGAATTAATTCGTTGACCTTCCGTGGCCTCCTGTGTTGGAGTCATTTCTGATTCACATCGATATTCTACTAATACATAATCGCGGTCCTCCCCACTCTTGCTCGCCGCGACTCCGGCACGGTACACGGAGGGTTGGCTGAACTGTAGCGTATAGGATTTACTTATTTATCGGAAAAGGCATCGCGAAGACAAATTGGATAGACTTAAAAAGATTATGCAATTTAAAACACGAAGCATTAGTGATCAGAACGTTATGCGAGAATATCTCCGAAGTGGAAACATGTGACTTGCGGCGTTCTTCCTTGCAGCAACAGAACTAATTTTATATTTACCAAATAAGACGTATTATATTTCTTTATTTAAATTCAATTAATTATTTATTTGTTGAAAATAAACGTGTAAAAGACGGAAGTTCTTAAAATATCCCAAAGATTATTTCAATTTTCTGCTACTGAATTCGCGAAATTTTCTGTAAAGTTTATGAAAAAGTTAGAAAGGAAGAAGTAGAACGAATGAAGACAAAATAAATAAATATTTATAAATATTTATTCAACAAAATAAATCGTTCTAGGTAAGATATGATAATGTTAATTTTATTTTATAAACGTATTAAGATTGCAGTGATTATTTAGTTAAATTTGTCTTTTTAGTTCCAATGTCAGTAGCTTATTTACTGAGCACAGTAACTGAAACCATTTTTTGGATAACAGAGGTATAAGAAAGTCGGTTGACGGTCTTCATGGACAAAGATCGTGACACAAATCCTTCCTCAGACATAACGATTACAGTTGTATTTATAGTTCGGTCTCACATTTAATTATACCACGGCAATTACGCGGGCGCCCACGCAACATTTGCATTCATGAAAGAATCCTTGTTGATGCTAGTCTAATAATCTTGTACAGGCAACCTTGAACGTACTACTGAATCAATTTCTCTATTTACATTCAATGCGTCACGGGGAACTCGCTCGCGTTATCGAATATTTTTAGATAAGATCGATTTTCTCTTGCAAAGAATTGATTTTTGAACCTATATGGCTGGAACATTTCTCTACTGCTCTCGTTGAATGCTATAAATTCTTAAAGTCAAGAGACACTTTTTTTAACAGCCTGTGCACATAGATCATGAGGCTACACTTACCGAGCTACCAAGGATATCGCGCGTTTCTTCGTAAGAATGACACTACTGAATTTATTTCCGCCATTTTAATTATAACGTATCGTTTCCTATGAAAGACGCATTATTATTTTAACAATTTTAGTGTTATTAGTTTAGTGTTAATGAAATATATAAATTTTCCAAGAGCAATCTACACCACAATTAGGTATTATTCGAAACGCCTCGAATAAATATTTATCTAAGATAATTAGACTGCGGATTTTATGCAGTTATGGTAGAAATGAGTAACTGAAATATAAGATTGTGAAGACATAAGAAGAATTTAGTAATATATACACTATTTTCAATTTATCAAAATTATTGAGAGATGAAATTTATTTTTGTCTAAATTCTGTTCGTTGCAGTTGTCTCGGAAAATTTTTGTTTTGCATAAAGATCCGGAGCTTAAAGATAATTAATTCTAAATTAATTCTTTCCTGTCGAATATTTTCCTCGAATAACTGTTGGCTGTCTTTATTTCTGCGTAATTTTATAAGAATATATTTATAATATATTCAATTTCAACTGCTTATAGAATTATAAAATTGCCGACGCCTGCCTCTGGCTCCGTAGAAAGATTATTTAGTTATGCGCAATGATCGATCCACCCAAAGATAACCAACATTCCGATGCAAAACTTGAAAAAAGGAACACGGAAGAAATAAATCGATAAACTACGAAAAAACACTTCGCGTTCTACCATTTTTATTCAAATGAATTCCTGTACGTATAAATTCTTATTCAAGTTTATTCTCGTTCGCATTAATTCATATTCCATTGAATTCTTATTCAAATAAAATCTTACTCGAATAAAATCTTGCACGAGTGAATTTTTATTCGAATAAAATCTTGTACGAATGAATTTTAAGTCCAACAAAATCTTATTCGGCTAAATTTTTACCTAGATAAAGTTTCATTCGGTAGGATACTTGTTCAACGGTATCGAATAAGATTCGATTCGTTAGCCTTTATTTAAAATATATCCCCATTCCGATTCATCTACAAAATTTTCAATCCGCTAATGGCAACAGCGTAACAATCGGCGAGCGCAGCAGCTCCTCCGCAAAGGGTCGCCATGAAGTTTCGATCGTGGAGCCAGGGAACGTTCTTGACATTCCATTTCGGGTCACAATGGGTCCCGTGTCGCCGGGAATTAAACGCGGTCCCAGTTGCGAGTTCCGTGAAGTAGATCGAGACGATCGGATCCTTTTACGAGCGACTCGGGAGCAAGCGGCGAAGTAAGATGGCGGAGGAAGGAAAGGCAACGCAGCGGAAAGAAAAGTTGGCAGCTGGGAAAGGGAGGCAACGACTGCTGGCTTTGCTCCCTGGTAACGAACAACGCGGAGCTGGAATTAGGGAAAGACGATGGCTCGCCGTGGCGGCCCCGGGCTCCATCCACGGAGGAGGGACGAGTTCTTTCAGTGGGATCGAGATAACTCGGACGGCTCGCGGGACTGACACGCGAGCCGACCGAACTTTCTTGATTAAATTATCGGAAGCACGCCCGACTCGTGCTTCCTGAGACCACGCTCAGGGCGCAGTTGCCGCGCAATCGATCGGCCCGACCGATTTGCTCCACCGGTGAGCCCCAACCTCCCGATCCAACCCAAAAACAGCCCCGAGGAAACGACGATCTCACGCCGGAACTGCCGAGCGAACGGAACGACTTGTCCAGAATTTTCTAAGGATGCTCTCGACACTCCGCAACTTTTCCGTTTCGCTTCGAGCCGCGCTCATTAGGGAGGCTTTATTGTGTTAGGCAGCCGACCATCGCCGAGCTAAATAAATTGGGGTTTCGAGACGAACTCGGGACGATCTACGGTTACGAGTAGACCGCGGATTTTATGCATTTATGGGAAAGACGAGTGACAGCAATTTATAACAGTGGACAAATTAAGATAATTTGGACAGTATCGATTTTCAACTCGTTAAAATCGCGAAAGGAAAATTCAATGTATATTCGACACCTGTCTCTTACCGTCACAAATCATTTTAATTTTGCATAAATGTCTGCAATCTGCAAATTCCTATTTTCACTATTACTTTCGAGGAAATAAAAATGAGAGAAGTTTCTCCGATACCGACTAAAGAAATTATTGCGATGAAAATAAAGACAATATATTATTAATCTTCGTCCGAAAGATAAAGAATAAGGTAGAAGAGTGGTTGAAGTAAATTGATTTATTTACTTATTTCCGGGAAAAAAAACCAGTAGCAGAATATAACATATAAATTATATTAAATTGCGAGTAGGTTAGTAGAAAATAGTACACGAAAATTAAGAGACTTGCGCGTAATATCCTCTCATCAAACCGATCCCGGCATCGCCGCAAAGTAACCATCGGGAAAATAAAGTCTGAGAACAGCCATTACCGCGGCTAATTACCAATTACACCGATCTGCGTCATCAATTAGCGATCGCCGCATAAATTCTTCACGATGTTCGAACAAAACCCAACGAAAAATAATGATGATGACGAGATGATGATCTCGGGAAGATGGAAAAAACGTCTGTCTTCACCTGGCACGGAACTATTACGAAACTGTGACTATTGTTTATGCGAACGGAGGCTTCGTTACAGTAACTTATAGCAATCAATTTATGTTTCAATGAAATCTACATAGTTTTAGACATGTGCGAAGTTAATGTTAACACATGTTACAATATAATAAAAAAAAAGGATTAACTTTTTCCTAGAGAAAGATTTTTATTAAAGGAGATAATAATTAATATAAGGATAGAAAAGAAAGTACAATTTTATTTATTTATTATTATTAATAATTTATTAATTCATTAATCTAGATTCTGATAAAGTAGTGATTAAACAAATTATATGAGCCTAATACATGATGAAGACTTATGTATAATCCACTAAATACGAATGTTATTCGTTTCTGCTAAATCAAAAAAAATTTCTGTTATCAGAATCTCAGAATAAAGGTAAATAAAGATATGCAAACAACAAAAATGTCAGTCTATTAAAGAAATCATTAAGGACTAGGAATGCTAACCAACGTAACTATTATTACTAATAACTAAATTACTAATACCAACGTAACTAATTATTAATTTTAATAAAATAAATATTAAATAAAATTTTAATAAAATGAAATATTCATTTTTAATAAAAATATCTGTTTCAGATTAATATTAAACTCACCATGCCGATAATTTTAACCGATCTCACATTTTTTCTTTTAAAATCGTTCAAACTTCTGAATTTAAACATCAACACTCCGATTGCCATGTCACCCATATGTGGGTGATGGAATTATTTGTTCACTCTTGAAAATTAACTTATATACCATCTATGTCAAAAAATGTAATTTACATCATGCAATTTACCTTTTCAATCAAAATATCAAAGTATGATAAAAAATAGAACGAAAGATCTAAATGAATTTAGTCCTTTTACTTTTACGAAATAACAGACGCTTTTAGTGCTCGTCAAAAACGTAGAAAGAATTGTTTAAAATGAAAGCCGCGTCGGCTCGAGGACCGGTCTGTATCGGTGTTAGGAATACCGGTGGCCGTCTCGAGGATTGCCCCGAGCAGCCAACTACGGCTGCCATCTACTGATTGCGCGGCGCACTCGGAAACACTAGCCCGACGATAATGCTTGAATTATTGCGCCGTAATTAAATCGAACGATATTGGATCTCACCGGTGCGGATCCGTGCATCGTGTTTCCATTACGGTCGGGCTCGAATGTTTTTCCGGAACCGGAAAAATATTTGCTCGCAATCGACCCGATACTTGGCCGGCCTGAGGATCCGAGAACGCGGTTCCGGATTTGCGCGGAAAACATTGTTGACTGTTTACCACGCATCCCCCGTAATCGGATACACTGCTAATGTTTACGCAGATTTATATTTTGGAAAACTTATTTGGAAAACGGGACGAGAAATGAACTTTTGCTGCTGTCCCGTCCGTCGGAAGTTCTGTTGACGAAATCGAGGAGCTTTGAAACTGTCACGAGTAGACTGTGGAACTTTATGCGACAAAAAAATGTTTTGCTTCGGTAGCATGATGCTGGAGGTATTCGAGAATGTATTTCATGACCTAATAATAAACCTAACGAACCCTGAAAGTAATTAGCGCGCGTTTCTTTATAAGAATGACAATATTATATTTATTTAGTCCTTCCGCTATTTTTATTATAATGTGTGCTTGGATGAACAAATTTATTCGATCATTTTCTATAAAATGATTTATATGTCATTTCAGCAAATTTAAAACAAAATTAGTGGTACCGGTTATTTTGATCGACTTGATATAGGCTTGGTGTGATTAAGTAACGGACTGCGGATTTTTATGCCAAACAAAAATTGTTTGCAAGAATTGTATAAAACTGGTGTAAGATGGAAATGTATTCCTTTTTTTTTAATAGTTTTATTGAATTGAAAGTAATGCAAAAATATATTTTAATTCTCGCGACGTCTTCACTATTCTCTTATCAATTTTTACCATAATGCATAAAATCCGAATTAGCTTTAGCAGATTGGAAACAATATAAGAATGTTCTTAATTTCTTCTGAATCTGTCACTGTTGTGTATTTTACTTACCTATTTTTGTCTAAATTATTATCGTGTAATATTTAATATCGTACAGTATTTAAACATCGAAGTGAAGGTTGACAAACAATAAATACAACTGACCTGTCTCATGTAGGAATCTATTAGTGACAAACAAGTGTCAATCACTGTAACGGTGAAAAGAAAGTCGTACCGCAAGAATTCGAATGCATAAAATCTGCAATCTATTGACTTAAATCAAATTTATTGTGTTTAACGAGTGCAGAAAACCGCAGACGTTTTGGTTATCCAAATAACAAACCTTTAATAATAACAAACGTTGACAACGACGGAACCGCGTTAATGTCAATTAAAAAGCAAGGATGCTCGGCCGATCTACTGCGCAAAACGAAGCAAGTCAGAGGTCGCAGAATTAGGTTTGCTAATGAGCGGACGCGGCGCCAAGAAACGGCCAAATCTCCCATAATGCGAAAACGCGATTCGCGAGAAATGAAACGGCAACCGCCATCTTCAATGGAACGGCAGAATTTGTGTCGCTCGATTCGGTATTCATAATTCCGCGAGAAATGGGCATTTGCGAACGGAACTCCATAAAATATGGCTCCCGCAACGAAACAATTGCGTGTTATCATGTTTGCGCGCACAAAAGAATGCTTGCGACCCCGGCGGTCATTTTACTTCGATCGAGACGAAAGAATGCATCAATTTTGCCGCGACCGATCAAATAATTTCCGAAAATTGGCGTTCCCCTCTTTTATCGTTACGCGATTATTCAAATCGAGCAGAAGCGCCGTTGGAAGAATAATATCTGACTCGATCATCGATTGATCTTTGGCACTAGATTACGAAGACTACAAAGGTACAATCGTTGCATTTCATCTGACTTTTAAATTATTTAATGATTTATCACCGACGCAGCTCGACGTTCGAAAGAACGTTAAAATATCTAGAAGATCGCGTTTTGTACGAAGTTCCATTGTATTTATCGTCTTCGATAAATTCCAAAAAATCCCATTCTCTGTGATTGAGCACATTAAAGTAGAAATATGACGGTCATTGGCGACCGAACCAAAAATTCATTCGAGAGAGTGGCCTATCGTTCACGATAAGCTCGTCGCGCCACCGGTTCTATTCTCCGCGAGTGAAGATTACACAGGAAACGCGATGCACGCTGTCAATTGAACCCGGAATATACTGTACAATCGTATTTACCGCCGTGGACAAACTCACGGCTCGGTCCCATTCTTCGTAAGAGAGCGTTACACCGAGTGTGACGCGGACGTTAAATTTTCATCTAATTTGACAAGTTTGTTTACAATCCACGGCACCGTGAGCGAGGCTGCGATGGGAAAACGACGACGCTGCCAATTGAATTCTAATCTTGCACTCAATGTTCATTCATCAACTACAATGAACTCACTGCTCGTGTCTATTCTTCGCGAAGGAAAATCGCAACGGCGACGGTACCGACGGTAGCATTCTGATCTTGCACTGGCAAGTTTATCTATCAATCCTAATAAATTCACCGCGAACTTGAACGGAAGGGGTCTCCCCTCATATTTTAATAGAACTCTATTTAATCGCTTTGTTTTGACGTACAAGTAATAGGAAACATAAATTGTTGGTCGCGATGACACAATTTATGTCTCCCCTGTGTATTCTCTTAATCTATTAATCTACTATTTTTTAATTTGAAATTTTGGTTCAATTACATTGTAATTTTAATTCAACTGCATCGTAATTTGTAATTAATGTAATTTAATTACTTAGTATTTTGCAATTCTACTCGAATTTGTGACTGGATTATAATGCAATTGAATTATTATGTAATTATACTTCCGCACAACTTGGGAGGAACCATTTTACATATTCTGTGCTATTATACTTGCCGGTATTGCTTATTAATACGTTTACAAAAGTGTATTCTATCTAATGAGAATCACGTGGAACACGAAGTGCAAATATGGCAATAAGAAATACTGATAATTACAGCGATGCGTAATATGAATAATGGTTCCTCCATTTCTCACCTTGTATAGTCTTGAACGTCGCGAACACGCGCATGAATGAATTCGCTTGACACACAAATTATTCATATGGGATAAAAACATATCCAATTAGTCCATTTAAAAAAACCGAAGGACGCCTCCGTTTCTCCGAAAATACTGAAGATATAAAAAATTCGTGTACATCGTTACATAGTTTGTAGAAAATAGAAGAACATTGAGGAACGCTGACTGATAAATATCTAAACAACCTGTTTACTATCACGTTTGTATTTGTAAGTGATATAAACGAACTAGTGCAATGTTTTCAAGGTCATCGTGGTTCGACTGTCAATATTTTTGTTCTTCCTGCCACGCGTGCGGCAAAACAAGGTGGTCGAGAAAAGTTCTTGTTAAAATGTGAGGGGAAACCCTGCAAGTCCTACAAGTTCGCCAAATTCTCAATTGAACCTCGGCGATACCGTCTCGGTAATGTCAAAGAAAATTACACTAAGATTCCATACTATACTAGAGCATTACCATTCTCACGTAACATATCCACGGAATAAGATTTTCTCAGTTTAGAGTCTTCAATTCTAGTCTATACGAGTAAAGTATACAGAGCTCATAAGCATTCTTGATAAACTCGTGAAATTCGTAAACTGAATCGTAATACAATAAATTCTCCACAATTGTTACTCGATTCGTAAACAAAAATGGACAATTTGGGAAGAGGAGATACGACTATTCGAGCCTTATAGCCGTCGATTGTCAACAACTATTAAACGCGAGCCACGAGGCTCGAATAATCGTATCCCCTCTTCCCAAATTGTCCATTTTTGTTTACAAACTGAGGGACAACAGGAGAGAACAGATCCGATGCCAGTATAACTGAATACTTGATAAATTAACTCTAAATTGCAATACTAAAGTCCAATGACTGTACAACTGGAGATCATAAGCGTCTTCGACAAATCCGTTTTCTACTCTTGAAAAATAAGGATTAACTGCCTTGCTGTACTTTTAAGTATGAATTTTATTCTGGTCTGAGTTCTAAACGCAAATAATAATTTGCTAAGATTTATTTCAAATTTAATTCGGAAATTTGTCCTTGTGTATGGTTTCTATAAATCATTTTAAATTTGTTATTCCACAGTATAAACATTATTTCATTACTTTAATCAGTTAACTGTGGCGATCTCTTTGCGAAGCGCCCACCAATGTGTGTCGCGATAATCAAGCGATGACGAATCCAAAAAGACGAATCGAATTCACGAATCCAACTCAAATTATTTATAATTTTCATTTGTTTGTTTTATTTCGCCGTGGTCTCTAAACATTTTAAACATATTAAAATTTACGAATATAATTTAGTTTAAGTAAATATCAAATTGTAACAAAATTTTACGTATGGCGGACATAATCGTCAAACACACTTAACTGGTTAAGTCGCAATCAAATTCTGTCCTTTTCTCATCGATATTTGAGTATTCCAGTAAACATAGAAACAGAATAAACATGGATTTTCTTGTCATTCCAAAAAACTATTACAACCGCAAAAGTTCTGATCATTGTAATCGTAAAATAAATGCTACGGCTTAGTCTGGATAATAAAAAATTTTAATTTAACAATTAATACCTTCGCTTGCAACGAGCGTTTATTAGACTATTCACTTCTTACTCTATCTGGTCCAATGACTGTAGAACTAGAAATCGTGATTAATCTCGACAAATCCGTAGTTCTCTCTTCAAAAATGGGGAATAAATCGAGAATCGTGATACTCACTGCCAGCTACTCACTCCGGTGATGCCTTCCCGCAATCGGTCCTTCAAGCTGCGCTGTCTAGAGGGCAGTATGTTGCTGACAGTGTCCTTGGACCTGACCGGTGGCGGGTCGTTTCCGCCGCCGGCAGCACCGCCAGCTCCGCCGCCGGAAAACAATGCCATAGCTGATCGCCGGTGATCCTAGAGCGTTCAGTTACCCACGTGGACCACCGATCGTTCCGATTGTCCGCGACTGAGGATCCGAGTACACTTTAGGTCGCGTGTCAGTCGAGCATCATTCGGGACCACTCGCGAAACACCGACCGACTCGCAATTCGCGATTCGCAACTGACTAGTCGGTCCGCACTCGCGCCACTTCCGGCCGAACGGGATCAAGCGCGCCAACCTAACACCTTCGTAACCGATGAATTATTCAGACGCGATCGGAAACCGTTTAGATCCTCTACCTGAACCCGATCATGGTCTGCTAATTTGGGGGCGGAACATCTCCGGCTATCGAACAATCGGTTTGCTGGCTTTCGAAACAACTGATTAACTTGCTTTGTTCTTTGGTAGTTGGTACAGCTAACACCTTATCAACCCCGAAAATGTCAATATCGAACAAATCATTTAGTCCTAGAACGAACCCCTTCTGTTTCTCGGCGTAAGTAACACTGTCGGTTTGCGGCCGACTCAAAATAACATCTTAATAATTAGAATATTATTTATTATTATCTAAATATAAAAAGAAACAAGATCTCGACAGTTCGTCAAAAAATTGTTTCTTTGTTTCTTCAATGTTTTAGTATTTATTTGTATGGTCGCAGACAAATTGAAACTTTTAGGTCGTTCTAGGATAATTAATGAAACCGAAAGTAGGGAGTTAAAATTTGCGATAAGGAGTATTAGCTTAACTGTCTTCTAAGAATTTTAATAACATTTCGTTTGTTTGATATATATTGCAATAAAAATAAATTTCAGGACCTGGTTTGTGAATGCAATATGAACAGTTTAGAGCGTATTTTAGAGTAGCCGATTGTCAACAACTATAAAAACGTACGCAAGGCTCGAATAATCGTATCTCTTCTTCCCAAATTGTCCGCTTTTGTTTACAAGCTGAAGGACAATTTGAAGAATTTACTGTATTCATTCATGAATAAATTCTGTATTACTTTACTATTAATACTGTATTAATACCGTATCACTGTATTGCTAATACTGTATTAATACTATATTCATTCCTTGAATAACATATAAAATGATATAACGTTGGTAACAATTGCCCTACTTGAGAAAAAGATTACTTATTACTTATTACTTAGAGAAAAAGATTGTTAATTTTTTGCAGCGCGTTAATCAGTCACTCGAGAAACTAACTAAAATATTGAATATCACAGTAACTTGAACAATTGAGTTTGTAAATTCCTCCTTTAAGAATGAAAACCTAAAAGTAGGATAAGTTTCATCCTTGAAAAGCGTGTGAAATAGACGCAATATGATACGTCCGGTTATTTATTTCGACGAAACCGTATCGTAGTTAATTGCCTTTATGTTTCGGAAGTTTCGAAAGGTTTCCATGCGCTATCACTGCATCAAGATCACAGTCTAATTATAATAATTATCTCAGCTCTGCCTCGTGACAATTCTGGAGGCTACAATAAATTGTTTTACCACTCTCAGCGTACTCTATCGCGTTCGGAATTTATATTCTCCGCGGTTAAAGAAGTGTTTTCATATTCCCCGCATTTATATAATTTACCATTTATGCTCCTGCACTTTCGAAAATTCTAAGGAACTAACGATAATTCTCCGAGGAGCATATTTCAAGGTCGAATGCTGGATGTTTGCACAGTTGGTCTAGAAGATACGCAAAGCTGATAGATGTTTTACTACCGGGACGGCACTCTTTGCGCAAACTCGGAACGCCGCGCAATTGTCATAAAATTGTAGAAAAGAATAGAGAAAACTGTATACAAAATTCTTTACGACAACTTCGCCTGCATATTTCGAACGCGCGTAGACGATCTTGAAAACGCCACGAGCTTTGAACGTAGGAAGAAATCCAGTGTCGGATAGATCGATAACGTAAATTTAACCTTCAAATTATTTCTATACCGATGGTCACCACACTTTTTACTATCGGTGTTATTGCACCATCACTGGATACCGAGTGAAAATAGAAATTGTCCAAATTTGCTCGATTAGATTAGCTTTCTGAGCTGGTAGACTGTATCCAACGAGCGGATCACTTCACATTCCGAAGATTTCTGATTGGAGAACACGGAGTGTACGGGAAGTTGCGCGAACTGGTCCCGGTTATCTCGGCGAAAAAAGGAAAGAGTTCAACACCGGAGCTACTGATAACGTAACCAAATACAGCCACCCGGAAATCGATCGCAGACAGATGCAATAGCTAGCTCTCTCTCTGTCAGTGCACACGCCACGATTCCAGCTGATTTTCTAGGACTGTTCAGCCGACGCGACGCCTCGTTGAGGCTCGTTAAAACGTACGACGATCGATCATAACCGGCTGCATTGCGAGTCTAACATCCACCAGTGCACCGCAGCGTAGCTTCTGGCTCCGTTTAATTTAAATGGACACAGAATTGCAGGAAAGTTCGAGACGCGTGGCCGGTCGTTTACGATTCTACAACAATCGTGGCTTTCAATCTTCAAAAACATGTGTCGAAAACTGGTTATACACAAATTTTCGAAAACGTTAACTGCTAGTAGTAAGTCGTATGAAAATTTATTTCCTCTTTTAATTATTTTAACACTAAAGTTTCTCTCAAAATCGTTCTAATTATAAAATAAATAATTGAATAAATATTTTAATTCAAGCATACCTTGTAATAAAAATATCTGGATACGTAAATAAGGCCAGTCTTATAATTCTTGTAAAGCGACACATGTGAGACGTCTTTAATGCTTGATAAGTTTAATGTTAATACGTTTAATCGAATCGTTTTCGCCAGAAATGCTTGAAATCCCCAGTCTAGTGACGAGTAATCGTTTTATTGAAAATTCGAAGAATGTGTACGATTTGATATCGAAACAACATTTCTGATAATGAGTTACTTAAAGGAAAATGTTTCGAATTGAAAATGAGTTACGGAGAAAGTTGCGAGCATGGTAGCAAATATTTTCCGCCGTCGAGGCTGTTGCAAAATTTTAATAGCGAGTAAATTGCTTTAAAAGCTTCGAGCGCAGAGCAAAAATGTTGATGCAGAGGAATGCGTTTAACGTATCCGTAGCAGCATCGAAATGGATATTTCTGAATGCAACGTCTCTCGAGCAACTCGCTGACAACAAAGTGTGCAACGGGTTCGCATAGACAGCAGCTGGTCGTAGCTGCGATAAGTCTAGAGCGATAGAATCGACCTTAACAACCTCAGTTAAATTTCATTACGTTGTTCGGGCCATAGCGCGTCGCTCAAGGTTGCAGCATGCGATTTTAATTGTGCAAAAACGAGCGCTGTCGCCGCGATCGTTGCTCGACTCGTCTGATCGCTCGATCTGCGAATTCCTTCTTTCCCTCGCGTTGACGAAATAGCGGATCGAGCCCTTTCCGAATGAAACATTTGAAAAACTCGAAAGATTTAGCTGATCAAACTACCATCAACTCAAATTTTGCAAAAACTAGGATTTTGCTACACAAAGTTGCATTGAAATAAAAATTACTTTGCAGTGAAATTTTATAGGAATTCATAAATAAAAAATGTTGAGCTTTTATTTACGCATTTTACGCAATTACCTTAAACAATAATAATTTAATGTCTCCGTAACGATGGATAAAGTTGTAACCTTTTTTAAAAATCTTTATACGAAATAAACTTTTTTTAAAATCATTTTTAATTTGTAATCAACAGAATCAATCTGTTCTATATTTTTCAAAACAACCAACTTATTCTGCGTCTTTCAAGCTAAAAATAATCGATGGAAGTAGCCAATCAAGTTTTATTCACTTTTCTTGGAGCGTTACGAACCGTGCTACACGATTATGCAACATAATATAATGATGGCATAACGAGGAAACTAGATTCGACTGGAAAATTGAAATTAGTAACTATTAAAAATAACATTCCGTTAATTAAACATAATACGAGGCAGTTCGTTGCAGTTCGTTTCTTCTCACTCGGTTATTAATTCTCACTCTTTCGATTTGCAAACGTCCAACTGTATACTCCGTCCAAAGAAACAAATGTTCCTTTGTCGGGAGAAAAAATCCATCTCGAAAAAGAAACATTTGCCGACCCCGTTTGCACGTTAATTGCCATCGCGAAAAACTCAATTAACGCGATCAAAAAAAAAGTACAACGAACAGTTGTACAAACGCGGCAGGTACTCGGTGTTGGAATGAGCAGGCGTTTCCATGAGAATATCGTGTTTGCAGGATTTTATCGATGGCGACCGATGAAGGGGCCGAGCCTATTTCGGTCGAAGAGGGAAAACAGCAGACGTTAAAAGGAAAATTTGTTGAAACGAGTAGCGCCGACGGAAAATTCGTCGAGCTCCGCGGCGGCTCGAAGGGCGTTAGCAAGGTTAAGGTCACTGGCAAGGTCAGGGCCTCCGTAGTCCCGATTCTCGTCGAGTGGAGAACGCGAGCCTACGCCTCCATGTCGAAAGCCTCCCGGTATTGATCCCGTTTTCGCCCGGCAAACTCGACCAATCCCAGCTGGCACATCGCATGGTAACCAACACGCTCCGACACATCTTCCAGAAGAACCGGTGACCCGACCCGACCCGACACGACCCAACCCGCGCCGGTTGGCCTCGGGCCTGACCTGAACCCGACAGAAAATTTCGTGACAACCGCTAATTAACGCCGCGATTACCGGGCCACGCCGTTTACCCTGTCGAATGATTTTCTATCACGCAATTGTGTCCCCGAAATTCACTGCTGGCGACTCAATCCCGCTGAATTGTTCGACACCATCGACGCTCCATTAATGTTCCCAGTTGGTTTGCCCGGCAAATACGCTTACTTGCGACGCCCGAAACGGTACCAACAAAACAACTTTATGTGAAAAGTTTATAAAGCGTGGATCGGTGGGAAAATACAAGACAAATGCAATTAGCATGATAATTTATTACTCGTAGTTGGTTGATTTATTTTTTTGTTAATCCGACTCTCGTTTTCTGAACGTAATTTATAGAGCGGCGCACGAAAGTGTTCGACCACCTTTAACCCTTCACAAAGCGTAGTATTTAAATCGTTCACATTTTCGGTAATTAAATGAAATAAATTGCTGCAACATTAGAAACAACAGAAAGGTTAATAAATCTGCAAGAAGTGTCTTCAAACATATTTTTTGGAAAATCGCTGTATAAAGCTCAGAATTGTTACAACCATCGTATAAGAATGGTCCGTCGTCCGAGAGTTGAAACGAAATAACTCTTTTCAAATTGGAACACATTAGTCCGGTAGACAATGTTTAAAAAATTGTGTCTAAAATTGCAAGTGGTTCGAATGACATTCTTTACCGAGTTTTGTGTCTGAACAACAATATAGTGGGGAGACTAATAAATTTTAGAAATTCGTTCATTAGTAGTTGAAGAAGATGAGTATTGATTTTGAGCCTTGAAAGATTTTAATAAAGGCTTTGCGGATGCGAAAGATGAATGGGAGCTAACAACAAACTCGGACACGTATTTTGGTTGAACATGCAATTAGGTAGGAAGTATCCGAACCCCGATAGAAAATTATGGGCGTCTTCCTCAAAGTTGCAACGCCTACAGACTCCGCTCAAGGAAAAACAAACCCATAAATCTTGCCTCGTCTTGCACGAGGTCTGGCGGAGTCCAGGAAATTTTGCAATTTTTCGCATCAAAATCGCCTTGCCAACAATTCAAGGTTTGACTAAAACAGAGTTGGGCATCAAATTATCTGACTAATGATTAACAATTACAACCCGTTTGTTATCGCAACTGATTTCTGATAATTTATTCAGCAAAAAGTAATCTGACTAATGATTAACGATTATAACTTGTCAGTTATTACAACCAATCTCTAATAATTTATAAGGCAGGAAATAATCTGATTAATAATTAGCAATTACAACCCGTTAGTTATTATAACTAATCTATATTAATTTATAGTAATTTTGATGAACTGTGGCGTTTATTCAAATAAATTGATCCCCATGAAGTACTGATTTCGAAATATCAATCGAGTGTCGACTGATCACAGAATTTCGAGAGTCTCCGAGCACAGTGATCCAAATCACGTTATCGGGGTATTATAGCCGAAGATATGGCCTCACCTTCACCCAGAGGTCGGCCATATTGGCCCAACCTTTGTCGAAAGATACCGCGTAGCCACGCGTCCTTTGATCTCCGTTGAATGCTCAGCTTTTCCTGTTTCTTTTGAAGCACCAGCGAGCGTGCTCGTTAATTAGAAGCGAATTCATGAGATTCACCAGTTGCCGAGGTGTTAAGGAGGACGCCAGCACAAAGCCGGCTCCTCGATGTTTAAACAGGGCCCCGGTATTTTTGACGATTACCGATAGACAGCCTCGGCTCGTCCTTCTTTCAACCGGAGCACTTGAGTTTGGATTTTTCAGGGTCTAGGACATCGGCTTTCAATCCGCGCGGCGTGATTTCGCGATCATCGATCGAGATAATATTTTTCCATCGTTAGAAATCATGTAAAAATTGATTTCTCTCAATCGAGAATTTTCTACAATTTCTGTCGACTTTGAAAGGAAGGAAAATCTGCACCGAGTCCAGTTATTAAAAAAGAAGATCTAGACTGACCCAATTATTAAAAATTTAAAAGAAATAAGAACTCGTAGCTTCACTTTGGGTCAGATAGGGCAATTTACGTAGGTATAAGAATGAATCAGTTGTAATGCTCGAATTATCTGTGTCGTTCCTACAATCTATGTTGTATTACTAAATCGTAACAGAATTGTTTCTCGAACGGAGGAAGGGTTCAAGGACGACGATTATTCATAGATAGTATACTTAACGAAAGAGAAAAGCGATCGAATTACTGTTTCTGTGGCTAGACAGCCCGTCTTCGCGGCTTATCTCTAATTCATGACGCCGAGGGATGCTTCAACCCTTCTTCTTCGACGTATTCTTGTATGTTTAAACAGGGTCGGATTGAATTGTGTCGAATCGCTCGCCGACACACGGGCAGACCGTTTACCTATGTGTGTCAGGGAAACGCAGCTAAGTCGTCGAGTCTTTCCATGTCAATCAAAAAGCATCAATCGATAATGGTCAGGGCTTTTTCGCGGGTCGACCGCTTTCAACGCGGTCGATCGCCGGGATCGAAATATCCCGTGCGGGCTGGCCACCGTCTTCTGCAGACTGGCACCTGCGGATCGATTTAACGAGCGCTCTTCGAGGCTTCCTTCGTCACGCTGAGATTTTATGTGCCAGATAATGTCAGGGATGGAGGAACCGTTCCAAAGTTCTTGCGTGTCGCAAGAAACGTTTGTCAAATACGGTCAGAGCTGGCTACAAAGGCTACAAACCAGACATTTTATTTAAGATCGTGCATGTATTTTCGAAAATAAAATATTTTATTTGTTCGAAAGAGTGTACTTTTAAATATACATTTGTGCCATTTCTCGGAATATTCTATTTATTTAATTTATTGCCATCGTAGTGTAGAATATAATTATTTTGGTAATCTAAAACGAACGAAGTACCTTCTCTCTGTATTATAAACGTACATGAAGTACGTACTTTGATACACGCGAATAACTGTTATTCAACAATGTAAATGTTATACCGTTCCTTTACGTGGAATAAAATTCCTTTTTTCTTCAAGAAGATCATTACAATCGAGAGGCTTTAATCGTCGTGACCGTGAAGAAAATGATACGCAAGGGATTAATTATACTTGAAGTATGATATGTATTATTTATTCGATTGTAAAATATTTTTAACAAAGGCAGCTGTTAATCATTACATAAATGTGTTAAATCGAAGTTAGATAGGGAAAGTGAAAAATGGTAAAAGTGATATTAAAATCGTGCATCAATCGCATAGTTTGTTTAGCTCACTCTCGTTATAAGCTCCTCGACAGACGCGCTTACGTAATACATAACGAGGGAACGTGATAATTGTTAGCGTCTCTCATACCGGCTGAATTATATAGAACTGGATCTATAATTCCACCGTTTATGTAGACAATCTTCCAATTATCGTAGTCAGCGGATACCGGAACGTTTATAAATGTTAGCTACGTTAACTGTACCGGATCCCGGAAGTTGACAACGTCCATTCCCTTATTGAGTCATTAATGGAAATCGACGCAGTCACCGCGGAAGTTAATTAATAATTAATCGCGATCGAGGAAAAAGCAGCCTTCGAGTCAATCAATAGCTTATCGTGGATGATGTAATGATAAACAAAGGTTTCGCATAACGGATCTCTTCTTCGTCGGTGGGCGTTGTCAGCCATGCTGTATTGGAAAACATTCGAACGAAACAATAACGAACGTACTATACTATTTTTCTAATAGTTAAAAACATCATCCCCGTGACGAACTATGGTCAGGATTCGTAATTCATGTTTAATTTAACAAAGCCTTTAACTTACACGTTTTCGCTAAAGAATCGAAGCGGTGGACATTTTACCTGCATTTTACAGTGTCACCGCATGACAAATGCATCTACAGGTCGTTTAAAAAAATTCTTAATTTACCGCTGACTATTTAAAAAGATGTTCAACCTAGTCCATGAATCACTTAACAGCAACAGTGGTCGTAAATAAGCGAATCTGACTGGAACTACATTCATTGGATGATTCATCTGAATGGTTATCCAGTAATATCAAAATTTCTTACAGCGATTAATTTGTTGCTATCAGTGATCATCTTCTCCGCGTGATCAATGCACTGTCAGCCTGATTTTTTCGTGTAGTTGTCGCGTCGATGAGAGACTTTACAAGCTCCTTCGAGTACGACATCTTAGACACACTATTTTATGGATATTTTGTAATAGTACTTCAAAATTTAGGTGCACATTCAGTATACTCATGCCTACATCCCGTATCAGAGCCAACACAATTTTTGTTTCCATATTTTTCTAGGTTCGAATATTGAAAAATCAATAGGAAAAGTCGATGATCAAATTTAAAAATGCTCCCATATTTTTAATTACCGACTTTTTTCTTTTGTTTTATTACCTGCTGTAGCCAAGCCTGTACTAATTAAAACTTTTACACGTTTTTTCATTTCAGATAAACAAAATGACCGCTATGCTTCAAACTAGCCAACGCCAAAAATTTTAATTATCTTTTATTCAACAAATTTTTTCAAATTTTTTCAAATTTTTGTAAATATGACTACAAAAGAAAGAAAATTAACCCTGAGGCGATTATAGTGCCGTAAATATTTTTTTCTGTTCGAGGTATTTTTATTTATATAATACTGTTAAATAATACGATTAGGTACCTATTAATGCAAAAATGAACTATAAAAAATGTATAAAAGAAAATTGTAACAAAAATGCATGTTTATAATTCTGTGGACATTGTTAGAAACGACATTCTCAGGCATTCTTAAAAGCGCAATTTCCGCTGGGATACCCCCGTAAGACGTTTATTGGACAAAACGACCCTACCGAGGCTACCAATGTTAACAACTCTGTTGCGGTATGCAAGAGATTCGAACGGCCACGATGACGTTCCTCGCGTCGCGCTCCGCGATTCATAGTTGCATTAACGAGGTCGATACATCACGACGAGGTTATCTGGGGAATTATAGTGTCGCGTATCGGTGGTTTGCATTCCGCGAGGCGAGTCGCAAGAAACGCGTTCGCGGCATCGCGAGAATCCGGGAGCCACGTGAAAACAATTTTTATCGATCGCTGACAAGCTGCTCCGAACTTCGAGCTCTCCGCTGCTTCTGCGAACCCCACTGAGCAGTTTTTAGCATACTCTAAGTCCCCATCGGGCTTATTAACAGCAGGCGTCCAGTACTTCGTTACCATAAATAATTAAGCCATCGACGCGACGTCGACAACAAACTCGAGAAAACGGCTCCCTCGTGTGAAATTACTTCGATTATGAATATTGCACGATAGAATAGAGAGACGAGCTTGATAGTACTTACTCTGTTTTCGCAGCGAACGTCGATTTTAACGAAACTTAGAACGTAGTATTTACATGCTTCGATCTTTAGTAGAGTTACTTGTAAAGCGTGCCTACATTGTTTGCTTTGGAAAATCAATCGAAAAGGTCGTGCATTCGTGTGAATTTTTTAAAATTCACACGAATATTCACACGGTTATAGCGTTGCTTGCCAAGTGAGAGACAAGTTTATTTACTTCGATCTTCAGTCAACTGTGAACTTGAATTGTTTTTGACCTCAGTGAATTCGATTTTCAAGAGCATTGCGGACAATTGTATGAAATACGATCGGAGTTCGTTGACGACAAGATAATTGGATCACGGGGCATAGCGAAAATTAACGGATAATACTTTCATACGCTTATATTGTGTTTATTCTTAAATTATGGCTAAAATACAGTAATTTCAAGAAAAGAATTTTTCAAGTCTTGCAAAATAGCAAAATAGCAACACTTTAAAAAACAACGATAAAATGATAGAATGATTGTTTAAATAAGATTTAACAGCAGACTGTATTCATAGAAACTTTATGAAACAAAAGTTGTTAATTTTGAAAGAGTCAGAATTTTCGGCAATTTCGTCGCGTCTTCTAAAATGTGCATTGAAGTGTAATAGGTTAATAAAAAATGATTATGCTCCTCCTAGGTACAGTCATTGAAGAAGCTGTTAATAGGTTTCTGGTAAGTGTTAATAATGTACTGTAATTACGAAGACAGATACCGTGGCACAGGATGGTAGCAGACGTGCTAATTGCAGGAGGAAAAGTTGCTGCCAGAGGGTCTCTGACAATGGAGGAGCGAGAGAGATGTCTTTGAAACAGTAGTACAATATAAACCAGCAGGTGCGGCCCAGGTAGCTCGGCTTCCCGTGCACCAAGGACGCGACGGTTGATTGATGGAGCAAATATTAGCTCGTGGAACTACCCCATACCTTGGCCCAATCCTTCCAACACGAGCCTTCTGCTATCAGCTCTGTGCTTCACGGCCTCGCAAAACAATCACTTTTCCTTACGCCTTTTTCTCCCATTTTTCTATTTCTCCATCGTGACTGGATCAAGTCATTAGGCCAAAGGAAGAAAAACTGCGACGTTAAATGAGAACAGATTACGAAGAGAGGAAACGAGGAACTCGACTTCAAATTTTCGAAAAAACTGCTCCCGGTTGCTCGCATCGCAAAGAAAAATTTACGAACATTCTTATCTATTACGTTTTACATTGACTATTATAATTATTAATAACCGCTCGACCCCTCTTAAAATCTCAAAATTCTAATAGCGAAAGAATCAAATTTCGTTTTGATTTCAAAGAAATCTTCACCACGAGTCTGGCTCGTTACAGTGCAAAATTTTTACGCTAAACCTACCAACAATAATAATAATCTGCGTTCCCTAATAAACATCCGATTCACACGAATTTTATTAAAATTTTTATTACAAAACTTGTTGCAATAATATTATCAGTTCAAGCGTTTCCAACAAAAGAGACTTTAAAGTTCGTAGAATTTTCAAATAAAACACCCGTGATTATGACCCTGGTAAGTATGGTGTTAAGAAGAAAAGGGTCTCCATAATTCCAACAATTTGGAACAAATGAGACAGACATCGGTAACCGTCGCAGTAGTGTCAAACAAATCATCGATTCGACAGCCGAAGTGGCAAACAGAAACAAGTTCCACGAACCGAATAGGGTGTCGACCGATCACGGTTCCGTGAGCGTTCTATCAAAAGGTAACGACCACTCGAGGACTAAACCAATTTCGGCCGAATCGTCGGTCGTGTTCCAAGGAAAATGAAGTTAGCCGAACGAAACAGCTGGCGAGTCGTTGTGGTTTCACGCGGCCGTCGTATCTGGAGCTAACGATTATAATTGGCCGCGTTGTTTACCTGCTTCGGTGGCTTAAGGCGGTATGTCCTAGTCGCGTATTTATGCCCGTATTTATACCGATGAAGCGAAGAATAGTGCTTTTGTTTTCCTATAGACGATTTCCAAATATTGCGCTTACGTCCGACGTACGTGTCTGACAATCGTCTGTTTCAGAAGCAGTCTGGACGCAAACGCATTGTGAATAATTTGAACTTTTGCGTGTAGAAATGTCGGAAGAATTATTGCCAGTAACAGCAAAGATCTATAATTCTTTTTTTACTCAATTTAAAATACTGTCATTCAGTTTTGTTATTAAAATGCTGCAATAACCCTGTCCATCTCTCTTCTTGTATACATCTTTAACCCTTTATGGGCCTGTGTAACTTTCAGGTCACATGCTAATATATTGACGTTTTACCAAATAATCTTAGTTTTTTCATAAGATGACGTGTACGTCTTAATTATATAAGGTCTTTGAGATAACAATGACAATATTAGTGACTATTTGCAGCACCATTAACCTGAAATATTAAAGTAAATAAAAACGAATTATACATTCGATATGAATATTAATAAAATAAAATCATTTGCATACTAAAGTAAGTGGTACATATTGTTTCATGTATGCTTATTAGATCGTATTTGAATAGAGAATTATGTTGAATTGATATGTGGTACATAATTAACATACCTTCAAAGTTTAAAGTCAATTGAGCAACTAGTATTCGATTTTATTTAACTTCAAAGAAATCATAGGAAAAGTACTTAATTTCCGTAAATGAATTATCGTCTCAGCGAATAGCGAACTCGTGCCAAATAACCGACTCGAGGGAATAACGCGTAGGCAACTTTACTGTATCTGATAAAAGGTAATATATCGAACGACAAATACATAGAAAGTATCGTCTGCGTGCGGACATTGCGTCTAATCGCGAGCGGCGAACGCATACATCGAAGCGTTTACGTCTCACGATTATAGGAAATCCTGCGTTCAGGGGTTGGAGACGGTCACGGGGCGTAGAATCGGCGTCCGGGCCGATCTATCGGCGAAACAAGAATTTCGGGCTGGTAACCAGAGTCGGTGGTAGTATCTGTGCGATTGCAGGAAACTGATTGTGGCGACCTAGTTCCCGAGACAATCGCACAATGCCGCCGGTGTCGGTGGGGTTGCTTCGACTCGGGAGGATAGGGAGGATTGGGCCGACCGAGGGGGCTGGAGGAGCAAGGTGGAGCAACGACTGCTTTCGCTGTTCTAGGTGACGTCAAGGTCGTTGTATCGGTGCTCGTAACAAGTTGCCTCCACCTTTTTCTCCGGCCTCTCGCGAGCCGGAGCAGCCGCCTCCTGTATCCGCTCCGTGGGACGATCCGGGACTACGGGTTTACACGAAATTTGGAACACTAGTATCATCCCCCCACCCCTCGCCGTCGCCCGCGGCACTCGATCGTCGTAATTAACGAAGTTAAGGGGGATACAGGTGGAAAGTATCGGATTATTCTGACGGCGACACACTATTTACTCGCGAGTCCGCCAATCGACTAGCTGATTCAGGACCGCCGCGATACTACCGCCGGAATCACGAACCCGGACGTGATCCCTCGTGTTTGGAAACCGGAATCCACTGAATGATGGAACTGCGAGTAGATATAATTAACTGCCGCGCCGCACATTATGGCGAAGCGGCGAAGTTGTGTCGAAATCAAAGAACTCCTGATAGAAATGAGATAACGCGATGATCTTTTTGACATTAAAGCTGAAAATTGAGTGATATGAAAATTTTTAACCTTGAAAATTTATGCTGAATTTGAAATAATCCAACAACATTGTGATGTATCCGATACCATGTAGAACTGGACATTTTTCATGACGTGCTATACATCATTTCCCGTAGACTCTGACACGCTGGCTTCAATTTTGAAAATGTGTTTGAATATTGTTAACCCTTCGCACTCATTTTCGCAGTCATTTTAGCTCTAAATCCAAGATAGTTTTTCTGACCTACTCTATTTCATTTGACATGACTTAGTGCAGTTTGTGCACATAAAGTAGAGACATGTAACTCATACAGTAGTTACCATATCTCTTAAATATAAATAAACATGATAATGTAAAAATTATTTTATAACATGATATAAAATTTTCAGTGGTACCGCAGTCACCACTCGAGTGCAAAGGGTTAATTAATATAAATTTTCGATATTGCATGAAACTACATCCAGTCTCCTATATGGATGGACGACCAACTTTAGAGAAACCAAAGGAGAATGCCTATAAACAAATCGTTATTTCTTCGGCGCGTTTTCGTAAAATATGATTTCCGAAAGGAAGCGCGTGCAAGCGACCGTCGAGGAAGTCGAAAATTCATTCGATTTCGCTGACATTATTGCTCTCCGAAGCAATTTTTTGCTTGTTCGACAACGCTAACAAAAAGCTTTCACCTTCGTGTTGGCAGGCTGTCGCTGTAAATCTTATTAAAACTCTGTTAGACTGCTGGTTGCACCCCCATCGGCATTGATATTTCCTTCCACCGTAGAAAGTAATCTATTTTCTGTTTGAAACGCTGCTGCCACGGGGCTCGTTTCTGCTCCGATGCCTGCTGCCCCGGCAGCCGTGCAACCTTTTTTTCCCGCTCGGGTATCGAATCAATCACCGATTCAGTAAACGTAATTGAAAAGAAGGGCACATAATGCAGCACTGTGGCAAGGGATCCGAAGAAATAAAACGCGGACATGGGTGGTGAATGGGTGCGCTTTTTACCGAGGGACACCAATGCTGTGAAAAATACGCAGCCTATGTCGTGAAAATCGTTTGTTTTCCTACCTCTAACGAACCGCTTCCTGTTTGTCACACGCACGGCTTGATTCGCATATTTTTATACCATCGAGGGCGTACGGGACGAGCACACGCTTGATTATTCCCGTCGGAACCATTTCCTGTTTAAGAAGTCATTTTTCATTTGAAGCAACTTTTCGTTTAAAGAGTCATTCTCCGTTTAAAAAGTCATTTCGTTTTATGTATCACTCGTTTGCTCTCTTAAAAAGTTCATTTTTATGTTCGGCCAACTTGCCGGGGTTTTACACACTGGCTGATCTGTGCGATTGCGAAATGTGTTACCAACGGCGAAATGTTAACTACTTCGACACAATCGCAATTCGACTACATGCCAAGTGCGTAACTGTGGCCACAAACTGCTCGGCAATTGTCTTATGCTAGCGAGGACGTCGCAGTTAGAACGATCTTCGCCAGTAAGTTGCAGATCGTTCTACTGATTCATGCACTGTTTCGTTCTGCTCGTCTCGAAAATGAAATCTTTCACTGCCTTCACGCGCGAGGTGAACTCTCAAGAGAAATGAGTGGAATTTCTTGTTCAAAACATTGTTTTTAAAATCACCCTATGCATATCGCGCGCATAAAATCCCAGCGCACACCAGAGTTGGACATTATTCGAATAAATTCTTCGAATAAAATTTGATTCCAATGTTTCGAATAAAGTTATATCGGAAATTTTATTTGTAATATGTACTGAAATAGTGTACAGAGGAAGAATCAGGAGTCCTTTTTCACAATTTCGGTTTATTTAACAAATTCACAAATAAAAATTAAAATTGTATTAAAATTGAATATAAAATTGTATTCGAAATAATAAATACGAATAAAATTGTATTCGAAATAATAAATACGAATAAACTTGTATTCGAATTAATAAATACGAATAAAATTGTATTCGAATTAATAAATACGAGCAAAATTGTATTCGGATTAATAAATACGAGCGAAATTGTATTTAAATAATGCCCAACTCTGCCGCACTCCACCCAGTGTATACCACGCACCTGGCATTTCACCACGTTGCCACACGTCACCCCGTCGCGCAATAATTTATTAATTAACGTATTCGTTTCCGCCGTATCATATCATAAAGAATCGTCGAGCAGTTATTGGACACAATCACGCACTTGTAAATACAGGCAATTTTTCCCTAACAATTCGGAAACTAGAATAGATCTGGCTTCAGTGAAAAGGGAAAATAGTTTAACCCTTTGCGGTCGAGTGGCGACCTTAAGACGTCGTTAAAAATTATCATATCAGGTTCCAAAATAATTTTTATTAAATTTACTTATATTCAAAAAATTGTTAAGGGTTGTTAACTGAGTCACAAAATTCAATTCCATAATGTATAAAATGCTGCAGGGTATATAAAACACTATAAGTCAGAACAAGTGTTATGGATTTCCAGTTAAAATGGCTCCGACTGCAAAGGGTTAAAATATCACCGTTAGTATCACATTTCAAAATCGTGGAGATTGCCCAGTGCGTAAAACTCCGACGAGATCACCTTACAGTCTTCTTCTATAAAATCACTTGTCCGTACATTGTTATCGAATGCAGCGGGGACGCAGTAAAATTGCTAGCGTCCGTTTCATAAATCACCGTTTTACTTTCCGCGGTGAAAATTGCGGCGTGCTTTCCGCCTCGAACGTCACTCATGTTCCGCAATTTCCACATTGATCTACTGTTGTCGCGTGCTGACCACGCAGCCGAGCATCGATGCTGTCGAAGGAGTTAGGTTTGCAGCTCGCGGCCCATATTGGATTACAGTGAATCCTCTTACGATACCGAGCAGCCAAGGTTACCCGGCGACCTTTCGCCGCGGCGACAAATCGAAAGGAGCAAGCTGCCGGCGGAATTCGTCGCCCGGAATCCCGTTACAATAAACACTGCGCACTTTCGGGAATCGTGACGAAATGTCGTAGGATCCCGTCGAAGCTTTCGTTCGTACCAGCCGCTGTCGAGGCCCAGCGAAGGTAACGAGTGCCGAGGACGCAAGGGAGACATGGATACGCGAGTCCTTCAAGGGTATTTATTTTTGCAAGGAACATTAGCTTCGAAATCGTTTTAAAAATACTTGATAATTTCAGTCGCGTGCTAGCGAACCGGCAAACTAGCGCAACAAAGTTTAAACGAAAAAGTTACAGTACGAACTCGCGCTTAACTCTTTATGGAAGGAGATTATCGAACGACTTCTATTGGAGGCTGGCGATAATTAATTGTTCACTTTCTGACTTCAATATCTCGGGTGGTTCAACAATTGTGACAATAAGTAGCCCTCTGCTTTTTATTCGTCTTGAAAATTATTTGGAAGCGTGTTCTTGTCGAGAACTACATACACTTTTGTTGTAATTTAAATTCAGCGAGCTTCGATCGCATGAGCTATTAACTCGTGTAACTATAACATAACTATTTAATATAAACGTTTAAAGAAAAAATACAGCTCAATCAAGACACATGTCCGCACAACATGGCCGAATATCCGTAACAGACCAACGCACACGGTATTAAAGTATTAATGCTTAAGGGCGAGTCATATTGCATTCAGGTATGAAAAAGTTCTATAAATATTATTTTATATATTTTTATGTTTACGTACCTATTAAAACATTGTTAGAACAAAAATTCATGTTTAAAATACTGTCGACACTTTTCAATCCTCCCTTAAGGGTTAATGAGCCTGTAGTAGATAAAGTGTTAAAATTGCACCTATATCGAACCTCGCAAAAAATCTTCAATATCGATACTAAAATTGTCGCGAATTCGTGACTTTGTTTTTATACAAATCGCAATTTCCATGGTGAGAATTTGTTGGTACGCTCGACGGTTCGCGAAACCTTGCGGTTAAATGGAACACATTGTAGATGAAGCTCTCATCGCGCCGTGATGAACCGAGTCCGGATAAAGACGGTCCGAACCGTTGCGGAATCACGTAAATCGTGGCCGCGAGTTTCCACCTGCCCTACTTCGCGCTAATGATACATTGTAGAAAGTTTAATCTTACATAAACCGCGTTGGGAAACGCGGCGTGTTTTACGGCGCGTACACCAACGCGTCGCGACAGCCGTGCTACGGATATCGCGGCTACCTTTGGTGTCCAGGTGTTTTAGATCATCGAGCTATCTAGGATAGTGCTCAGACACTCGTGATTTATGTACACCGGTTGTTTCACAATTTAACCCTCACACCATTTCCTAGATCGCCGCTGACTTGATGACACGTTCCAGAGTAATGTGATAATGGGACCATGTTTTACAGGAAACGGTGAGATTAGAAACGTTAATGTCTCGTTAACATTAATCTCTACTTCGTCCTTTTCCGAGTTCTCGTTTCGTTCTGTAAAATAATTTACGGGAAAGCAGAGTTTGCGCGAAGATATGCTAATTAGTGATCCATTTTGACCTAGGGTTACAAATATTCTGTTTCTTTAATCTTCTGGGAGTCAGTTTATTATTTAAAATCCGTTAAAGATCGATGCAACGCCTTGACAATAATTACATCTTCTTTGTCTTTAATAACGCCATAGAAGAAAATTATTATATGCATATCTACATGCAGCGTAATGCTTGGATATCGATAGCAAAAAGACAAAGTTCCATTTTGCCTCTTGACTCTAGACTATCAAAGCAGAAAATTGTATACTTCCTGTAAGAAAACTTTTGGATATACTTGTTTAACCTGTAGGGGGCCGACAAATGACCTCGTATAAGTCAGCAGTTTTATTCCAAAAATTATTCTACGTATTTGTGAAGTATTTCTTTCAGAAACTAGCTATCATGACTCGATCAATATTATATTGGCTTTTCTCTAAAGGTTAAGCACACATTATGATAGAAATCGTACAAAGTTCCAATAAGTACAATCCTGTTGTTATTACGAAACGATACAGATTAGCCGTGTTTAGAACTCGTGGTTCCAATGTTAAAGCAATAATCGTTTGTAACTCAGAATTCTTCAATTGATTGTAACAACGTCAACCAAGTTCATGGCACTACCATGAGTAGGACACGTATTGAGTGGGACATAATAAAATTATACCTGTTTTATAACTGTATTGTAGTATCGGATTTTTAAAAAATAGGATGGTCATAAAACAGAAAGGCCTGGCCAAAGCCAGGCCCAAGGGAAGAAAGCCATAAAAAGAGAAAGCGTGTCGGACGAAAACCAGGCCCAAGGGTTGGCTGGGTTTTTTCGGGGACACACGCAGGCTATGGGACGAGTGCGGATGTACAAGTGTGGATGCATGAGTGAGGACGAGTGAAGATTTTTGAGACAGAATGGACAGTCGTTGTTTTGGTTGCGAAGAGTGAAGCTCCTATTGCGTTGCTTTAGAGTTAAGAATATTGTGTTGTATTTTAAAGTCTCTATTACCTATTCGATCCCATTTAAACATATTTTAATAAATTAAGTTTTTAAAAAAAAAACATTATACCACAGTATTATGTATATCTAATGGCACGTAATTTGAAGCTGCTACCATTTAATACGTGTTTATGACGAATGTTTATGATAGATGAGATAAAATGAACCTTTTAAAAAAACCAAAAATAAAACAAGTAAACGTAGGTGAAACTCATTAATACTATTCTTTCGAATGTTTTAAACTAGAATTAGATAGGTCGTTTAATTTTTTTATTATCCTGTCCTAAAGAAAAGTGCCCCATTCATAATAGTTTTCCCGAATAAGTTAGAGGAACCTACAAAACGCATTGTTAAAATTTTCGTCATAGGATCAGATAAAAAGGTTTAAAAAAGGCGCGTAAGAGCAAAATAAAAAAAAAAGAAGTATTTTAGTCGTACCCCTACCATCCCTACAAGTTTTAAAAGGATCCGAACACTGTTGCCCTCCACTGTATTCTAAAATCCTATACCCTTAAAATTGATAGTCACCCAAATATCGACTATCTACAAATTAGTGTCAGCCCAGTGGTCCCATTCTACTCCGGTATCGGAGTTTCGCTAGGCAAGAAAATGCTAAGTAGACCGTGCGCTAACAAGCGCGTCAGGGATTACCGGTTCTCTTCCCGATAGACTCGCGTCCGCGGAAAGCTCTCTGTGCGACGTATTTCGAGGAACGTGGATCCTTTGTGTCGGGAGAGTCGCGGAGAATGCCGGCAACCCACTCTCCACATCGAGAGATTATAAGTATAAAAGATTTTGAGTGGTCATGCTGACCCAGTTCCAGGGACAAGTAGGTTTACCGAAGCTTTCGATCCGGCGCGGCGCGGAGGCAGCTTGTAACCACCGTGTACCTCGATCTTTTCCTCCTGGCCTGTCTAGAACCCCGCCGGTTCTACCTTCCCCTACAAAATAGCCACTCCGCAGCGTACTACAACCTGTTTTCGAAGCACGGATTGCGAAGCTCGCCCCGAGATCTCGGAAATAGAGGATTTCTGGGACGGATGTCGCAGGTTTACCGATAAAGGGAGCTCTTAAAAGCAATAATGGAAACCTCGGTTCCGGCGAACAGTGGTCCCGGTTTCGAGAAATAACATTTTCCCGCGAGAACCTTGGGTCTACTGTTTTTTTAGAAAATCCCAGGACTTTAACGGATTGCGGATCTTTGCAAAACTTAATAAAACGATTTTATTAAGCTGGAATCAGTGGATTACTATACTTATACCGCTTTATGTGCATATCATATGTCTTGATCTTTTTGCGAGAAAAATGAATAGATGAAACACAAAACAGTAAAAGCATCAGAAAAATGTAAAGATATAGGTATGGTGCTTTAACGCCGAACTTACCATGCTTTGTTACATTGGGCGCTTGTTACATTCTTAATAAACAGCTAGGAAGATTCGTCGTGTTTTATAACAATTCGCAAATATATGTAATAATGGTAACATATTTCTAACAGAAATTTAAATTGCAGTGGATTTTTCATAGAAAACATTATAATAGATTTTTAACAGAAAGTTATATTATAGTAGATTTTTAACAGATATTTAAATTATGACGAAGATTTAATAGAAATCTTATAATATATTTCTAATACAAACTTGTATTGTTAGAGGATTGTTATGGTCTATATAAAAGGAAGGTCTATATATGCGTCCTACATAGAGGACGCATTACGCGGACTAACAAAGAAGAAAATAGTAGATTAGTTAGAAAAGTAAGATATAAATTAAAAAAACAAAGAGACGAGCGAAGAGGATAAAAGAATGCGAATAAAGGAAGAATGAGTGTAGGTTAAGCATTTCAAATTGTAAACGAAGTCCATTTCTTGGCCTTGAGGCTGGACTTACCAATAAATAATAACGTACCGCTTCGCAAAGGCCTGATCGCAAATGGAGGTTTCCTTGGTCGCTCACGCGATTTCGCAACCATATTCATTTTTGTCTCGCAGCCTAACCGGACGGAAAAGGACTCGGTCGAAATTATTCGGACGCTCCGGACGTATAATTTAGCGAGTGACGCGCGGTCCTTGATGAAGAAGGGTGGGCCAGGGGAAAAAAGAGAAGGGAGTCCGATTCCACGGGCGAAGTGGGACGCGTTAATGAATTTCCTTATCAAATCGCGGCCTCGTCGTGCCACGAGCCGCTATTATTATCTCTGGCATCGATCAATACGACGTGCGGCCGTATCGCAGGACGACTTGCAAATAACGCGAAAACGTTTCTGCGCAGGACGTGCGGGATACGTGTGTTACCATCGACGCCTGTTTCGATTGGCACCGTTGCTGATTCGAAGCCGCACCGCGATCGCTTTAATCGGACACGCGGGCGCGGGCTCGACCATTGAACCGCTTTCGCTTCGATGATTCCCGTACCGTTACGTCGCTCAACGATGACATTTCATTGATTTCGCGTTGATTAAGATTATTCAATTTAAGCCGATCTGAAAATTGGCGAACGCGTCATAGACTCTGACAAAGATAATTGCGAAATTCATTGGTACCGTGGGTGACCCCGACATTGTATTTCTGTGTTATTTCGTAGCGCGAATTCAATTTTCCACCTCTTTATAGAATTTATTCATTCATTAATTTAATATAAAAATGATTTATTCATTTTGAATGGATGATTTTATGATTTATTTTGAAATTGATTTCATCTCGTGAGTATTTTAATAAATTGAAAATAATACTATAGCAATCTTAAATTCTTCCAATATTTTATAATCTACAATCCAATCATGATCCAGTGTATCAGTAATGTTTGTGAACATCGTTATACCAGGTAAAGGTTAAACCATGTTTCCATCACCGATTGAACCATATCGTTGAAACAATTTTAATAGTTTAGTAAGAAATTTGAAACGGAAAAGCCTTTTTGGAAATTTCAGAACCAGATTGAAAAATATTACACAGGAAATACGAGCAGCATAGTTTACAAACAAAATCGATTATTATTATTGTATACTGTAGGCAACGACCAGACGAATGATAATTTGTTTGTAGTAATTGTATTAATCCAAGGCTCGGAAGAATGATAATAATAATAGTGTAAGGAGCAACAAATATGAAGAATGAAAATGCGAAATAAAAATAGCGGTGGAATGTTGAACGAAACTGATAAGAAAAGACTGAAAACCTCTTTGAGGAGCATTCGCTTGTCATCTGCTTCCGGTAGCGACGGAAGATCATCCCCCGAGCACAGTTAATAGTGTTACGCTCGCGGCGATGGCGGCGAGAACGACAGTCGATGATCGTGGGCCCCTAAGCTAATATCCGCGCAAATAAACCCGTCAGCCTGGAGAAGCTAGTTAAATGTCTCGAGGATTATCCTTCGAAGACTCAATTAAGATTAAAGGGGAGAACGGCGGACGAATAATTGCGGCGCAAGTGTCTCTCGCCGGCCCGTTGCTTCTCATTCCTCCAGTTAGCTCGCTAATAACTTTTCGAATTCAACTGGAATATTCCTCCTTCTCTAACGAACCGCGAGAAAAAGTTCGCTCAATCGCGATACCGTCTATCGGACCATTCAAGGAAATTTTATTTACACGACATTCCTGATTCTGCCTAAGAAGAAAGCATTTCTCCAGACGGAACAATCCATCGAAAAGGATTTTAAAATATCAGTTTCTGAAATTTCAGAGAAAAAGTTGTATCGTAGATAAAACTACCAAATAAAATAAAACTATCAGCAGACCAAAGGAGCAAGATGCGAATATTGTCAATCAGCTAACGATAATAAAACAAATGTAATATGAACAAAATGCAGAATTTAAAAATATAAAACTTGAGATATTTTGAATTTACTATTTCACTGCTCGAATAAAATCTAATTCCGATAAATTTGTATTCGATACGATATTTATTCGATAGCGTCGACTAAAATTGTATTTGTTAGTCTTTATCTCTTATCCGTCATCCGCATAAAATTTTGCCGAATTCAGCTAGAGTGCAGTTACCACGTGCACATTTTTTTAGTCAGCTTTGTATGACATTAATTTAAGTTTTTATAGACACCGTAGGGGGGTTAACACGCGAAGAAAAGGCTCGCATGACAGCGAGTCCTCCAAACCGAACCAATAAAGGAGAATATCGAATTACCGGCAGGTTTAGCCGGAAGACAAAGAAATCGATAAAAATAAGACCAAATGGAAACAGCAATATTCCCATCCCTCGGTCGCCACGCGAAACTGAATTACAGCGCTGGCCGCTGCAAAGGATGATCCGCGCGATTTCAGTTTTAATCGAGGAGCCTCGACCGAATAAAAATTTCATAACCAGCCGCGATAAAAAAACACCGAGGAGGAAACAAGGTGAACCAATAATGAACAGCGGAACATTCCCGCTCGGCGAAAGAGAATACAAATGTTTGCCGGGACGGCTCGCAGCGTTGCGCGAATTCGCGATGGCCGCCGTCGAACATGGATCGATCGAACGATCGGACGTGTTCGAGCGTGTTAATCGCGAGCGCGCGTCCCTTAATTGTTGTAAATTGTCGAATGATTTGTTACGGGCTCGCGGCACCGTTCCAGCTTCTCGCGTTCGAGAAAATTTCATTAACGAGAAACACGAGACAGCGGCCGGACGAAATGAACAACCTGTGCCATTCGAACACGGTTTCATCGCAATTTAATTACCTCCGATCCTCACGGATCGGGTTTCTCGCGGGCCACGAGCCCGCAGATCGAATCAGCGCCGCGTTTGATCGATACTCCTCAAGGCAGAAGAGAAACGCCGCTGGCGCAATCTTTCCATTCGGCATCGCCGACCAGCGCGCAATACTCGACAAACGCTAAGAACAAGACAAAATTTGAAAAAATCACTTTGTAAATTGCAAATGGGGTAGATGTCCCAATTTCTGTATTTCCGGGTTAAAAGTGTACTTCAAAAATAGTATTTTATAGGAATTGATGATTTATACGTTTTCGTTATGTTTTTATTATGTTTTAGTACGACTTAGTATGTTTTAGTACGACATTTTGGACGTATTAAAATGTATTAAATAATTTTCAATCGATGGTACAGCAGTTCTGGCGAATTAAAATCTTCGTATGAATTAATTATTTATGGAATTTACATCGTGCAAAACGTATATTATATTGTATGAGAACTTCGTTTAGTACTAACAATGATTTAAAAAGATACTAATCATTCATACTTTCACATTTTTAAACTCAATCTTGAAATAGTCAGATTTTAATACACGTCCGTAATTCGGCGTCTTCTTGTGTAATCAAACCTAATCTGATCATCATTCAAAGAGTCCGAATTGTTGTAAGCATTTTCATACAGATATATAAAATTTTAAGTAAAGAACGCAAAATGCACCTGAAAAACAGTGTAAAACGCTGTAACAGCCACAGTCGCTCTCATCGCGAGTTCCAGAGTTTCATATCACGAGTTACAAACGCTTATAAAAATCCAACATTGCAATTACTAAACAAATTTTTAGAGTTCTCCGGTGCTAACCCGTTTTCGCCTAGTTAACCGGATTACTGTTGGCCATCTAGTAGCCAAAACTACGTGGGTTAAAGGGGATTATTGCGAGCCGAGTCTAACACGGGTTACGTTTCTGATCTCTGGCCGCAAGTAGCGTAGTCGAGCAATAAACGGACGCGTTAAGCGAGCCTTATTCAACGTCAAAGGGAATGTAATTTCTTCTCGGTTGAGAAATCGGTTCCGTCCTCCCGGACAACCCAGGTGATTGAGGCGATCTTCTCGCGCGTCGCGAATTGCGTCGATTTTTCATCCTCGAAGCTTGGAAGAAGTCCCGGAGTCCGTGGCGTGGGCTTTTCTTCCGGTGAAAAATCGAGGGTGGCAGTCTCGCAGGCCGGGCGAACACGATTGCAAGGGGATCCGCCGGAAAATTGTGGTTTCCGCGCAATCCCGGGGAACAAACAGCGACAAAGTCCCGGCCGTTTCCCGGACCGCGTGCATTTTGTTGCGGTTTTCGTTGCGTTTGCGCGCGCCCGCCGCTGCACCACCCTAATGGATTCCTGCTCGAAGGAAACCGGGTCCCGCTGCGAAAACCTCGTTTGTTCAATCACCGCAATTAATGCCGCTCCACGGACCGATGCGATTAATCGGCTCGCGCGGGTTCGACGATTGACAGCCGCTCGCCAGCGAACAATTATTCAACGCTACCCGATTCCATCGTACCGGGTATTCAAATATTAATGCTTATTTTTACGGTAGCTTTTTCCCTTTTCAGATCTTATTCTCCCGCGTTTTAGACGCTTCGGTCCAGGTCGAAGAGAACGCGTCGGAGGTAATCATATGTAAATGGACCTTGGAATAAGCCGAGTTTACGACCGGCAATTAGTTCGACGAAGAACTAACTTCATTGATGCACTGGAAACCATTACCGCATCACTTGGATATCGAACTCGATATTCCGCGAGTCGCTTCTGCCTGTAGTGCCTCAGAGTTAATTAAAATGACATTTACTGTCTCGGTAATCCATCTTGTCCTGTAATCGTGTCTTCACTGTTAGACCCATGTAAAGTAAACGGGGACACAGAAGCAAAGAAAAATACTAATCATTGATTGTTAAGTTTTGTTTCGCCTTGTTTAGTTTTCTTCATACCGTTCTCTCTTATTCTTGGTCTATTTTGTAGTACAAGGTTATGTTAAAGTTGTGTTTTAAGTGCCTGTTTCTCCTAAGATCTGCTTCAAGCGTTTTATTCCTGTTTATAATCTCTTTTCCCATTATTGTCTTCTTCTTCCATTGTATTTTAAGTAATTCCTTTTTTGTTTAACACCTTCCTCTTTCTCGTTATTATTTGCTCCCTTTAAATTATGCTTTTATTACCTATTTCTTTCAAACTTCCTTTGCTATTTATTGTTTTATGATCCGCTCCCTATTATTAGACTGCGGATTTTTATGCAAAATAAAAATTGACTGCATCGATTGTAGAGAACAGCAACTTCGTTCTTCCTTCAATCGTCTTAACAGATTAAAAATAATACATTGACGCTTCAAAATGCTTTTAATTTCTACACTATTTTGAATTGTAACTGTCGAATTTTACCATAAGCGCATCAAAACCGCAGTCCGCTTATTATTTCCTTATTCAGCCTCTCTTCGTCGTATTATTTTCAAAAACGTGTCTCGTCTTTTTACGATCTTCACTTTTATGTAATCCCCGCCTTTTACGAGTTCTCTCCATCCCCGTAGTGCACTCTCTTACGGCGTTTCTGTCCTGCCCCGACACTCGATACGCAATGTCTGATCATTTTCCCCCGTTTCGAGATTCTTGGTCCCTCGTGTCGCGTTCCCGATCGCAAGACAAGACGGAAGGATCCAGTAAATGCCGGCGAACAGGAAACGAGACGTGGAACTGCGAAGAGGAATGGCAAGGGGGTTGTCGATCCTGAAGAACAGCTGTCGCTTGGGTCGAGAGGAAGCGCGCCGTTGCCTATCCACAGGGGCAAAGTGAAAGAGAGAGAAAGAGCGAAGAGAGAGAGAGAGAGAGAGAGAGAGAGAGAAATAGAGAGAGAGAGAGCTTTATCGCTTTTCAATCCAGCCGCGGGTTAAGTGCGTCGGGAGAAAGCCCTCTCCTCGAATGTTGGAATCCTGCCAACCAGGGATAATAACCTTCACCCTCGGCCGACGACGACCGAGCACTTTGCATTAACGTCGAATTAAAACTGTGCGCCAAGTTTCGGACATTCCATCGCTCCGACGACTTCGTCGCTTTTCCCATTTACTTCGAGCGTTTCGATGATGTACCAGTGCTCCCCCATCTTCTTCTTCTTCTTCTTCTTCTTTCGCGATTTTCATCCTAGCAGCGTTTTGCCTAATGAGCTTCGATGGTCGCGGAATTATATTTTCTTGGGGCCTTAATCGACTTTCTATTGCGCTGACGTTTGCAAAATGTTTGCTTGTTCAACGCTTTGGCTGCTAACCGCGTCGAAAATCTCATCAAATTAAAGCGTTCTATTCGTGTCTTGTATGTACATTGTATATATACATAATAACCAGACCGCGGATCACTTATTGCATGCGCAAATTTTTTATATGCAAGAAGACATAGAAATTCACTAAACGTAGTTGCGTTTTTATTTTCTCTCTACAAGCACCAAAATGTTAATTAACGAAGCACACCTTTGCTCGATTCCAATTTTTGCGAAGAGATAGAATGAAAATGGAAATATGCATAAAGATCTACTAATATCCTCGTCGGAGATTCAGTGGCGTAATAAAGAAAGCATTTTATTTAATTAAATTAAAATTTTTAATTTGAGTTGTACGATATCAAAGATATCAAGATTAGAAATTAGAAAGATTAAAAGAAGTTAAGAATGTCAATGTATAATTCTTAACATATCAAGGTTGATAAAATACTACGTCTTGCAACTGAAATAGAGAATAAATAGTGGAATAAATTATTCGATTCCATTGCCTAACCCCAAAGAAAGTATTAACGAGTATAATGGCGAAATTATACAATTGTCGTTTGCGGGATGTAAATGATTTCAGCGACTTCATTTTTCCCTAGATGACAGTGATATAATGCGAAGTAATGAGAATACTTGTTGCTGTGTAACGCTCCAAGGAGAATTGTTACCTAATTGTTTCCCGGGCTTGCGAACGACAGCGCCGCGACACGGCTTCGATGGACGAAGAGAAAGGAAATGACAATTTACCGTAATATCATTTAAATCCGATGTCTTTGCGAGCATGAAAGGAATATAGGTTTCCCATAATGGCGTTTGGCAACGCACATCTGGTCGCTGAAAGAATGGCTGTCCTTTCTGTAACGACATCTCGATTCAATTGGAATCTCCACGGTGGTGGGCGGAAAGAATGAATTTCTTTGAACGTTTAATAACAAGAAAACGAGAGACGCTTCCGACAAATAAAAACGGGAACTGAAGTCTTTGGTTCGTAATACCGTGCACTGTATTCATAATCTTGTTACTGGGTATGATTGTTGCAGTTATTTCCGCCTTTTGCGCAAAAGGGCTCTCTTTAAAATGGAATAACCTTTCAAAAATTGTTTCAAAGATCTTAACGATTTGAATTTTCTTTAGATGTTAGACCGCCGAAGAAAAACAGAGCAGCTTTTGAAAAATGTCGTTTATTCATTGCCTAGTAGATTAGTCCCCCTAAAATGTAAAAAACAATTCAAGCGATTTGGTCCAATCTTGAAAAAGTCATTCCGTTCGAAAAGTTATTCAACACCTTCGTTAGTCACTGTACGCGTAATTATACTTCCCTCTTAGCTCGAGTCCTTCGCTTAAACTTGCCCTCTTCAATCCGAATCCAAATTAAATGTGCCGTACATTTGAATGATTAACGACGTAAATCCAATTCCGGATAGTCAGGCGCTTAAATCTACGTTTGGAAACCGAGCTCCGATTGAAATGAGTTCAACGCGGTGCTTCACAGCGTACGAACATCTGCGAAATCGTGAAACACAAAATTTGATAGAGTTAAGTAAAGGTCTGAACTTCCTAGCAATCCGAAGCGAGTAACTCGGAATATTGTTGAAAGGTGAAATTTATTGTTAAAAGGTGAAATTTATTGTTAAAACGCGAAATTCATTGAAAGGTATTCGCGAGGTATGAACGAGTCCGAACACTTTCAATTGTTGCGGAGGGACACCGACCAATTTGGGAGGCAGTATTATTATTGGAACGTTACGGTGACTGGCGAGAGGATGAGAGTGGAAGCCGACGTCTGCAGAAACGAATAAAACGATTCCATCGACGGGGAGACTCGGATCTCCGAGCTGTAAAGACCTTTATTGTTTCTCGGTTTCGCCCTGAAGACGCTCGTGACCGATATCTTTAATACTTTTCCTCCCGGTGTCTCGTGCCTGAAAGCCACTGAATAGAACACAAGCCCGACTCTACTTTTCCTAAAATACGACCTTTCGCTCTGATCTCAATGTTTTTTGTCCCGGTCGTTTCCATTAAACAGAGACGCTTGCTCGGTGAATCGAAAAAGAATGTGAAACACACTCGACAGCAAAATCAACGGATCAGACATTTTCGGACGAAAGATTGTCAATCTTTGAACAACCGTGACTCCGTTGAAAGCTATCACAAAATCATAATTTTTCTCCTGCGTTATCGTAGGTTTTTTTCTACATCGCGCCGCAATAATGCAGGGGTCGCTTTAAAGTATTGTAACCTAGCGAGGAAAAATCATATTGACTTAATTCTGCTCTGAAAATAAAGGGGAAGACCCGAGCTTTACGACGCTGTGACCAGGATGCTCGAAAAAATGTCTTGTTACAGCAGGTCGTTGAATTCGTGTTGAAACGAACTGCGACAATGTGAATCGAAGAATGTACAATGCCATTTGAAGAAGAGAAAATGATCTCGATTTTTTATTATAAAAAATAATAATTTGTTTTAATCAATATTATATCATGTAACCGACAACAAACCAATTTGTTTAGTCATAAAAAAATGTTAAGCAAAGAATTAGGTAAACAGCTTGTCTAACGAACAGCGGACTGAGAGCTACCGTGAAAGAAAAGTATGGAGTGTGAGAGTCAAAGAAAGCTAAAGACTATTAAAAAGAGATCAAAGTAATTTTAGTTCCTTTTATATTTGCTTTTACAGTGAACTGAAAGTCCAACAGTACTGAGAATTAAAAATAAATTAATACGTCTCTCCGGATTGATAATCTACTCAAAAGAATGTACAGAGAACGTTTTCGTGGGATTAAGTTGCCATAATGTGCTTGAAGATCTTGGCTGAATGGGACGGTTTCTATTACGGACTCATCAACCTGATGAAAGTATCAAAGCAGTCGAGAAGTTGACGCGGCCAGATTGCGATTCTTTCTTCATCTCATCGCGAACGCTCGTCCAGCCAATTGTGCCGCGAGCGTAATAAACATTCGCAGCAGCAGCAGCAGCAGCAGCAGCAGCTTGCTCGCGTACACAAAGAATAACGGAAGACGAAACTGGCGAACAACCATGAAAGCGGAGATCCGGGCGGCCCGTAAGATTATCAGTTGATGCCGCATGTAGGACAAAGAGAACTTTCAAATTAAATAACGAGGAACAAAACCGTGGAAAATGACCCGACTTCCGAGAGTAATTCCACGGCAGGCGGGACCTCTCCCGGAATTTCTGTGCCGTTTCTGTGCCATTTCTGTGCGTCATTTCTATGCCGTCCTCATCTCGCGAAGATTTCACGAGTCGCGCCACGCCGAGGCCCGCAACCCGAGGCACGCAGCGACGTCATCCAAGGTGTAAATCGAAGCTTTGCGTAATTTAGCGGCCATTAGTATCAACAAATAGAATCGAAATTGGTTTGGAATTGGTCCCGCCTTGATTCGAGGCGTGGGTGAACCGTCGAGGAAATCAGACGTACGGTAGAACTTCGGTTATCAGAACTAATTAAGGAAACATAGGTATTCGGATAATGGAACAGTCATCCGTGATAGACTACCACGGAGAGGTTGTAGGCGTTATCGATTTTGATAAAGCATTTCCGATGAATCTAGAGCGAGAAGAAGACGACCCAGATTTGCCATTTTCGATGAAACATGTTGTTGAATAAGAGATTTCATTTTTAAACTTATTTAATTATTTTACTTGTTAAATGTTGTCAGACTTGTTTTTTGACAGAATGAATAGCGATTTGGTTGGAGGTTGGATTGTAACTGCTGTAAAACGCATTCATTTTGTATAATATTACTTATCAGAAAATTGATTTTGTTACTTGTATTCGACTCTTAACGCACGAAAACCATGCTTATATATATATAAAATGGCAGTTTTTATTTTGCATAAAAATCCGAAATCTACTTATAACGATTAGGATATTTCATTTACTCAAACTTCGCATACGTTTTAACAACGAGGATCACAAACGATCTCTCATAAAAAAATTTTTACATGGGTAACTATGAAAGGAAAAATCAAAGGCTAGTCGGTTTAACTGTTTTTAGTAGCTGCAGCGTTACATTCCGCAGCTTCCATTTAGTAGAAACTTGCTGGATGGAAATCGTAAAATTTTCAGATCCCTAATGAGAGCTATCCAGGATCTGTAAATTAACAAAAGACTTTGTGCAGCCCACGAAGTCCTCTGAAGCTTGCGAAACGTGTGCAAATTCTCGGAATCCATTGAGGTTTCGGAAACCCGTGAAGTTTACTCAAGCTTTCAGAAACCCTTTGGAACCTACGATACCCTGGAACATCTCATGATTCCGTTGAAGCTTTCAAAAAGTCCGAATTTCGCGAAAATATAGAATCTTTCCGAATTCAACGAATTCTTCGGAACAGTATGAACGTTCTAATGATACCTCGCTAACACCCCCCTCTATATCTCTCTCTCTCTCTCTCACCATAAAAACTACTAGACACTATGAGAATAAATTCCGTTTCGCCGCCGTCGTTGGCGCAGCGACTTTTTGAGCAGAAACGTCCAGAGATAACTCGGTAAATGTTCCGAACGCTGTACTGAATACTAAATCCCGTGTCCAACTTTTATCATTATATTTTCCGTCATTCGAGAATTTCGTAGTAATTCAATATCGTGTTCCGCGCACACCTTCTGTCGGCCGAATCGCGCGTACATTAACTGTACGGTGCTTCCGAAATCGTGTTGCGGATCCAGCATGAGAAATGGGTCATCCTGCGACAAGAGTTTTTAACAGTTCCTTGCAGACGGATCATATCGATATTATTCATTTCAGATATTCGAAACTTATTAAAATTATTCGAGAATGTTTCTTAGGCATACACAATTTTCTTCAGAATTGACGAGGACCATTTTTATTTCGCGTAAACATCACCGGATGTTTATTGCATTTCAAGCCTACATGCAAGTATAGTACACTTGTTAGTATATTTAGTATACTCAGCCTACTATTAAGTAAGAGCCACGCTGTTATTCACATCCATTTCGGTATTTGCTTGTCTCCAAATGAAACTCCGTTCGTCCGACCCAAAAACGTTGCACTTCGATTCGTCGTATATAAATATATAAATAATTAAATATAAATTCCTTGGCGAATTTAAATCTCTTCTCTTTATTTATGTCGCTAATGTACAGCTTCTTTCTGAGAACTCTGGCACCACAGTCACTTTTCAGTAGTACTCTTTTATACAGGGTGCGGCCGAATAACATGTAGAAGCGGACACGAGGTGGTTTCTTATGAAAAACTAAGAACAAAATATGGGATAAAATTTTTTTATTTAAGGTTTAGTTTTCGAGAAAATCGAGTTTGAAGATCGGATGCGTACATATGCTGTCACATCATCGTTCGAGAAACGAAAACTAACTGCTTAGGCACATAGCGAAACAGAAGAAATCTCAGATCATTGTTTACAATCACGATACGAGTTATACGTTGCTCGACGAACCGTAACTTAGCCGTGACAGTATATCTACGCATCGGATCTTCAAACTCGATTTTCTCGAAAACTAAGCCTTAAATGTCAAAATTTTATCCCATATTTTGTTCTTAGTTTTTCATAAGGAACCACCGCTTTTCATAAGGTGTCCGCTTCTACATGTTATTCGGCCGCACCCTGTATAATACTGGATGGACTAATTGTGGTGACGGGAGTCAGGAGGCATTGCTTGTTTACAATCGGCCAAGCTCACCATACATCTTTCCTCCATTACGTCAATTAACTCTCTCTCTGTCTCATTTTCAAGGATTTGAGACACTTTAGGACCTATTTAATCTAGATAGTCATATCTGTATACCGTATTTTTTGGTAAGTGTTCAAATACTGAGAGACAATTAAAGTGTTAAGCAGAAAAATCGTAATAAATGTCCATGTATTTCTATAGTGGGAATAGATTGGATTTTCTACGGAACTGAATGCAATAACATGGAAAACTGATTAATACATTAGATTAATATAAGGAAAGTGGATTACCAGTTTTCCACGTTATTGAATTCAATAATCTTATCTATTCTAGTTGCAGAAATACGTAGAAATTCAGTACGATTGTTTTGCTTAACGCTTTAACAACCGCGCCACCCATACGTGGGTGCCAGAATTATTTGTTCAGATTAGAAAATGAATTTTTTACGCTAATCTGTAATTTGATTAGTATTCGCAGAACGTAAAAACGTTGAAAAAGCAATTGATGTCATGCAATTAATTGTTCAATTTCAATTCGATGAAATCAAATTGTATCCTATTTTTGAGATTGTAGCATGACAAAGTGATAATATTCCGTATCTTTTGCGTATAATCGCGCTTTTCAATTATGTCACGGTTACGGAATCAACGAGTACGCACAAATGCGCAAATGCCATGCGTTAACGGCGTTCTTAACAATTAAAGCGATTTAAAGTGTAATCAATTGATCAAGATCGGGCGATCATGAATAAAAATGCGCGCAGATGATATCGACCGATCCTCGGATGGACCGATAATCAGCCAGGCGCGTTTTGATAGTCGCGATAAAAGAAGCTCGCGTTCCGGGTGACCGAAACAACGATCATTATCGTCCTAGCCGTGGTAATTGCTCGACGTATCGTCGCTGAAATCGTTTTTATCCGCCACGGCATCGCGTGTAGAACGCCGAGTTAACACGGGACTTAATCAGGAGACGTTTCGACGTCGGTAATGGCTTCGAGTCACCAATTTATCGCGCGTCGCGCTGAAAAAACGCAGTGCTCCCACGAAACTAGGTCGAGAAGATGAAAAAAAAAAGGAAAAAGAAAAGTCAAACTGCCTAGCGACTATTTCGCTATGCCAAACCAAACACCGAGAAACCCGGCGGAACCTAAATCCTTATTCCGCGGAATTCATTTCGCCGACGAACTGCTGATTACTGGACCGCTAATATCTTATGAGACGTTCTCTAGTTGTAAATTGCACGGTCCTACTAAATTCAAAGCATCAAAATTTACAATAATAATGTTCGAGTCATATGCTGTAATACAATATTTTTAAGCTTATTATGTAAAAATATATAGTAGATAACTATTATAATCACTCTCACAATCTAACACTCGAGTGGTGACACTGAGGCACTACTAAATATTATTGTTTCACGATTCAAGATAAGGTAGATTATCAAATTTGTTCATATTTAAAACGAACTGTTAAAACTGTTGAATGAGTCGCAAGACTCAATTTCATATGTAATAAAAAGACACTAACAAATATATAAGATGGAAATAGCGCAGGTCAGAAAAACTACAGTGGCCTACAAAAGTATTTGTACACCTTTTAAAACGCATTAACTTTCTTGAAACTGGACTAAATGATTTTAATTTCCATTTAAATGGTAGAGGGTGTAGTCTACTACACAATGACTAAAATACTTTCTCTTTATTTTGCTATTGTTTAAAATAAGACAAAAAAATTAGAAGAACTCCACGAAAGGCATTTTTTAAATTTTCATTATAGGCTTAGATAAAAAAATTAAAAGACAAGAGCTTTTTATTTTTGTATGTCATTTCAAGTAATAGCAAAATGAGAAGATTCGTCTGAAAAAAGTCAAGTCATTTAGTCCAGTTTAAAAAAAGTTATTGCGTTTCAAAATGTGTACGAATACTTCTGCGAGTCACTGTAGGGTCGAAATAAAAATATATAACAAAGTAAACATTGATTTGCAGAATTCAATTTTGCCTCCAATAAGGTAATAATTAACAAAGTTCTACAAGGCTAATACACGGTCTGGGTCGTACCGACCCAAAACACCGTAGATGGGTTAAATCGTAGAGAAATTTTATTAAATTCGAAACTATGTTTCGCTAGTTATGCATGCTCGAGTGCTTTAATCGCGCGGGAATCGGATGATGACGTCAATCTTCTCTGAATAATCGCGTGAAAACAAGTTTAAAAATTGATTTCAAGTTCTGAAATAACACAGCTATAAATTACTACGCGTTACGGGTTAAATAACTTAGCGTTGAGACCGCATGAAACCGAATGACTGTCGGCTATCATAAAAATTCAACAGAGTAGAAGCAATTTATTCAGTAGCTGGAAAATTGTCACGAGCAATTTTAACACAGTCCAGCTGTTCATAAAAAAAATAAAGTTTCATCCGACACTGCGAATTTGTGCAGAGAAATGGAAATTCCTGTATAAATATCCACCACGCGATTATCGCAAATTAGAATTTAACGGTGACGGAGCATTTTCTAAACTCGTCGAGTTCCGCGAAAGCGACAGAATAGAAATTTGCATGGAGCGATATTTCCATATCGCTATCTGTTTTATTTTTCGCTCGCGTCGTCCGCGTCGTTGCAGTTAACGAACGTCGTCGCAAAATTCGCGATAATCATTAACATTTTCCGCGAGCCCGCGACCCGCCCGCGACCGTTCCCGGAGTCGCGTGTTCGCGAGTGGCGCAGAAAAAAAATAGAACAGTCGGCCATTCTTCTAATTCGTTGTTAGTCGGCGGGACAAAAAAACACTGGCTTTCGTGCGATGAAAAGCTCTTTTGAAAAAAAAAAAGGGAGAAAAATAGAATACGTCGCTCATCTCGCTGTTTGCGGTGAAACGGGACAAAAAGACGAGTTCCACCTGGCGACAAAAAGGCAGTGCAAAAGGAACGGAGGAAAAAAAATAATACGAACCAGCGGCTTTTCATTTTCCGGCATAGGATTTCTATTACTAATGCATCGGTTACATCGAGCACCATTGTTCCGATTCTCTCGTCGACAGGAAGGGGGCCAGGGGTGGCGAGATGGGAAGCGTGGCGCGCGTTTCACCGAACCAGTGAAAATTGTCTTTGTTTTCTGGTCGCCAGGGGAGAAGGAATTTCTCCGCGAGGAAATTCAATCATTTTCCCGCGATCGGATCTCCGCGGATCCCGACAACCCTTAAAACGGATCTCGACAACGTTAAAAGGCTCTCTCTCTCTCTCTCTCTCTCCCCCTCCTTCTCCCTCCCTCCACTTTCCTATCCTCGATATTCCGCATCGGGACAGCAGAAGGAGAGCGCTGCCATGGACGGGACACTGTTATTTAAAAGATAAGTAACAAACGACCTATCTAATTCTAGTTTGAAACATTCAAAAGATCAGTTCTTTTGCTGTAAGAATGCTTACTGCGTTGTTATTAACTTCACTTTTTTTTCAATTTGAACACACTATAATATATTGTATACTAATCTCAAAATTACGTAAAACTTCTTTACATATTGCGTTAATATCACATTTCAGTATTTTATGACAAACAATAAAAAGAGACTGAAAAAACTAGCAAGCATTTCTGAATGAAAACATTAAAAATGAGTGATATAATAAACAAAAATAGTTTACAGCACCTTTTATACCGCATATTTCATTTAAACATTTACCAGGGGCCTACAATATTCTGTGTTAAACTTGTTAACAATATTAAAAAAAAACTTGTTTACTTACTACGACAAAAAATATTATCCGTTATGTCAACATTGTTGAAAAAATATCTAATCGAGCGCAATAAATAAAAGCTACGTTATAAATAGTTACGTAGCTACTGGTAACGGCTACAAATTACGTGTACAAATGTAGTCAAACAAGTATAATTTTATTATTGAATGACGCACAATTTTCGAGATAATGGTAATATACCATTCATGGTGCTTCTATTCTATCTGTTTCAATGACATCCATTGATCGATTTTCTTCCTGCACCTTTGAGCGGCGGCTCGATGGAAACGAAACTGCTCGCTTTTTCGGGAAAATGAATCGAACGAATTATGGAAAATTGGATAATCCTCCTATCGGATAATCCAACAAACTCGCGGCAGTTATAATATCGTGTAAAAAGCAAACGTGAAATTATACACTTTTTTCCGGTGCCGCGTGATTATCGGAACGCGAGTGTCCATGTAAATTGTTATTTCGATAAGCCGATTAACGAAAATAGACTGAATAGGAATTACTTTTTTTTCGTGCCGTGTTTCTCGAAGCTGGAAAAACTGTATTCGTTTTGTTCCGAGTCGAGTTTTGTTCTACGTTCGTTTAACTAAGGAATCGAAAATGTAAATGGGAACTGTTTGCTTTGGTAATTGCAATTTAATTCACGGATTGTGTAAATGATTTAATCCCGGGAACTGTCGGGCTGCGAGATGGCTCGAGGAATCACCACCGTGGGAAATCTAGGCTTGCAAATGACTGTTGTGCAAAAAAAATACTTCGACTTCCGGCAATCTCTGCGACGGTCCGACGTTCTCCGTGTTAACGACACACCTCTCGCAAAAGCCGCTGAAAAAATTCTTCCTACCAATTGCCCAATGTATAGAAAAAATGGTATTCAAACTTGTTTCGAACTACATCTCAACTACAGTATAAACGCATTTTTTAAATTTTAATTATAGCCTCTGATAAAAAAGTGAAAGAACGAGAGCTTTTTACATCTTTTTATTCCAAATAATAACAAAATTAGAAAAATTTCAATCATTGTACAGTCAACTAGTTCCTCAAACATTTACAGAAAAATCAAGTCATTTAGGCTATTTTTAAAAAAGTTATACCGTTTTAAAAGATGCGTGGTCGCTTATGCTCCTCGCTGTAGTTCTCGTCGATGGCCATTATCGGCAATGCATATGATTTATCCGTCATACATAATTATTATTTGTAACAAAAAACATTTTGCTCAGATATTCCATGGCAGTTTAACCTTCTCTAAGCAATTTCAGCAACGTTAATATCACGGCACGTGGGCCAAATATTCCGTATTTACAATCTCCCTAGCGCAACAAAGCGAGTATCGCCGACAAAAGCGATAACAGTTCACAATGCTCGATCACTGGGCGTCTTTCATCCGCGAAATTATCCGTCGGTGCTTAATCCTATCATCGTTCCATCGGGTCCCTTTAATATGAATAATTCTGTTCCCAGGGAAATTCCTTTCGGAAAACTCCGTTTCCGGGGAAAGGTAGGATCGCGATCGAAGTGCTCGCCTCGGGACGAAATGGGTCAGACACGTGTCTTTGCCAGTACTCGTTACAAGAACCGCGCTTTCCCGCAAACAGCGCTCGAGGTACCGAGAAAACACGCCCTCTCGAAATAAGTTATTTTATCGTCGGACGAGAAAGAGAACGAACTACACCAGCTACTGCTCTGCCGGCGAACGTTGTCCGCCGGTTAGTCGCAGAAATTTCGTTGTTTAGATACAAGCCTAGCCAGAAGGCAGCTCTCGTCCCGGCGATTCTGACTAGTTTAGGGGGCTAATTAACGTTATCAAGGTAACGCGATAATCCGACGGTTAAATTCGCCGGCGGTTGTTGCCAAGCGGCGACGACGCTTTAACGGAAGTCGCATGCGCCACCGACCCCGTTGCCTTTCGCCAAAAAGTATACTTCTCGTTTCGAAACTTTCTCCGTATCCTCGGAAATATATTCTTTGATCCTCTTTTCGGATTTAAAAATTGTTTTCCGGCACGTCGGTTGCCGAAAATCAACCTTAAAAATTTACACAAAATCGGAGTAATTCGATTAACGAAACTGGAACTAGGAAGTTAAAATTTATCATCGCGGATGGTAGTTGAACCCTTTTGCATCCTAAATGTCCTAGTAAAATTCAGTTTGTTCTAATATATGCGAGAACTGGTCGGTTAGGGCCACTCAATGAGTGGCTGTGAATCTGCTGCGTTAGGTGTACCAAAGAAAGATTTTTCTGAAAATGTTTTAAACCTTCAATTATCGAATTTCTATTACATTTTTTAACAATTGTGCTGTAACAAAGCTAGAAAAGTTAACGGAGAAACTAAAAGATTAGACATTAACGCTTTAAGGAGAATGTATAATGATTGTTCTATTTAAATAGAATTTAGTATAAAAGTGTATCGATACAAATTTCGTTTAGTATAAATTTGTCATCTTGACAGTAGAGGGTTAACAATTTGTGTGAAATCGAAAATATTTGTTCAGTCACTATTTCCGTCATTTTTGAGCATTAAATGTGTCAATAAACGGTGCAACATTTGTTTAGCGATTTTATATGGATTTTAAGTCGGGACCCTTGCAACGATTTGTAATTACTAAAAACATGCTTCAGGTAAATTCAGTCTTTTGCAAAGCACGCTAATAATTAATGTTCAACTTCGTCAGTGATGCACCCGGATTTATCTAAAATTTAACACAATTTTCTTTTTCTTTCTTGAAAAAAGCAGAGGTTCTTTTATGGACGAACAAATTACGAGGCTTGGAATCCCTAAAGTGTACTACTCTATGAATATTTAATCCAGTCGCTCCTGTAACGCACCACTAACTAGCTTTACCGTTTCTTGCATGGCTAAGATTTTATTTAAAATTTAAAGCAATCTTCTGCTTGCACGTTTCTTAAAATTGTACGCGGATGTTTCATAAACGATCGAGCAACGTAAGAGATTCGGAACCTCGACGTTGTCTTCCATGAATATTTATACCTCCTTTTAATCAGATGCGCCGATCAATAATTCATTAAGTCATACTCGCAGGAAATTCATATATAATTTGAGCCCGAAATAATTCTGCTGTTCACAAAATGAGGGCGATTACTGATGGGCGAAGGTGAACGCTGTTAGAATGAATCTCGTTACAACGTTATTACTAGACTTCTAATTTCATAAATTTGTTTCATCTCGACAGTAGAGGGTTAAATAAGCAGCAGACAAACTTTTAAGTTCCTAATTTTTGTCTCACTGTTTTAACAATTTGTGCCAAATCGAAAATATTTTTTCAGTCCCTGTTTCCACCATTTTTTAGCATTAAATGTGTCAGTAAACAGTGTAACATTTGTTTAGCGATTTTATGTGCATTTTATTTCAGTCTTTTGCAAAGCGCGCTAATATTTGACACCCAAATTGCAATTAGTGCGAACGTTTAAAGAATTTACAGATACTGTTGCGTAATGTTCAACTCGTTAAGATTAATACGGAAATAAATAAATGCAAACGCAACGGACGATTTTTATTTCATAAAAAACATTCCGTCAGGTTCAGTGTTAACACTAGATTTACGGAGCACTAAAAGCAGCTGTTTCATATTAGTCTATAAAAATAACAATGACACATTCATTCTGACTTTTAACTAGTGTTATTGAAATATTGGCCGCAATTAACGCATATATTGAATAAATAACTCATAAATGTAACTTTACAGTCTGAATAATCGTAAATAAAAAAATTAGTGAGCCGTCATTTTGATCTAGTAAATCCAGTGTTAAATAATCCAGTTCACGCAGAAATTTACGAAAACCAATGCCTCGTTATTTCACTCGATTTTAGTCACAATTCATTTTCACCGTGCTCTACAAACCATTGTTCAATTTCGCCAGCGACAGACTCGATTTTCATTATGTCCGATTGATTTCACGAACCCGTACAAATCCGAAAGTGTTTTCCCACTAACAATATAACTGATCGATGACACAGTACGCAGTATGCTAATGCGACTACCGTTCCCCGTCGCTGCTCCCGTTTTCCGTGAAAGGCCCGCCGCGATCCTTTTCGCAAAACAAACGAACAAGCCACTCTTTTGTCTCGGATCGCGACGCGCCTCACGGCAACCTCGTATTATCAGTGACGTCAAAACGCTTAATCGCGCGCTCCGGATTTTTATTGGTCACCGAGCTTATAGAATGCGGGATTTTTATAGAACGCAACATAAATACCAAACGCGTCACGAATGCATCACTTTTTGTTCCGCCTCTCGTTCTTCAGACCCACCGATCGTGCATTTCAATCACCGTCGCGTCGACCACCTACCACCCAAAACGCCCCGCGAAATCGAAGTAATTTTGTTGATGAAATTGAAACCAGATTTGGTCATTATTGGAATTGTTCAGGATAAATATTTATCGAAGATAATTATCCGAACGAATACATTTTAGTCGAATAACAATTATCCGTTATTTGTCGTCAATTATTCGAATAAATGATCAAATAATTCTTTATTCTCTCACTTTTATTTTAAATCTATTTTTCCCCGTACGAATTCCTCTGCGAATAAATTCTTAGAATTCGACAGGGTCGAATTTTATTTTATTCTTTAGCCTTTATTCTCTTATCCGTCGCCTCTATAAAGTTTCGATCGAAACTAGACAATCCAAGTTTTAGAATGATTTCTTTAGCTACAGGTTCAAGGAAAAATTCGCTTGCACGTTAATTTAAAAAATACAGGAGAAAATTCTTGGATTCGCTAGTTGCAAAATACGAGAGATCCGCTACGTTTCTGGATTGTTTTCCAAAAATTCTTCGCTCGCAATTTCTCGTTGCCGGTGATCGGACTTTTGAAATATTACTCTGTTTCTTCAGAATTTGGAGGGAGTTCAACAACGCGTTTCTCAAACATTCGTCGACGTTCCGCGTAATATTTGTATTATGCAATCGCGCAACCAGGAGCGAAACAAAAACGGAATGGAGATAAGGCGTAGATAAAAGTAGAAGTAGAACAAGCGCGTGTTTACCGTCGAGCACGTAGAAGGAGCGCCGTTGAATTCGAGGCATCGCGAAATTTCGGAGTTCTCTTCGAACGAGTGCGGCGAATTCCTTTCCGCGTGAATCTTTAACGGATTCTTTTTCGTAAATGTTTCACCCGATTCCGAGGCGCGGCGAATATGAAGGAAGCGGGGCTGAAACCTGACAGAATTATTAACGCGACCGGACGGAGTCGAGAAAATAAGAACTGTCCGACCCGGGGGAAGATTTGTTTTTTAAACGGTGCTATTCATCTCCGCGTCGTGTAACAAGTGCAACATTTCGGTCCTGCTGACCTTTACGGACAGCTGTTCCCATCGATTTTTTGTTTTATTAGTTCAAGCACTCTGGAACACCGTGTTTCTATCGAGACTGTTTCCAATTAGAAGAAGCTCGTGCTTGATAATTAATGAGAAATTTCTTCCGCGAGCGGACATAATTGTACTCGTTTTTCCCCCTGTAATTATGTTAAATTGGACGAGTCGGGAAGCGAGAGATTAAAAGTTTGCAATTCGTTCGAAATTAGAGTGAGATTGAAACTGCATTCGCGAGAGCAATTCTGAAATATGTCTACGGAATTCTGCACGCTTGTTCTACATACCTTTCTCAATATTCTGCTCATACAATTACTTAGGAAGTGTTAACCTCGAGCTGCGAATGATTTTCACAACTGTAACATTGACGGTGCTTGAAACAAATCTGAGCTTTGTTCGGATATTTCTCTTACGCTGTAGATCTTTGCGGATCTTTATACGAAATGAAGATTTTCATCATCTCTTAAATCAAACAGAAAATTAGATGAAAATGTATTTCTTCTTTTAATGATATGAAAATAACGCTGCAGCATTTTGAAATTCTTCGTTTGCCTTCACTGTCGTTCCTAATAATAGGTATGTAGTTCGAAAAGTAATGTCGTTTTCTCAAAGAGAAATACAGAACGCTTTTTGATGTCTACAGTAAATTTTATTCAACGATTAACATTATTGATTACTATTGACAGTATCGAGCCTGTTTTTCATTTGCAAAACGATTTATTAAATCGTTTATGAAATTAGAACTAGAATTTAGAGTTAGAAGAGCGAAATTACTTTCCAAACAACTCTCTTCTGTCGTTCCTAATGTAACAGCAATTTATCTCATTTAATTGCCGAAAATTCAGTAATTAAGTGACTGATTTAAATGCCTTAGGTTAAAATAGCCCAAGAATCGCAGCGCGATGGTTAAAACGAAAATTTTACGGGAAACAGTTGTCGATCCGACGAACGTCGACTCATACGTTCCGAAAACGACAAGAAATTTTCATTTCGCTCGAACGCAAACATGTGGATGCCAGAACGTCTGCACGGAGAAAAAGAGAGAGAGAGAGAGAGAGAGAGAGAGAGAGAGAGAGAGAGTTGTCGCGAGTCACTCGTCGATGAACGGTTAACAATAAATCCTAATTATAAGCTGAAACTTTCCAACCTCGGTGCAGAATTCTCGCGCGCCGAGCAGAATTGTGACGAGAGCGCGTAAATCCGCGATCAGGCGCGAAGTACGTTGTATCCGGGCTGCTCGAGTTCCAGCGGAAAAGAATAACAAGAGCGACGAAAAGAAAAAGCGTCAGAAAAAGTCCTAACCACTCTCGATTCTAGCAACGCGAGCCAATCAGCTCCGCACTCGCCTGGACTCGGAGAGTCCTTGAAACTTGACAAACCGAGCCAGCAAATTCGCGTTCGAGTTCACGGCTCACGTGTTTCCACCCCCAAAAAAGCGCTGATTAATCTTTCACGCGGCCAGGGAGACAAGAAAGAAAAGCCTCGACGGGCTCGTTACGGAAAGAAAATCGCGGCGGGCTGAAAGCTTACCAGACGTGAGAGATCGTGGAAGAGGGCGTATTCCTTTTTTGGCTTTTCGAGCGGACACGCTCGGGAAACACCGTGGCTTGTAGTCGAAAAACGTAAATGCAACGACGATAACGACACCAGCGCGGGTAAAGTCCTCGCGGAAGGATCGTCGCGAGGTAACTGACGTTTCGCCGGTGTGTTCATAGTCGGATAGAATCGCGCACCCTCCGGTCCTCCCTGTCTCCGCCGCCCAGTCAACCTTTTCCACCCCCTCGGCCAAGCTACCCTCGTCGCTCGACCCCAGGACACCGTTCCCAGCCCGCCTAGAAACTCCACCCCCTGACAGCACACCGTGTGTCTCGTCCTCTGTGACGCAGATGGACGGTGTCATAGGACGCTACCTCCGAAATGGACTCCTCCTCGCCATTGTCTTTCCACCGCCTACGACACCGAGGGGACTGACGGGGGTTACGGACCCTCTTCCACGCAGGTTTCGGCAAAATTTTAGCCGGATGGCGGACAAGAGGCAAACATTGACGGAACAAAATTTTTATTTGGCGCTCTTGAATAAATATCCAATCGAATAGGTATTTATCTAGATAACAACTGAATATGAATTTGTTCGATTAAGAATTCATTCGAATCAGAAAGTATTTGTTATTCGAATGGGTAACATTTATAGGGTGAGCATTTGAAATACTATTTTAAATGATAGATTCTACAGAATAAAAATGTAATAGTATTTCAAACAGGACATAAAATTTCAATAAATAGAATACTTCTTTTTTATTGACCGCAGCTGAAGCACAAAATAAATATTTTATTTTGATAACGTAGAAATGTAAAATAATATAGTTTCTTGTTTGGCGAATGTAGTTTTTGTCTCAAAACTGTTTTCAAACCTGTATAACGGATACCTTTCTGTATGGTGAAATGGTTAAATTACTCGTGTACCATTCCTTAGTTCCTGAAATTATACATTTTGCACATTTCATAAATTAAACATGCAAGGTTAAACATTTAGAGCAGCTTAATAGCGTTGTGTAAACGTCGTATTATACAAAATTCGTAAAATATGCATTACATAATGTGTGAAATGTGAGATAATAAATAATTCTATATTAGTGAATATATAGAAAATATATTCTATTTAAACCATTCCAGTGGACCAAGTTTTTCAACAAATAATTGATCCCATTAATGAAAATATATTTTATTCAACGTATATTTTGTGAATGTATCGCTACAACGGTTACCAAATATTAGGTTGAAAACTATGAAACGGGCGTTTTTGGTTAGTCTGTGTTCAACTGCGACTTCATTACAACGTGCGCTCGATATTTTTATTTATAAATTTTAAAGGTATTTTTCTTACTCATTTTGTAAAATTTTTTCGTGTTTGTGTTTTCCATTTTTATTTTATATTTCTCCGAAACCAGATGGAAACAAAACGCGATTTTTTTTCGAGGCTCATTGACGATGCTCAAATTGCCAGAACGAAATTTTTGGAACCAATATCGAAGCTTGAGCTGCACTATGATTCAATTTGTACTCATACAAAAAAAAGTAGATGTAAATCGCGTTTTGTTTCCATCTGGTTTCGGAGAAATATAAAATAAAAATAGAACACAAACATGAAACAATTTTACAAAATGAGTAAGAAAAATACCTTCAAAATTTATAAATAAAAATATCAAGCGCACGTTGTAATGAACCTCTCTCAATCGCAGTTGAACACAGACTAACCAAAAACGCCCGTTTCATAGTTCCCAACCTAATAGCTTCTCGATCGAAGTTAACGTCTCCGAGAAGAGATTATTTCACCTGCTCGCCTTTTTTCTTGTCTGTATTTCCGTGAATCTGCGCGGAATCTCGTCTTCCTCGACACGCGATAGGTGTTACAATACTCTGACCGTCATAGTTTAGCCGGCGCGCAAGCTTCCCAAGGTGAGCCTGTCTTTTCCGCGAGACTGCTCACGAAAATATAATTGTTGCGTACAAGATAGAACGGAGCGAGAACGAACTCAAGCGACAATCATCGATCTTAACTACCATTCTTCTCCTACTTTTTGCGTTTTACGGCCGGAAGTACCGGACATCAACGGTGGGTTGATTAAGACTCGTTTAGGATGTCTAGACAGCAAATCTCTATAAGTTCCTTGCAAGTGCAAATTTATTGAATTGCAAATAATCGTGCGCGTTAACAAAAATTATCACCGCTCGAGTATCGTTTCACTGACGAGGAATTTTCTTCGCGCAGCAATTTACAAGGAATAGAAATTTGCATAATAACGCGCCGTCTAATAACGTCTCGTAAAAGTTCGTTAATTACGATTCTATTGCGGCAAAGGCATCGGTGAATCAATTTGTTTCATAACTGCCCATTAGAGTGCGAGAAATTATGAGCTAGGATTAAAATGAAATGTCTTCCACCGCACGCCGCCGCGCCGCCATGCTTCACCACTGTTTATAGATCATGAAAACGAGCCCGCGACGTATTTTTCGTTTGAATCGAGGTTGCGGTTTACGCGCCGCGTCTTTTTTTTCTCCTCCCTGTGCACCGCAAAAGGTTTTTATTAACGACCACGTGACCCAGTATTCATTGAAAATTATGCACCGTAAACCGTTCGTCGCGGCTGTGACTGGCAATAAAATAAACGCCTCAGTTTGTGGATCTTTTTTAATATCTTCATCGACGGTAAACCTGGAGATTAACCGTCCGCTGTCCAGAGCAGGTCAACCGTAACCCGTGCTCTGCTACCATCGCATGGTTATTCATAAAGAGTCATCAATAGATTCTTATATAATTTTTGACTTATGGAAACATTTAATAGAAAAAAAGAAAATATCGTATATTTTAATTTTTGTTCGATGTAATGATATAATGTAATTCTTAAACAGTTCTGTGAGTGATGAATAAACTGCGGATTTTATGCATTTATTACAAAAATAAACGGATCAAATACAAAGCAGTAAAAATATTAGGAAGCGAAGTAAATGTTTCTGCAGCTTCCATATTTTGCAATTAATGCAAATAATTTTCATTTTGCATTAAAATTCGCAGCCTAGTTAAAAGAGAAAGTATTATTAGGAAGCGTTGCAGTTAAGAACCTGAGCCCAGTGCAATAATTTATATGTCTAAATTCTACGTTCTGTGCCAGAGATTTATTGTTACTGTTTAATACATATGTATATATACATATATATTTTTGTGTTTTCCCCTGCATAAATACCAAAGGTTCAAGAATTTTTGATAGCCTACACAATGCTGCTATTCTGTGAATGAATCGTAAATTTGCCCGTCGTAAATTTGCGTACTTAAACTCTTTCGAAGCTCGCGGGACAGTACGCCCCAAGTAGCAATTTTGCAAACACTGTCGGGGTATTTGCCCGCAAACATAACTGTTTACCAGCAGTCTCGTCTTGTCAGTTCCATTTGTTTTTCCGCTGACACTGGGACCTGTTATGCCACGTGATCCCATTATTAAGGACTGAAGGCGCTTCATATTCCATTTTCAAAATAGCCTACTTATCCACTAGCCCCGCTCGCGCCGTCCCCAAACATTATAAGCTGAGTGTCATTTTAAACCTCCCACGCTCCGAATATTTCCGTGAATTTACATGCTCATAAATAAAACAAAATATTATACCGAACTCGTTGTGCAAGTGTGAAAGTGATTGACGTGTTACTACGCGAAGAACGACTTGTATTTATTACAGCAATGTCCCAGTTCTGTTTGTACACGGTAGATACGTGTGCGAAAAAACTGTGTTAAAAATACATCGTGTGCATAGATAGAAAAATAGGGGCTTGGTCACTTTTTACACGCATGCAGACTCGGTGTCACATTATACCCTCTAAAGTGTGACATATTTCTTGATTAAATATGTATTGTGCAAGAAGCTGGCGACAAACTGTTTGTACTGACGCTTATATGTTTGTTGACAAGGCATTGTATGTACACATGCACTGACCTAAATATGTATATCTAGAAAATTTCGGCCAACGTAAATAATTCTCTTTAAAATTTAAGTGAAACAACTTTAATAACCATGATGCATCTAATGAAGTCGTATAAAAAGAAAATAGCATTTACTTTTCGTGATAAATGAAAAGCGTGCAAAAAAATACCGCGAAATATAATAATACTAAAAGGCGATTATTAAAATCATTGTGAAAGAAAATCCATTCGATCGGATGTCATGCATATGTATGCATTTCGGGTCAGAATCGACCCATTCCGACTTCCGCGCGGCAAATAAATTCAAGGAAGCCTCGGGTGGCGGCACGGAGAACATTTTATGCGTGCACACCGTAAAGTTGCGAACCGGCCGTATGCACGCTGCGACACGCGCACAGAAAAACTCTCGCCATTGTTTTCGCGTATCTGCATATGCATCGGCTGCGCTCAACATTTCATACGGGTTTTCCTTTTTGAACGAAACACTTGCGTCGCCAGCCGTGCTCTTTTTCCCTTCCCTTTTGTCGCGCGAGACACGCCGCCGCGAAACCGCGACGTGCGCAGCTTGCTAAACGCAATTAACAAAAGTTATTAACGTGGACAGCCTCGATTAAACATCCGGCACATGCAAATTGCCTCGTTTCGAGGGTGCCTGCGTAACGGCGCGAAATAATCGGTCGAGGAGTTGATGAATTCTTCGAAAAAGGAACAACCTTCCGGACAGCTTTCGAACTTTCGGCGTGCGATGTCTGACAAAGAGATTCACAGTTGGGTAAACAATCGACGATTAACGATCCAATAAAGTTGTTGATCGTTAATCGCATTAACATTCGTTTTAATCATTAATCGCAATTAACGATTGAGATATTACTGTCAATTGCTAGTTACGATTTATGATCAAATTTCTTTCAATTGTTATTCACGATTTACTATCAAAGTTCTTTAAATTGTTAGTCGCAATTAAGGACTAAGGTACGACTCCCGCTTCCATCGATAAAAAAATATGATAAAGTAATAAAAATACCGCGGATTTCATGCATTTATAATAAAAATGAGATCGAATATAAAACAGTAAAAACATTTGAAAAATTTCGAAATACTATTACATTATTTTGAACTCAAGAAAATAATTAAAGAAAGAAATCGACGATTATTCTCTCCTTTAATCGATGGGTGACGATTAATTTCATCGACCGATTAACTCAATCGTCGTTTTTCGACGATTACTGCCTTTGATCATCGACCGACGATTACATTCGTCAATCGATTAGTTCAATCATCGACCTTTCGACGATTAATGCCTTTAATCGTCTTCATCAATCATTTAATCGAATTAAAAATGTTAATGGATCGATGACCAACACTTCCAGTTTTTTTCATGGCGAGAAAGAGTAAATAAGAAAAAACGTGGCGTGAGTAACGAACGTTCTTGGCCCTGGGAATACTTCGAATTGCCGCCGAGAACAACGCCTCGGGACAACTGACGTCAGAGTTGAACAAAAAAGTGGGGTGTACTCTCGATGTTGCGACAAAAGATTGTTTACCTTGTGCCCTCCGTGCGAGGTAAGGACGAGTGGGCGTAGTTTCGGTGTTCTGGTTCTCCGAGAAGTCGAAGCAGTGCCCCACGGGGGAATCTGTGCCCACGTTTCGGCGAAGAGGGAACGAAATGGCCTGGGGTTACAACAGGGCAATTAGTTTGACGGACAATTCGTCTATCGAAGTAGAGATCGAAAATAGCAGCATCTGGTACTATCAAAATTTCTTTCACTTCCTTTCGTAATACGATTAACAACGCCACCACGTCAAAAATCTCAAAAATTTCATATAATTAAAACAATTGACTTGGACAAATTAAAATAAAAAAGTTAATTGACGTCAATTGCATTTTCAACGTTCTCACATTTTGTGATCCTAATCAAATTTGTAAAATACGATAGATTAGATATCTAATGAATACTTTCCAGTATTACACTAAATAATAGTGACAATGTAATAGATTAGTGTACAAATTAATTTTCAAATCTGAACAAACGATCCCGTCAACCACATACGGATAACATGGCAGGGAAAGTGTTAAGTTTCGATTTGGTAAATCGATACACTTCACGGAGCAAGTCGATCAAGCCAAACATTGGTTCTTGCCAAAACCGATTCGATCGTGCAGCGTGAATTTATAGATCACGCTCGATCGAATGGGAGACAAAAAGATCAACTTTCGAACAGTTTCGAAAATATCTTCTTCCTTTCTCGGAGTCGAGCCTGCGCTTTAAAATGCGCGGCGATGTCCTTTGCACGCACTCACAGTCGGCTGGAAACCCGTTTAACGTGTCCGAAATTATTTTAGCGTTATCACAAGGTTTAAGGTCATAGTATAGTGATAATCCCGATAGCTGGCTTATCGCGCCGACGCGTTGCAGTTTTCCCTCTCTTTCTCTTTCTCTCCCTCGCTCTTCTAAATTCCGAATGCACTCCGCGATTCAGTCGGGCGAAACGAAAAATGTTTCTTCGTCGAAAGAGAGATCAAACACGCCCGCATCCGTTCTAAAATTAATCGCTCCGATTTGGCCCGACGCGGGCTGGGAAAAAAACCCGACCGAAGTCCAGGGCAAACGTCCGCGGCGCGGCGCAGCGGCCCGAACTTCGCGACGGAAAATCGGAATTCAGGCCGTACCGATACAACTGGCCTGGTTTCCAGTGGTCCACTTTCGAACTCCGCTCCTAACAATTATCGACTCGATACCCAACGATCGCCTTAGCAAATGTTTCCCACTTCTTTAATCGTTCGAACGGAAATCGGCGGTGCGCGCCATCAGAAGAAGTTCCGGCAGTTCCGAAGCTAGTTCACTGTTCAAGGACACTGACGGAGATTCTACCTGAATGCAGGGTACAATTACCATGATCGTGTCACCTTCGACCGGTGCTGTGAACGTTCTTCGGTTGTTTAGTAGATGTTTGGAATTTTAAGGTACGCGAGAATAGTTCCCGGAAACAATGATGTCAGATAACTATCCAAGACTGGATAGTCTATCTATCGGAGTAGTCGGTTCCATCGTACGACTGCTACCATGGTATTGTGTTTAGTCATCGCTATTTTAATAACATTTAACACCGTTTTCATTGTTCAGTAAATATTTGTGCTCCGAGATACAGAGTTCTGGTAGCAATATAGATAATAGACTGTTCAAGGTCGACTAACAAGAATAACTTCTGACTGCGCATAGTTCAGTCTACCTTGCGTACTCTGAGTCGTGCTGCTTAATTTTCTATCTTTTATTGAAGTAGATTGCACTGCTTATTTCGAAAATGAACCCCATTTGGCTATTCCGATGATATCGCAACCCGAGGCGACTGCAACTCGCTAGTTATTATAAATTATTGAGCTATTACAGATTAATTACGATAACTAACGAATTGTAATCGTCAATCATTAATCAGTTTATTTTTTGCCCAAATGTGCTACCAATCGTCAGTATTTTAATCAGTCATTAATAGATGGCGAATCTTTATCTGAGATAAAACGTTCAAAGACGACTGTAAGATAAAGAAATAAATAGAAATAAATTATTCAGCTCAATAATTTTGAAAATAGTGTAATATTATTAAATTCTTCTAACGTCTTCACAATTTTATATTTCAGCTACGCATGTTTACATTAATGCATAGAATCCATATAATTAACACTGTGCGCATGGAAAATTTTCCGGGATTAGCTATCAAAAACTCAAACCTTTCTTATTCGCAGAGCAGTAACTAATGCTTTAAGGAAAATATAAAATAACAGAACGTTGAAAGTAATTAGACCGTTTGCATAAAATTTAATAAAAAATTATCGGCACAGACTTTATGAAACGAAAATTATTAATTTTAAAAGCACCATAATTGTCGGCGATTTTTATTATTATGTTCTCCGAGAGATAACAACCGAGTGTAGAGGATTAATAAGGAAAATTGAGTTTGTTCTTTTATTAAAAAGGCTGACCCGCATATTATCGAAAAAGTGCACGCACCAGCGAGTGAATATTTAATTAAAGCCTCTCTGGATCGACGATAACATTCTCGTGAACAATGGTTCGGGTTCAGCCTCGGTTACACGCAAATCGACCACACGGATCGTAAGTTTCCTTCGGGCTGAAGAAGGTCGAAGAATGGGGTGGGTAGGAACAGGACATAGATACCAGGAAGAGGGTGAGGGCGGAGGCTCGAGCGAACAGAAGGGGCGGCGAAGAGTGAGACGCGGCGAACGAAGATGCCTCTGTATAGAGTCGAAAAGGCAAGAGGAGAAGCAGAGGGTTGGTCGATGCCGCAAGGTCGTTCAGTATCGACGGCCTTTCCGATCCCTTTCTACAGGGTGTCTCGAGTCAACCCTGACACTCTCGTTATCCCATGCCACTTCTTGCATTCTTCATGCAAATTCTTATTTTATTATTCTTATGTTCAATAATTGTTTCATGGAAGTCTAAAGGAGACAATTCTTCACATTCCCCAGAAAATCTTAGGCTCAGCACATAGAATAATAGCATAATTAATTTTTGTTACGTATTTTGTTCCGTAATTTTCTATCGTCATTTCTGTAAACTCGATTAATTTATATTATTTTATAATAGTAACAGGATTGGATTGTTTTAAACTTCGTACGATTTATATTATCATACATGCTCGAGCAAAGATCATAATAAAATTGTTATTATCATTGTTACTATTATTAATCATTTGCAAATTATTAATCAATCCTGTACAGAAGATTAACGGCGAATGATGTACATGGATTTGTAGCAACAAAGTTGGATTTATTTAAATTTCGTACGATTTCTGCTACAATATATGCTTTAATAAAGAAGTGCATCGAGAAAGCTTATAGTATCCAAAATTGCGAAAGAAAAAATCAAAATACAGTCGTTTCGACCAATTTGGTAGTTCCAGCGTTAACGTGCACGTGTTCGTGCACTTTACAAACGTGCATGTATCAGAAATGCGTAAACACTTGCTCTCAACCCATTTATAATTTGTAAGTAATATAAAAATCATATCCTAACAAATTCTACAGATTCAGAATACATTACGTACGACCCTTGACACTATAAGCTCTCGTCAGACTCCTGAAAGTTTCGAACGTGGATCTACTAAACACAGTTATTATTCGTTCCCCACAAATAAAATTCAATTTATCTGTAATCGAAGGGCATGCTCGCAGGAATTTATTACCGACGAAGCGATTAATACGAACAGCTTCTAGGAATTCCTGTTTTACTAAATTTTTAGAACAGGCCAATTAAAGAGACCTTCGCGGCGAATCGAAGAAAAATCCATCGTTAGCTATTCAAGAGGAGGTCCAATATACGCGGTCGAAAACCGAGGCTGAACTTTTCGAGCGGCTGACGATAAAACGTTTCAATCTCGTAAACAGTGCGCGTTCAATGAATTTGAAAACATATTAAAAATGGAACACGCTCTTCTATAAATTCCGGAACGCGGGAACGGCGCCGGTCGATGCCGTTCCGTGCTCGAATAAAATGAATTCGAGTGGGTTCCTGCGATCCGATCCGATTAAAAAATTAAACAACGTTGTTGCAGCGGCCGGTTTTTCATTTCCAGATGAAAGATCGGAGTATCGATCCCCGTGTCGATTCGACCCGGGGAAATCGGATCAGCGTTCCTACGCCCGGAATACATATACGCATAGTATACAGTAAGGAGCAAAAATGTGCACACACCTTTTAAAACGGTGTGAATTTTTTAAAACTAAACAAAATGTTAGGGAGACTAGTTCGATAGACAATGACTAAAATACTTCATTTCACTTTGTCTGTTACTTGTCCCTCTCATTTTCTCATTTTTTTATCTAATTGAAGCCAAGAAAGAAAACTCTGACGATTAAATAAGTAGTTCGCGTTTCAAATGCCGGATACTTTTTAAGACAGTGCGTCTATTTCGCATATTTCTCGACATCTTCGGTTTGTTTATACGTTCGAATAGTTAACATTCGGTTCGGGACCGATGCGCGACACCGGGAGTCCGGAGAATTTCAAGGACGCGTCTTTGCCACACGCCATTGCTCCCTTTTAACTGATCCTTTTGTCGCCGGTGACCTGTTTAACGTATCGTGAGCGGCCGTTAAGCGTATCCCATTTTTCAGCGTGCACGTTCGAGCAACGGACTCTCGAAATCGAGGATTTATTAATCCCGTGCCGCTACTCGGTATCGGCTTTCCCTCATTTCTTTTTTTTCTCTCCACTTTCCATCCCTCCTTTATCGAGGCAGCAGAATCATATATTGGGTCTCTCGTCCGCTGCCTCGGCCGGAAAAAATACTGCCCGTGGTGGGAATTCTTGGAAACGATTTATTAATTCCGGCCGATATTCTTTTTCTCTTTTGAAAATATTGTCCGGCACGGGATCACCGAAGTGTCGGACACACGAATTTTACTGTTCGAGGTGTATGCGATTTCAAGTTGTTTTCAACATCGTTGATATTTGCTAGATCTTTCAAAAGAAACAAATTGGATCTATTCGGTTGGCACTTTCCACGCAAAATATGCCAGCAATATCAAAGTCGTTTAATTAATGAAGCCAAAACTAGAAAAATCAAACTTAGTTATAGAAACTATGCGTTTCATATTTTTTTATTATAAAAATCCCGTTTAGTTTGTTCAATATCTAATTCTAATCACCAAAGCACCCAACTAATTCAAAATGACCTTGACAGATTCCAGGAATGGCGCTTGTTAAATCAACTGTCCCTCGATCTAGATATGTATTGTTAGATTCGGTACTAAGAAAAGTAACCTAGTTCGTAATTATACTCTAAATGGTATTTTACTAACCAGGCTAATCATGTTGAGGTCATCGGTATTACTTTCTCATCCAACAAATCTTCTAAAATACACTAGAAACAATGATTGCTCCCCAGGAGTTACTGATACATCATCCAAATTCTTCGACGACACAATACACTCAAAATTCTCTAATGTGCTCTGGCACGTCCTATTCCGGAATATGGCAGTATCATTTGAACTACCTGCTATACATCACATACTTATAACTAGACTGCGGATTTCATACATTTATCATAAAAACAAGTAAATAAGAATATTTCTGAAATGCAAAAATATTTGCCTACAAGTGTTAATGAATCATACACATCATTTATGTTTACTACGAAAGACATTTCTCCCCTATCTCACCGTCAATTATATTGAAATTAACTACGAACATGAAGGTTTCTGTTATCATACTGTCAATAACGCAATCTTAACTCTGTAATGCACTCACGTAGTACGGGCACCTTCGATCACGGTTCCTTAACGAAGTAAAAACAATTCGCCCTCTCATCGCATAAATATTCAGAAACTAGGTTGTAACCTTGTACACGAGCGTTTCCGTAGATTAAATCCCTAACAGCCAGAGATTAAATTATTCCGTGATTACGTTCAAATTCGCATCGATCTCCGCCGATGGTGTAGCCGCGCACACATTCGTAGTTTGGAGTGGTGATCACTAATTAACGATAGAAAAGCTGGCGAGCCGGGACGAGACGTTTTCGATGCTCCCCGTCGCTGATTAAGAACACCTGCGCGCACCCATCGATCGGAAATCGGTTTGCCATTAGCAGCGTACCGGCACGGCCTGGCGGTAATTTAATTATGCGATTAAAAAAGCAAACAGTTAATTTTTCACCGAGCTACGAGATACGGTACACGGTCGTCCCTCCATTGTTTCGCCCCATTACTATCCCCGGCGGGAATTATTCAAGACGCGACGCGGAAACTCGGAGTGTTCGTAACGAAGTTACAGTTACCGGGATCGATCACTTCTTCGTGTTTTTGTTTTCGTTTTTCGAATGGTCCGATAACGTCAGCAAAAGATGCTCGCGGTGGCCGATGGGGAAGCCGCGTAATCACTTTCCTCTAATATTCTCGAAACGTCGTTAACGTCCCGAGAGCTCCCAGCCGGTTTACTCGTCACGCTTTCCGCTCCGCGAAAACTAACAATATTCTTCTCCTCGCCGGATCGAACGATCTATTATTAACGATTAACTAATCTGACTATCCCGGATTCCATGTGCCTACAATCCGTGTGCGTGAATACTGCTGTATGTGCAGCTCGATAAAACTAAAACAGGATCTTAGATATATATATACAATCAAAGAGGAACTGTAAATATTTCAGATAAAACAACGAACGTTTCGAATCAGCGAGTTTCTTTACATGTTAGTCAACGCTAGAACTACCAAATGTGAAAATTACTGATTTCCGATTTCTTCTTTTGCAATTAGAAATGTTTCCAGGTGAAATTTTTGGATGCACACTCCCCTCCAAAAGTATTAGGATACTCACAGAAAATTATATAAATTTGAGGAACCGATAGGAGATTGTTATAATTTCTTCAATTTCTTTCAATTTCAATTCATTTCAATGTTAATTTACATTATAATAAAAATAATGCGAATTTTATGAAAGAACTCTTCGACGATATATCCATTCCGTTTTTTAATTACTTCTTAGACTAACTTCGGCATCCATTTTACTAGTTCTTCTATTGTTTCAGTGACTAACATTTATTATATTTTATTATATTATATTAAACTGCATACGAAATTACAATTTATTTTAAATCAACAGGTGTCCTAATACTTTTGGAGCGCTCTCTACTTTTTTTATTCAAGCTATATTATTATAGAAATTGGGCGAAGTTAAAATAAATCTAATTTTGTCATCGTTATAAAATAACATACATCAGTTGCGTTTAGAGTTCGTTAAATGAAAGTCTTACTGGATGCTTCCTCCGTAAATAACAAATTTTTAACAGTTGTGCTAGATTGTTTCGTAGCGCGTAAAACAGTGAAATATTTACTGCGACCATTTTTCTGTGTCTACAGTGGTTTTACAATCACGGGGCTCAAGTGGGGTAGGCAAAAATGAAAACTGCTTCTATCGAATAAACAAGCAGTACAAACTTGCGAAGTTTCGGAAAAATGAGAGTGTTCGAATTGCCGAAGTTGTCTCGTGCATTACTTATTAAACCCTGAAACTTGTTAATCCCTAATTCGTGGTATGCACTGAATATTTTTAAAACTATAGCGGGCAATTTTTTGGAGACGTTAGAGAGACCAGTTTACTGAACAATGACTAAAATATTCTTCCATAATCTTGCTATTACTTGGACTGTCAAAAAGTAAAAAAGTAAAACGCTATAACGAAATTTAAAAAATGCGTCGCTCAATTTTCGGTAACTTATATGCATACCGAAAATTTGATTTCCGAGTAATAGCAAAATTAAAAAAAACTAGTCTCTGTAACATCTCCGAAAAGATTCAAGTCGATTGATCCTGTTTGAAAAAAGTTATTGCGTATCAAAAGGTGTACGACTACTTTCGTTCGTCGCTGTAGTTTCGCGATGTAAGCATTCTGGTTTCATTCCCGCTCCATCAGCAACTGTCCCCGAAGACGAGAAAACTGCGATCCTCTCGAGCCTCTAGATTGCAACGGACGATTCCGGTTGCGGAATGAAACGAGGGAAACCTGTGGCGGGACGGAGAGGCGGAGGACAGGACGAAAACGAGCCACCTGGCAATAGGTGGGCAGGCTGGAGTGCGCGGCGAGCCCGAAAAAGAAGCGAGAAAAGAAGGAAGAGCAGGACGGCGATGGGAAGGAGCAGGGGAAAGCGGCGAGGAGAGTGGAGAAAAAAAGAAGGCCGACAAGGCCGCCTCTAATGAGAACTCGAGCGATTTTCCATCGGTTTTCCAGGCCGGCGAAGGTCGCGGCCGAACCTCGGGAAAATGAGAGAGACCGTCGCTGGGCTCTCTGTTTCTCCTTCTCGTCCGTCGGTTTTTATTTTCGCCGCCTTTTTTCACGGCCAGTGTTTAGAGGATGCTCGCCGAGGGATTCGGGTGTAAAGGGGAGAATACGAATGTCCTTCCCGAGTAACTAACGGAAGCCGGAGGACGAAGAGGCATGAAAGACGCGGAGGATAATGTCGGCGGTCGGCGCGGCGGTCGCCGGAGCGGAGATGGCAGAGAAATAATGAGCCGAGCCGTTGTTGTTATTACGTACGTGTTGTTGGCCGGGTTCAACGTGTCTGGCAAGCATTGTTTCCTCTTCCAGCCGGCTCAAGGACTACGCGGGACAATGGATCGCGCATCGATTCCCCCCCCCCCCCCGACGCCCCTCTCCCACTCTATCTATCCGTCCATCTATCCGAGCGTCGTTGATGTCGTCTACACGCGTGAAAAGTTCTCGATCGAATCTCATGAATGTCACTGCTCGACAGGTTACCGGGAGACAGTCTTCCGAGTTCGATCTGAGAGCGAACTTGTGCCGGTGGTTGCTTGAAAACTTGTGCGGTCGACCGGCTAACTTTGTCGCACCGATGTCTAGAATGTTTCGTATGAATTTTTAGCAATTGCCAGATTGCGGATTTGAAGCAGTTTGTATCCATTTATAGCGTCCAAAGTTATTTTAGCGTTATTACACGGTCTAAGGTCACACTATATAATAGTAGGTAGGTCATCGAGTTCGCCTCTACACTAGCTAGAATATTATGAAGTCAGACCCAGACCCACCCTGTATATTCATATTAAAATAATCAAAACTTGTAGAGAAATTAGTACTGATGAACTTTTGTTGAAAAGGTTTTGTTACAAGATTGTTATAAGACTGTTGACATTATAAAGACACCACAGGAAAGGATTCAATGGAGATAGTCAATTATACGTTACAATAAAAATCGAGGAACGTATCAATGTCAGGTCGAGTCATAAATAACTTTTTTATCAAACATCTCTTCTTTTTTTATTGTATTTATTTTGAACTCTTATCTATTTAGTGAAAGCAAAAGCTCGTTTGCCCCAGTGGCTCATAGTAGGTAGATACGAACAATAGTTTCCAGCTAGCTGCATCGGAAGTTATTTATGACTCGACCTAATGGATTCAGTCTTGTCATTCTTATAGAACCACACACTTCAGTCACGTTCAGTCCTCGGTGGGTTTAGCGTTCATAAATAATTTGCTTGGTACGACAAGATAATGAAAGAATACGAGAACAATGAAAAAGATAAAGTAGCGAAACAAAATCCATTTGGCGTGGAAATTAGTTTTATCGTGTATCGGAAATAGTACACGTGACAGGGAACGTGTTAACACGTTCAGCGTCACGTCACCGAAATATGGGTGACGCTAGTTTTTAAACAATTTTGAAAATTCATTTTCATTTTAATATATCCGAACAAACTAAAGGATAGGACGTTTCGAATGCGAAAGAGTTCTAATTCCATCCCCTACGATCAATTTTAACTTTCTAATTTCGCTTTAATTAATTAAATTGCTTTGATTTTGTGAAAATTTTGGTGGTCGATTGTTGGCGACGTGTTAATACATGTTTGGAATTACTCGATACTGACTGTACCGTCGATCGAATATGCTGCAAGAAGAAATATGAAAAATTGTTAAAGGAGCGTTTCGCTAAAAGACAGAGTTTGCGGTCTCAAAGTGGACATTAGTGGTTGAGAAGATATTACTTTTTGTATTGCGCAAGAGGCATTTCTGTGTTTCGAAAATCGGAAATCGAGACTCTTACGATATTGCGAAATCGGCAAGGTCACTTGTCATGAGACTCGGTGACGTCAATCACTACAGTAACAGAGGAATCGTAGCATTTCTCGCTGAAGAAAAACTTGTCTTTTGTTCTCTCTCTTTCTCCGCTATACCCAAGCAAAACTCGACTGTACAATCAAGATTTACCATTATCATTACTAGACTGCGGATTCTTACGGAAAATAACAATATTCTGCACTGTAAATCACAAGAGCCAATTAGGAGCATCTCCCTCTAACAATTTTATTAGAACGAAAGTAATATATTACTCTCTAATCCGTGTAATCTTTTTATTTTTTCGATCATAATCATCACGGTGAAACATTCTAGGAAAAATTTCATAACTCCAAATTGAATTAACATTTTTAGATAAGAATCGTTGTTACACATTCTGAACACTAAACCTAGTGAACCGGTCGAGATGATCAGTTTCGCAAATGCTGCTTTAAAGTTGCTACAATTATAAAAATTCTTATCATAATAACAACGATAGTAGGACTAGATAAAGTCATTTAATCGTTCTAAAGCAATACGCCTTACTTTTGGTTGGTTCGGTGTTAAAAATATGCTTTGAATTGTTGAAACCACGAGCCTGCAGAGTTTTTACGTTGATCGGTTTTCCGGAAAAAAAGAATTGCCGGAACATGAGAATCCTTTGGATACATTGTGCCCACTTAACTCTTTCGCGATTGAGTTCTTTGAATGATAGACGCCGATGATTATCTCGATTAGGCAGACAAGCATCGCAACGAAAAGAGTGTGTTCCTCGGTCACGGGACGATGCTTCGCAAATTGTCCGACGCAATCTCATCGAACCGCTTGAGTTGCGCAATAAGTCGTATCAATTAGAGAGACCGAGAAATCGTGTATTATGCATGGTTCGTGAGCCCGTTTATCCGTCGACGTACACCGTGTTGCACCGGCTCCTCGGGCATTATCAGATGCACAGCGGAGTGCAGCGCGCGCGATAAAACAATGAAGCTTACGAGGAAGAACTTTTCCAACGGCGAGGCGCGACGCACGCCCGTTTCTTCTCATCCCTGCAAGACATAATCCTCCCTGCTGATAATTATTGCTAAAGCGCAGAAGACGCGTCACGAACCTGCGCGTTCCTACCTCCTGTTTCCCGCGAGAAAGGAATCGGACACAAAGAAAAATGGAGATCTAAAGGCGTGTTACGTGAGTGCATGGAATCTCCGTGACCGATAAAAGCGCCGGCTCAAATAAAAACGGCTTTTAATTGTTTGCGAGCGGACACAGCTTGTTAATCATCTTCTCGGAATTTCTGTTTCGCCTTTTAATGATATGCCTGATACATCTTGCACGTGGTTCTTCCGTCTTTTTTCAGTATCGTTGAATTTAACGAAGGAAGATTCGAAAGCATGGTATATTATTTCCGACTTACTGAAATTATAGAAGGAAGGAAGAAGATGGCTCGTGTTTCTTGCCGAAGAAAGATCGTCTTTTGCGTAAAGAATATTTTCTGTTTTTAGTTATCTCTATAATCTCGTCGCCTGCCAGCTCTGTTACATTTATGACGTAACAATTGCGGTCGAATAAAAGTTCTCGTCTTTTTACCGTACCGATCAGATAGCTTTTCACCGCTTTATAGTACCGCTCGAGTTATTAATTTCAACTGCGAATGTTCGAACGTTCCGTGAAACATCCCGAGAATCTGAAAGTGAAACAAACGGATATCGGTACGGTTTACCGAGACTGGAGCGGATACATTCCTTCGCGAGGATCGCAAAGGACGATCCAGGAACGCTCGGGGATGGAAGAATGCGCGAGACAAGCGGAGCAGTTCAAATGCCTCGCCTGCGATCCCGGTGCAACGCCTTTGATTGAGCGGGTCGATGCATAATTCGCAATAAACCGCCTGTGCCCACGTACCTGAATCTATTTCCGAAGTGGTAACCGACGGCCAGTCGTTGTTGCACAAGAAACCTTATCGGTGAATACCATCTTAGCGATTTCATCCTCCGCGCATCGTCGGAGCTGGCTTTTCGCTAGTCTATCGAATAAGTGCTGGCGAAAGATCCTCTAAACTAACACCGATACTCTCGAAACCTTCTAACGATACGTAAGAACCGAGCGAAGGAAGAAAAAGCCATACGAGACTCGTTGATCAACTCGAACCTGTTAATCATTTCCACTCGAATGGCGACTCTGAAGCATTGTTCAAAATTACTACATCGTTTTTCAAAAGAATTTTTACGGTCTCAACCTTTCGTGAACGAATGCCGATATGTTCACGACAGCACGAATGTCTATCTCGTTCTAGAAGTCGCTGGCATAATTCAATTATGTACAGTGCCGTACACAAGTTTTCGGACAGCTAACGAATGCAGATAGAAAGCGTACTATAAAACTAATATTAGCGAACACTTTGACAAAGACGACAAGCTTTACCGATACACAATGAGTAACAATAATTTAGAATTAAAACGCAACAATTTTTTAAAAATTTACTCGAATTTTGTTCATCCTAAACTGACTAGTTTACTGGACAACGAGTAAAAAGATTTTTGTAAAAATTGCAATTACGTTGGAATGACAACAACTTCGTTATGCTGCATTTATAAAAGGATTACTTTACATGCATCTTCTATAAAATTTTATTTAAACATTGTCTACTGAACTAGTCAATCTCCGTCTAATAAATTGTTAAAAATATGAGTGTTGTACGAGAGCAAATGGGATGAATATCGTACGTACAAAATAATCGAAAATAATAGTAGAAAATGGAAATGTTAATGTAGCTTAGAAAAAATATCTTAACTCGTTAGTGTCTAAAACTTTACCTATAACTGTAGAGGTCAGAGCAGATTAAATTTCGAATGTTTCTGCTCGCTGAGCCGAGCCAAAATAATTTTCTGCTTGATACGGTCTTCAGAGAATTCCTCTTGGATCGATCCTCCTGCACAACTGCAGGAAAACGAAAACGGGTTGCTGTTTGTGTCAGCGTCGCTGACACGCGGTACGTGATTCTTACGAGAACACAATTAACAAGGAACGCGTTAAAAAGTCGCGACAGAGTTGCAGGGTTGAAAAAGCGCTGCCGGTTCAAAGAGAACCTGAAGATCGTGGGAGGGTTAAACAGAATATGATTAACGCGTCTATTCGGAGCAGGCCCGCAACGTGTCTGCAACACGAGCAGAACGGAAGTAAAGGGGTGCAACGAACTTCTGGGTAATTAGGAAAACGAAAAAGAGGATCAAAGAGCAACCGCGGGGCGAGACAAGGGGTCCCGGAAGCATAGAATTTCGAGAACAGCAGATAAGGCACGTCCTAGGCGGTGTGTCGCGACGATTCAGCGGGACGGTGTGTAACCGTGCTGCCAGATTATGGCTCATTTGCTTAGATACAAGCGTATCTACCTGCATATCGGGCCGCGGTTAGGCGAACGTTTACACTCGCCTCGGCGCGCAATGTTTCGAGCACGTTGCGCGAGTTTGCGCGTGACTGGCCACTTCTATGAGTCCTAGTTACGCTGCCGACGACGTATTGGCAATTAGGGTAAGCTACTTCTTTTATTATCGAACTTATTTTGCAATTTTTGGAAACGATGAAGACCATTTTTCCTATAAATCGAACGCGAAAGTTCTTGTAATTTATTGAATATCTGTTTCGAAGACCTTTTCTAAGGCCACAATTTATTTATTACGTAGTGTAACGCATCTTATTGGACGTGAACCCTTTGAAGACTTAAACAAACATAAATAGATATTTTCTTTGCATTTTAAAAATCTCCAGTTTATTCACCACGTTGAGTGTATGATCGTTACTGTAGGTACTTCGCTTTACGTTTGGCATATTAAAAGTACAAGAGTAAATTTTGATGTGAAAATATATTTCAGGGCGGTTTTTTATTCCATGCTTTTATCAAAATCATCGAAAACGAATCAGTTCAGAAATACATAGCTTCGCATGTAAATGGTATAACGTATTCAACCGTGAACAGATAAGGGTAATGCGGTTCTGGTCAGGCAAGAGGAATAGAACCAAGCGCCAGCCTTGTAAGGACAATAGGGTGAGCCCTGTTCAGACAAGGGAGTGAGGCCGAGCCTTCGTCGGACGAGGGGAATAGGATCAAAGACTGACTTGAAAAGGAGAGTGGAAACCTATCGCCGGTAAGCTGAAATTCCTACTGGGTCGGCACCAAAGCACTTTCCCCCTCAGTAAACCGTTCAATTAATCTAATTAATTTCATTTCATCAAAGGCAATAATGAAGTTTTGCTCAATTTGATCAAACGATGGGTCGAAGTCATTGCTGGCGACGAGTTGTACTTCCAAGAACATTGCGTCCCGCCCAAGATAAATATTACTCCAATTAAGAAAAGTTCTTTGTCAGTTATTAACATTGCTAAAGGTAAACAATTACTAATGATTGAACTTTAACATAATTTTAATTAGTGAATTGTATATCACATTGCGAACGATATTCCATCGTGCAGAGAAAACCTTCAAAAAATTGTTACCTTTTATTGGCTTCAAATTGAATCCAAAAATGAAACATTCCAGACGATGGAATGATTTTTGCCAACGTTTCAGCATATTTGAACCTCTTGATGCAGGCCAAGAGAGTCGTGTGTACCTGAGCGAAATATACCAAACTTGTTTAATGTAGAAAAGGACTAGACAAATTTTGTAAAACCTGATACTTAGAAAATTCAAAAAGGAAGAATATATTTATAAAAAATATTACAAGATTTCTTCAAGCGTAGCCAACAACGATTCGGCATTAAAAGGGTTAGAATAAAGAAGCAGAAATGCGAGGTCGAAAGCGACCAACGACGGGAATCCACGCACATTTATCAAGCCTCGCACGCAACCGAATCATTTCAGCGGGTGAAAACGACCCTTCGGCTCCGCACAGGTCAAGCAGGCAGAAGCCATTCGAAGGCAACGATGATAGTCTAACCCAGATTACTTTATCACGCGATCTGCGCCCTGATGAGGGTCTATAGATGGCCAAGACCGCTCGCAAGTCGGGATAGGTTGACCAACGTCGGGGTCAGGCCGAGGCGACAGGGCAAAGCGACGCTAATGACGCTGCCCCGACGATGTACGTGCACGCGGCCCGCCATTTGTCCGGCCCAATGATCAGCATAAATAGCAAGGAAACGTTCCGCCGTGAAAAATAGCTCCCTGATCCCTATCTGTCCCCAGCGAAGGGAGATTATCGACTTTGCGTGCGCTACGCGCATTTCTACCCTTGCCGCGGGGAAAGCGGCGACGGTGTTTACAGAAGATCGGAAATACACAACAGACCCTTTCACAAATCTTCCGTCGGAGATCCATGGTCCAAGGTCAATGAAAATCAACCCGGTTATTTTAAGCAGGACGGTCCATTTGCGCGTCGGAAACGCGTCCTCCAGTTTACGAGGGCGCAAAAAAAGTAAATTGCGACACGAGTGGACACTTTTTGGACCGCTGTCGTGATTTAACGAGTATTACAGGCAGGGCTTGAATTCCACTGTAAACTTTTGTAAAGATGAATTAGATAGTAAACTTCGAACTTCTGAATTATTTCTTCCTCTGTTTTAAGATAACTTTTACCTTAATTCTGTTACGAAAGTTCAATTTTAACAGTGGTTTTGTATTTTATTGATACAAACTCTGAAAGAACGTTTAATTCATGACAGATCTTCTAAAGTAAAATATAAAAGTTAATGCTATCTTTCGATTTACTTAGCATCATTTAAGAAAATAGAGACAGAATGAACACATATAGATGGAAAAGCAAGTCGTGGCTTCTATGTACCTACTTTTCATCCAATAGAGTAATGCTGAACGGTTCGAAAGTATTCTCACTTTTTCGAAGCTTTTTACTATCCAATTAGACTTTCTTCCATTACCAAAAAGGTAGAAAATGTTTGTTTATACATAAATCCATGGAATAGAAGTTCCAGTGGATTTATGACCGTTCTCTTCGAACAGAAATGTTAAAAGTCAAAAATTAGTTGTTACATCAGAACCAATTGAATATTTGAACAGTTTCATTGAAGCCTTTGCTATAGGCGTTCAAATTACTAAACGTGCGGTTTTTCGTAAAGGGCTACTTTGTGGAACAGGCTGGTTCATTCCCGAGCAATTAACTCCCAAACGATACTGCGCAGGTGCGAGCACTCTTTACAACGACCTACTGAAACCTGATATACGATTTATAAGATATTCTCGTTTCATGGAACAGACGTGAAGAGCAATTTTAGTCTCTCGGTGTACTTTAAATTAATCGCTTGCGGTATATGGATTTTTTAAAATAATGAGAGCATTTTTCTGAAAGAACCAGATCCAAGGATCCACTAATTGGAAAAATATAGAATAAATGCTGATACTTTGTTATTTGCATAATCAAATGATACGTTTGTAACTTCTGGAATAAGATATACAATCCTGATGTTATCACTATATCGACAATCGTTTTCAAAGGGTTAATGTAAACTTATCCTTTCGTTCAATCAAAGCTCGACGAAACGACCAAAAGAAAATCGTTCGTGAAGGATTCTTTATTAATCTGCGGATTTTATGCGTTTATGGTAAAAATGAATAACTTTTCAACTTATTAAAATTAATAAAGGAATAAAGTAATAAATAATAATTGAAGAAGCACGAAATATATATGTGCAGTATACTAATATATTTAGTTTTCAGAAGCTTCAATCTTCGAATCTATGCTAGATTCAATCACAGAAGTGTCTTCGGTTTGCCATTTACTACACCATAGAGACACATTTTAGAGGAAAATAAACGACGAATATGAACACGGAGGTTTCGGCTTTATTCTTGTACGTACTATTTTCCGAAAATCTGGTGTTCGAACGCTTTCGCGAACAACTGCAGGTACAACGATCGAACTCATCTGGCATCTACATGTTACAGGCAGCCTCTCCCCAATCGAGGACCATATGCCGGTTTCGTTAAATTGAATTGACGCTAACTGCTCGTTTCCACCGCCGATGACCTGCATATAATGGGCCATCACAGCGAAACGGAGAGTGTCGTTCGCTCGGCGCTGCGAATAAATCGCGAGTCCGATGAGCGAGCACGAAACCGCGTGGGCTGGCCGGTCTCGCATTCGCTTGTAACGTGACCATATCGATCCGTCGACGGCGAAGGGTCTCGAACGCTTAACGTGGAATAATACAATTCCAGAAACACTACAACGGCTCTCTCCGGATGGCCAAAATGGCCGGCTGAGGAGCAAGACATTCCGCCGCGGGATCCCGCGGCCCGCCACCATCCGATCCGTCTGTAAGTCGGAACGACGCGAATTTATGGGACGCCCGGTATCGCGAGAAACCATCGTCGGCCGTTAATCGCGCGATGCCGTAATTCACCTTCACCGCCGGGGTCAGATGCCACCGTTGTGTCGCGTTCGACGTCGCACAGTTTTGCGCGAACACGGTGCTCGAGTCTTACTGCATCACTATATTGGAATCGCTGCAGGTTTTGCATTCCAAATTCATCTTTTTTGCAAAGTAGACTGGATTAGATCGTTTGGAAAATTGTTTCGCTCTTTCAGGGGAAACTGAAAGACAATTTTCTAATGCTTGGAATGAAAAAATAAGAAGAAAACTTTTTGACATTTTTCTGGTAACTTTCAAATCTTATGCTCGTAGGAGTCCTATTTCTTATTGGTAAAATGCTGAAGCAAGTGCTTTTTTATCGATCGTAGAAAACGAGAGTCTTTTTGAAAAATGAAACGACTTTCTGAACGGCCCAATATTTACACTTTGTTAAATCGTATTTACACTTTTTTTAATCGTATCCACCCTTTTGCATTCCAAGTTTATACTTTCGGAAATTACATCCATCCCTTCGGAAATTATATTCACCCTTTTGTAAATCAAATACACACTTTTGCAAATCAGATTCATTCTTTTGTAAATGAAATTCATCCTTTTGCAAATCAAATTCACCCTATTGCGAGTGAAGTTCTACATTCTTTTTTGTTTATAAGAACCTTTATTCGCACAAAAATTAGAAAAAGACCTTAGGTTACTTCAGATCTATGGATCTGGATCTGGATGTTTACATGAAGCTACAAAATATGCTAGCAAAGATACTAGATTTATTTACTGATATTATGTAATGTTAAAGAAACGATATAAAATAAAATCAATATTGCAGTTTATGAAATAAAAGAATAAATTTAATTTCACAAGCAGAACATTAATCTCAAGGATTCTTTTATATCTATTCTCATGGAACGTTCCACTATGGGATCTTTATTCAAAAAGTACCACGTATGATAAATTTGAATGTAGATTATGAAAAAGATCCGAAACTTTCTTCGAATTCCGGATGAAAGAGGTAGTATCGCGGTAGGCATAGGATTTATAGGAAAAGATAAAAGAAGCAGCTTTAATGGTCAAGTCGCGAACGATTAAAACTATGAAATTCCATATTACACGATCTAATAGCCGCTTGCAGGGAGATTTACAATGCCTTAAGAACTTGCGGGGGCAAGATGAGAGACCACACGGTCATGCCGGGATTCTCCCCTATAACTCAGGGGTAAGTTCGGTCGTTGACGCGTTATTACCTGCTCTCCCACTTTCTGAAGCATAGGTGCCCCTAATATTAACGGCATAATAAACTGTTAAGAGCGAAACTGGAGATTGTGTAGTTTATAGGTCTATAAACGAGCGGCTAACATGATTTTCAATACAAAACAATTGAATTTTTAAATATTATAATAATTAAAGGAACATAAAGCAAATACGATACTGGTTATACCTTTTGGTTATTATAAAAGAAATTTTTATTATATTTTAGTTAGGTAGAGTGAAATAAGAAGCGAAAGTAATTGTATCGACTCAAGTTTAAGTACAACATGTGACAATAAATGTAAGAATATATATCCTAAAAGGGAAATCTTATCGTAGACTAAAGAAAAGACAAATATTTGTATAAACATTTTGTATGCAATGGAAAAATCTATCTTTTGAAGTATGCTCTCTAAACAATTTGGCGTATCGTTTGACAGCTTCGCAAGTCACTGATCGCTGTGGCAACAGATTAAGTATTTGCGAACACACCTTGCGTAAATATTTCAGCCATGAACAGTTCGAACTTAAATGCATAACATAGTATTATCCCAGCCACGAGAACTTCCGGAGTCGACAAGGGGGCATAATCTACCAATCACGCTGATGAAAGAAGTATCGCGTAAAATACTGAGTCCTGTCTGCATACATCATTATTCACTTCTACCATTCGAGGCTCAAATAGGATTAGATTGTTTTTGAATACTTAGGAAAACGTTACACGTATACATGAACGGATAACTTCACACTACCCATATTCTTTCGCAACACAACTAATCGTTGAAGTCTATAAACTGTAGACGTCGAAGCTTCCAAACAACTTTGAAATTGTTGAAAACCAGACTTTGATTTGAAGTCTCGATACCGCTATGCATATTTCGTTTCCAGTTTAACAGGGTTTCCGCAAAGTTCCCGAGACAATAATATCGGAAAAATAGTAGAAGAAGCTAAAGGAGTATGATTCTTTTACGAGTGCTGCAGAAGAATCTGGAAATCAATTTTCGGATCTGCGAGTTGAAACCGAGGGAGATCTGATAGAGTTCTATCGTTGGTGGTGAAAGCGATGTATAGAAAACTGAACGTACCCTTGGATTTCAATCAGCGTACAAACTTCATCACCGTTGTTTGCCAATCTGGCGTTTCTGCGCACGTAACGCGCGTGCACGTAAGAGCTTAAAAGAAATAATATTTATAGTTCGCGATGTACACCATGATTTTAGCTCGATATCAAAGCTAACAACAAGCAGAGCATTACACGACAAACAACCCGAAATTACTTTTCGGAAACATTTTCCCAAATCAGTGTTAAATCTTTCCATTACGTGGGTTATAAACAAAGACAAATACATTCGTCTTTATCATCGATGACCGAGTAAAAATGAACTGATCAGATGTAAAACGGTGAAAATATTTAAAGAGCTTAGGAATACGCGTTATTTTTAACTGATTAAGAAATGAAATAACTATTATTTTTATGCGAATAATTATAATGTTAAACGCTCATCTTGTTTGATTTAACATGTTTATCCAAGGGTTGTATAATTCTATCATGAGAGTGAGAATAGCTTTCTGTGCAAATTAAAAATTGTCTGCACTAGTTGGAAGCTTCAAGAGGTGCGTACACATTTATTTCTTGCCTGAATCATTTTACTGAATTGAAGATAGTGTAACAGCATTGTTAAATTCATTAAACGTTTTTACTGTCTCACATTTAATCTACTAATTTTGTTCACAAATGCTTAATATCCGCAGTCTACACAGAACCGTTTCAAATCGATATCGAACTGACATAGAATGAAAACAGAACCGTTTGGATTACACGAACCGTAACGGAAATTGATATTGGTCGGAATCATTTCCCACTAATAACAGTTGTAACATCATTTGGGTGCTTCACAACAAAGTTGGAGGCTTCACGTAACAGTTATTAACAGTTATTTGCGCAACCATTTGACTCTGTGGTTGCAGCATGCACCTAGCGTACTGTTAAGCAATAAAATGTTCATAGCAGTGTTTTAGAAGCTGAACCGGTAGATACCAAGCGACATTGCTAACCATAGAGTGCCACTGTCAAGAGTAGAGTAATTTACGCGTAACACGGATCAGTCGAGGAAGTGCGCGCGATATCCCGAGAAGAGGAACGATCATAAGACTACGATCCGCCGTCGACGACGGTCGCCGAGCTATAGCTGGCTGATGGTCGTCGACGTTGTCCGAGAATTCCTCATTTGCCAGTCAAAGCGAGAGGCGATCTTTAAAACACTGGCAAGGTCGCGCTGTTCCAGGCAGAACGGTTCAACGCGGTGCCGAGAAACAGTGGAAAACATCGCTCGTGTCCCGTGGAGATACTGTCTCAGCGTGTACCGAGACGAGAACGAGAGTAAAAAAGAGTGACACAGATTCAAGTGCAAGGTTGGGTACAGGCTTGAAGGGGACGTTTGAGACTGCCAAGGTATTTCCGTCTCGCTTGCTCGCCGATAGGTTCAGGATAGGGAGACAGAGGCGGCCGCGAAGGATCGATCCGTATGAATGAATCAGATATTCCATCATTGCGCCCATTAAACCACCTCTCCGGATACGATTTACCCATTGAAATAAATCAACCCGCCCCGACCAGCAATTATCCTCATCATCTCCGTTCGCCACTCGACCGCGAAAAAGTAGACTGCGGATTTTATCTTACTTTAATTGTAAGAAGCATGCCACGAGGGTTGCGCCAGAAGTTTTCGTTCCAGTTACGACGGAAGTTGTCTATCGACAAAAATGCGCATAGAGGTTCACAGTCGAAAGTCGTGCGCGTAAAACGTTTAACCTCAAAAGCTGCCGAAACGGCCGAATTTGTTTTGGGATAACGTTATCGTTGCTGATAATTGGGCTACATAATAGCACGCTGGATGTTTCAGAGATACGAAAACGAAATCTTAACAAGATGAATCTTCAGTCTCGGTGGCCTTGAAGGTTAAGTATGTGCACACAACTGGTAACCCCTTTGTAGAAGGGATAAAATAAAGTACTCCCACAGCGTGCTACATCTTGATCCGCAATTTTACATTCTTTCGCTGGACCGTAGCGGATTGCGTTGCGGAATGGAAATAAAGGTCAGCAAAGCGCTGGCTCGACGGGTTCATTCATTTATTTGAAAGTAATATTTCCGAAGGTCGCGGTACTCGGTGGAACCGAGTGCTGGAAGGGTTGAAAATTCTAGAGGCACTTACATTTTACCGTGGTCCGCCATCAGGAGGGTTGGTCTCGCGGCGCAAACACGTCGTCGCCCTCTCGAAGCCACTCGATCAGGCCGCTGCAGCTGGTGTACGCTGGCTGCTCGACGGTGGGGACGACTTTCGTTACCGTAACGCCGGATTCGGACGGCGTGGAGCGCGAGCAAACGCCACGACGATCACGGACGAGGATGTAACCGTGTACACGGCGACATAGAGCAGCCGGCTAGTTCCGCGAAAACGAAACAGATTCGGGTGAAGGAGGACGAACGTGCAGAAGTGACAGGGACGTACCGCGTGCGCGACGCTGATTGTTCCACGGCGTGCTACCCGTTACTTTAGCTGTCTCGCTCCGACTCGCTGGCTACAGAGGTCCCGTCGAATGAAACTACCGAGGAATCGATTTGCTGGAGCGCGAATAAGGAACACGCGCGTTCAACCGTGCGAGACACGCGGGGACCACCACCGCGTAACGATGCCGTGATACACGACCACAGAAAACTAGTTTTTCCAATGAAAATGCGATTACGGACGCACCAGTACTCCCGGCCCAGACTGTCATCGATTGTTGACGAACATCGCCGAACATCGGTGCAGCACGCAACGACACAGTGTTGCCATCTGACGCGCCCGTGCCGAACATTTTACCGCGGCGAGTTCGAAGGGGCTTCGGTCGTTATAGACGAGATCTGTCGTATCACCATTTTGTTGCCAATTTTCGGTAGAATCAACCCTCTGTTTGCAGGTTATATATTCGGTACTCTGAATAATTATAGATTCGACCAGATTTTTTAGTTATTCGTAACAATAAGACAAAAATTTATTTGTCGTAACTTCCTATTTGGCAAAAGAGTTAAATCGTTTATTTGAACAGTGAGCAAATTATCCGTGTTTTCATCTCTGAGAAAATAGAAACTCGATATTAATTTTCATACTTGTTCATTTAATATTTAATGGATTTCGTTTGTATTTTGTTACGTCTATAAATCTATCTGTTAATTTATTTGAAACCTCGTTTGGAATGTCAGATTAAATAGATTTTATTCGTTTTTTACGTTCTCGTGAACAGTTTTTGCTAAAATTGTCCATGAATTTTCAATCGGGTTTAATTCAGGGTTCAAAATGCTATTCAAGGTAGTAACTATATGCCAAAGTTTACAAATTACTTTATTGTTTTTCTTCTATTACAATGAATTATAAATTCATTCAATTAATCCCTTTGCCGTGAGTAGAAATTTTTTGGTTGAAATAATTTCATAATGTTATTACATTTATTTTGATGCTTAAGTATCCATGAGTAGAGAACATAATGGATCGGAATAATATCCATACTTAACAGGTTATTACTAGAAATCTTCATCATGAGTCAGACCCGACAAAGTGCGACACGGGGTTAACGTATTGTATAACTGAGGTCCACAGATGACGTTCTTATTTCTACGTTTGATTAGTTAAATAATTTATTCAATTTATTCAATATAACTTCTAGATCTCCCCATGGCCGTATCTCCGTGTTCTTACAACACTGATACCTTCGTTGCTTCATTGATACGAGGTATCTGGTTTTATGAGGTACAAATTGTGCCAGTATTTATCTATAATAACAAGCTCTCGACAGACATTATAATGAGACGAAGGACGGAGACTTATTTTCATCGAAAGCATATAATTGAATGTTCCAAGAAGATTGGAAGGTCAGACTCTTTGATCTTCTTACGTACAGTGGGATACTGTTTACAAGAATCGGATAAAAATTGAACGTATTATCGATTAGACGAGAGCATGGAGATCCAAGCGAGGGGCCAACGGTGTCGCGGCGTTTTCAAACAAACTCGTTTAACACACGATTTGGATTTTAAAAAAATAGAGATCACAATGCTACGCGTGATAAACTGTTCCTTATCGCGTGGCATTTAAGCGTCGGTATCTCGTAGGACTGCGCGCACACAAAGGCTACGGTCTACCGGAACATTTCCTGCGCGTCTAAATCTTACTCATTCCTGATAGTGACATGATGACTAATTGCGGCGATAATCATAACATATAACACGACCTGGTCTCTTTTTATACGATCAGTGTACCAGCCGACGGTTTCTTGCGTCGAAACGTGACACACGGACGCTGACTTTTGCATCGTTTAATAATCGCGGGGAAAAATGTTTTATGATTAATACGCAGATACGAATCTTTGCCAGCAACACGATAGTTGAAATCCTAGCGCCTATCGGTTACAGAAGAACGTACGTGCGTGTATCATTGTAATACACGCTGCGTAATTACCAACGAACTCAGTCGTTTACCTTGGTGGAATGTTTTCGGCGTAAACATGGCGCCTTGGATATGAGAATAGCTCTCCTGACAACTCCTATTTTACATACAATAGTTTGTTGAGCTAGAGATCGCGTAGAGTCAAGCGCATTGTTCCCGTAATAGTCGCGTATGAATACCAACAGAGATTAACGAAATTTTGAGATGCCACCTTAAGGTTTACAATCTGGTGATGGCGGCCGACCGTTCGCGCCCACGCAGCGCAGTCTACGACGCTAACGGACGTGGACAGAACCGTTCTTCACTCGAGGAAACCATTGTCAGTGACCGTGCAAATTGTTTCGTTCAAACGATCAGCGTTTTGTTCGATAATTAACGTCGGCGGCTAATTAAAGATAGAATATCTTTATTGGTATTTACGATCCTCGTACCGCTTCTCGGTCGAGCGTGCACACTTTCCAAGGAATTAATGCAATCGTAACGACCTCGGTAGTTTACATTCCCGTCGACGCTTCTAAAGAAATCATTTTCTCAGACGGCAACAATGCCTTTGTTCCGTTTTCAATCAGGTGTTGCATCGCCTTCTTCCTAGCCGGTAACCTTGGCTACAACGATACGAGACAAATGTTACTAAACTCCGCGGAGTAGAACAGACTCAGCATCTATTTCCTGTTCAGCTGAACCGCTCCGGAGATTATCCAATCGTCCTTTGCAAATGTCGTGACCGCTATTGCTTTGAGAAACAGGCAGTTACCGGTTCAGCTATTTAGCGCCGACGCTGCCCCAATCGGTCTGGTTATTGGTTCGAAAATCAAATTGATTGACATTGTGTACGCGTATGTGGCACGAATACTGTATACGATCGTGCTCTTTCCACGGCGACCGGCATCGAATCCAGCAAGCAACGTGTGTCCGCAGGCGCATGACATCTATCCTCTCGGTCGAGCACGTTTTATCTCCCGCGTTCGTGAAACTACACGTCGCGCCGGACCGAAACGCACGTGCGTTTTGCAAGAGTTTAACGGGAGCGGGTGTTGACTCATTTCGCGCTAGTTACACGGGCTGCGTCGTTAAACTTGCTCTTGCCCGTCGCAGCTGCGTCGACTGGACAGATAAAGACAGGGGCAAGCAGCGCGAGCAAAAAGGAGAGAGCAGAGTCCACGATCGATTCCGTTTTCACTCGGTATTGTTCGCAAATCGTTCCGCGACATTTCGCGTCGGAGTCTTTCCTTCTTTGTCCCAGAAAATTCCACGATGTCAGCGGCCACGCGACGTTATCTCGTGTTCGCAGCCGACAACGGAAGGACGCATAGGCGTATCGACGGTGTACAAGTCCGAGAGACCGCAAGACTCCGTACCGACAACTGTGATATCCAGTTTCGGCGTACGGCGTTGCAAAACACCGATAAATTACGGTACCGTACCTTCGAAACCAGATTCCGGCCGATTGATAGCTTATCGTCGCCGGAGTCGGTTCGCGAACGCACACCTTTGGGTGTGTACAAAAACTTTTGAAAAACTGGTTTTAGAATTCCGGGGCTCTCGCGGAACCGGTTTCCGAATATTACCAATTAATCCAAATTAATTTTAAAAGATGTACAGTCGGGGGTGCTATTTAAAACTAACATTTCTAAAATTGAACCGAACAGTTTAAATTTTTTGTGATGACAAAAGTGCTAGTTCACTACACGATGCATCACAAGATTTTCGCAAGTTCTTGAAACAAATTTTTTTTATCTAAAGTTATAATGAAAATTTAAAAAATGCGTTCTGTATATTCATATAAGCTGTAAACAATTAAAGATCGCAAGAATCGCAGTTTTATATCTGTTTGTTAATGTTATGTAAATAATAAGTACAAATAATTAAAGAAAAGTATGGGAAAACCCATATTTGTTAAACACGATAACACAAAAGGCTAATGGAAAAAGGTAATCCAAATGGGTAAACGCTGATGGAGTTTCATGTTCCGCGCTTCCTCTTACGCATCAGTAATTGTTATTGTAATTACTGAAACAACTGTCCTTTTTATTCACGTTACATGTTGATAAGATAACGAAGGAAACTACGGCGCCGTGGTTGCATCAGGAAAGCATTTTTAATGTCTAAATGCGTACATGACGATATATGCTTGTCGCGGAGCCATAAGTACGTGGCTTCAATGTCTCTCGCGCTACGGATGCGCCGCACTCGCCATTTTTTCCTAGGAAGATCGAGGCGCGTGCGATTCGATAGCCTCGAAAATCACGGCGAACAAGGCTTAACCTACATTTCCCCCGAGGATCGAGCGCAGACAAAACAAGCGAAACAACGGCCGGTGTGTATTCCTCGAACCCGTACGAGCACGTCGCTGCGGCACCGATTTACGGAACGGCAATGACATTCCATGGCGTCGTAATTTTTTCCAATCGGGTAACGTTCAGATGTGGCCGCTAAGCTGAGCGCTCTACAGCCTTGGCTATAGGCAGAAGTTAGCTCAAGGACGTCGACCGGCCGTCTATTCGAATTTCATCATGGTGTGAGGCTCTAAGCAGGTGAATGTCAGCCCCTTGCGCTTCATGCCCGTAATGAGACCGATCTTTGCGGTATAATGGCGTGCTCGTCAGCTAGATCCAGCTAAAAATAACGTTCGAAGAAGAAAATTAACATCGGACTCTATCCTAATTACTGTGATTCCACCTGTAATCGCAGAAGACGACAGGAGAACCATGCGATACCAGTCTTGGTACAGATCGTTAAAAACTTCTTTGCATTCTATCCACTGAATCTTGACAATTCAGTTTAGGGAGATGTAAATGTGGGAATATAACCTGCGGCGGAATTCGCCGTGAAATTCTCAGAATTAAGAGTACATACTATTCTTTCTTATTGCCTCCGAGTTGGCACAATATCTTCCAACGTTTCATCATTCTCGTCCTCCTTAAATCGATGAAATCGAGCTAGCCGTTTATTCAAAAAGACCACGAACACATTAACCCGGCAGTGCACACGTAGGGGTCCAGTGGAAGGCTTATCTTCTTCTTGCAATTCCATAATTATAGTTTCGCCGCTTTTCTTGTGTTTTATCAATGAAACCAAGATGTAAATACCGTTTGCCTCAGAAACGAGGGCGTAAAAACAAAGTCCTTTTGTTACAAATATTACAAAAAAATGAGTTTGAACGCATGAAAAATATTTGTAATTCATGCATCGACAACAATCCGATAGAAGAGTATATAAAAATGTTTAGACTAAGGAATACACGGAATATTAGCTTTGTATTATATAAATTTTAATAAAGAGACATAAAATAAATATTCGTATATTATTATAAAATAGATACTTATATACTATTGTCAATAAATGTCACTTACTGGGGGTCCTTGAGCAGCCCACGTGGGTACTTTTGTTTCAGTCAATCACGCGTGTACTTCTAGGTTAAATACTTCCGGCAAAAAAATAATTCCTACAATTTTTTCAGCTCTTCAAACATTATCTCATCGCAGTAGAACCGCAAGATTACTATCTCCCGGCGAAAACGCTCGCGATCCGGGTCTCGGTCATCTGAATGTCACGTACTCAAGATCAGGTTTAATCAGGTAGAGTAATGAGCAGGTACAGCGTGACCGGTACCTCAGGTTCCCCTCGTATCTTGGCCGGTACGGTTACACGGGCACCTGTACGCTGAAAAGCAGCGGAAACGGCAGGTCGAGGAACGTCTAGCCATCCGGAGGGAGCAGGTTAAGGCGCGAATATCCGACATATCAGATTGGTGAGTCACGCGTCTTGTCCGATATGTTCCGGCTACCCCGTTCACCGCCTACACGACCTGCCGCATGACTCACCGACGATTCTTGGAAACGGAACGCTCGTTCGAAATTTTCGTCGCCGAGCGACGCCACTGCGCCCTTCTCTTCAGAAACGACACCGCAAGAGTGCACGCTGGTTCCCGCGGATTCTGGCACCCGGCGCAGTCGCTCGGCTAGTTCCGCTTCAATGACACTGTCCATGGTTACGCAACGAAAACGGTTGTACGTAAATATCGGCAGTAAAAAAGCGAGGCAGCCGAGCGACTTTGTAGCAGAATCCGAGAGCCAATCGCCACGTCGAAACAGTCCGCACAATAATGATCGTCACTGACCCTCTGCAAGAAACGCCCGATTGAGAGTCGGCCTCAGCATTTGGGGCGTGCACATTGAAAGGAGGACTCTTAGGACGCACGTGGGCGCGCGTGAACATTACCAAGATAGTGGGCACCACTATGGACTAACAAGATCTCACGGTGGATATTTCGGAATCTGACAGCGCACATTATGCTTGGATAATTATAAACATTACGGTTCCATGTATAGTCTAATTGCCTTTATAATTTTAATATGGTCGATAACTAAGAGTATTACATACATGGTAAGACAGTAATGGCGAACGTTGAAGTGTAAACATTTTCAATAAGACACCTGGTTGATATATCTTCTCTTCTTGAGTGACCATTACTAATCAAAATTGAACAGAAGAAAAATCTGATCTGAATCAGGCAATCTCGGCAAGTTGATATAACCCACCCATCGTATTTTCGTACATGTTTATCTATTATTTAATTAAATTTCTCAGATTTTATCTGCGTATTTCGCCACATGGCTGGGGCTCAGGTGATAAGAACCGCAGTTTGTGACAGCGCCCCCCGAAGCAGCGCCCATTGATATCGCAGTGCGCGTCGTCCCTGGCACGAGCACCGTGAACGTGGTGTGGCGAGAGTCGCGATTGGTCGGCCGGGAATAGTCAATGACGTCATACGCGTTCGTCGAGTCTCCGACAAGCACAGAGAGAGAGTCGGAGCAGATCGTTGAGCCGAGGACCGAACGTGCGCGAACCTCGAGGTATTCCCCCAAGGTATGAGTCATCGGGCGCAGTTTCACACAGTTTCGGGCAAAGGAACCTGCGATCCGTGTGTGCTGCTTTCGTGTTCCCGGTGAAACCAGCATCGCCGGCCGTTTCCACGACCGTCGCACCGGTACACCCTTAAAAATAGAGGTTATAAAACGTAGCGAAAGAAACGGACGGTCGACTTTTCCTTTCGCGCGAGAGAACAGAAGCCAGAGACCTAATCCCGGCACACGGTCCGTGGAACTACGTAAACATGAAGTTGGACGTGTCCGACGTACTTTACGACAGCTCGAGCGTGTCCAGCGACAGCGGCACGTCACAGAGCTCCCGCGTCAGCCATGATTTTCTCTCCAGCATCGCGAACTCGTCCATACTGCACAGCAACGTAAGTACTCGCCGAGCTGCACCCTATATTTTCCGTAGAAAACGCTCGTAATGAAATGATAGGCTCGTAATGCTTCAAATATGGATGCTTATGCAACAATGACGCGTATATACATATATGTATACATATGCATCTGCATATATTGTGCATACACATAGTATATATGCACAGGTCGGATAAACAACATTCACGTGACTGGCCGCGCAAGTGAATTTCACAAAAATATTCGTGCAGCAGTATATGCGATCACGAATTAAAAAATAGCTCACGCGGCGCAGGCCTGTTACGTAATCGGGTTTCCTCGAATGATTAAGCGTTATTCGAATAGGTAATGTCGTTGATGAGGGGATTACGAGTTATCGTGGAATGAATATCGATGTACCTATCTCGGGAATAGTTGAAGCTGACTTTATAATTCGTTGGAATTCGACGGAGAGTTAGCAACCATGCCAACGGTAAACGCCCTGTTTATACGAAGAAATCTGGTCGTCGGGAAGATGGAAAATATGCGACCACTTTTTCTTTCGTTTGCATGAGCGTGACAGGCCGGATTTGATTTAATCCAGAATTCTTGGAGCATCTTTGCTCAGCGATTATTTGCAATCAACGCGAGCGCTGTTGACAACCGAGTCCGGACTGCTATCGTTCCGTCATTCGCGAATGGTACACGCGCCCAGATCTAAATTTATAAATCGCATCGCGTCATCGCTATAAACTGTTCGTCGTGAAAACATGATTTCCAATATTTATTATTCGGAGCGCCTGTTCACAATTCCCATGAAAATATATTGAGCTAGGTACGGAATAAATTCAGATCTCGACTTAGATGGCAGCTTCCTACTTTGCCACAGTCGAATAATTCTCGAGCTTCTTCTGTTGGCCTACATTATATCTTGGTGGAATGTGATAGAACGTCACTGTAATATATTAGGCATTTCGAATAAGCGGAGGAAGGAATTTTAGAGCATTGAAATTGATAGTGTGAGTGTAAGTATTTGTTATGAACGTCCATGAATGTTGTATACTTAGATAAACAGCTTTCATTCTCCTGCCAGTTAGCTAGACTTCCATTTAAGGCGCACACTATGTGCGTAAGTATCGCCAATAAACTTCCGAGTTACTATGCAGTTGACCAATGAAACGCGGTCTTACATGTTTAACGTCCATTCACTGATCACCAGAGATCAATGATCGCTGACGACTACAAAGGACTATTACGATGCAATTGTAGTAATACCTTTATTCTATTAACATGAAATCGAGAGAAAAATCATTTCTCCAATAAATTTTGACAATGAGATAAGCAATATCTACAGGTTCTCGTGATTTAGAATATACAATGTCGCCGAGTGTTTTTGTAAGAACGATCGACTACGTTAACTACCATTTTTTCTGAGCTCCGACTATAAAAATGAGTCAGAAATGTTTGCGCTGATAAGACGTGGATGTTTTATGAAAAAGTGAATGAATAGGAGGAATCTGTAAATAAAGGCTATAGGTAAAGATGATTCATAATGATAAACCTTTAGCCTCATTGAACGAAGGTAATTTTTATTCTCTATATTCACGTTTCTCTTCTTCAACGTATACATTTCCATACTCTGGTCAGTTTAGAATTCAATTGACCAAAATATTCGTAAATTATTTCATCATTGAAAAATGTCCAATTTAAAAAGAAATTGCAAAAAACAAAGACTTTATTGTCAACCTAATCTATGAAAAAACCATTTAGGATTAATTTAAACCCAGAGTGTATACATTGTTATTTGACTACCTAGTATCAGACATTTAACTCAAACTTTCACACGTTATATTAAGGACTGTAGAAAAACTACCGTGCCGTTACCATACATTAAAAAAGAAATGATAAGTAATGAAAAAGAAATAAAGGTCGTTCGTTAATTTTTCGATTGGAACAAAGTGAAATGTAAACTATAGAAATAATATTCAGTACGGTATAACGGTGAGATAAAATTCTTAGACACAGTAGGTAGCTTGCCATGGGAGGGTTTAACCGGCACCCCCATCGACTAGTCTCCCCTTGCGCCTACAGAGAAATTCAGTGGTAGGCGATGGTATTGATCTAGCGATTCGACTGCCATGGCTTCTGCTGTCCCCAACAGCTGTTTTATAAAGAACCCGTACACAGTCGCCTCGTGACAGCGCGGTCATTTAAAATACGCGCGAATACATCGGCGCACACACAGACAGACCACGTGTGAACGTTCCTCACCACTGGCATACACATGTATACACGTCAAGCACACACATAGACTATACGAAAGCAAGCACACGTGTCTCTGTCGCGCGCGGAACCATAGATCGTAGTATGTATTGCGCAGCATTAAATGTTATGGCAGATAACCGGCCGAGCCAGCTGTTGTCACCTAATTATCTCCATCGCCATTAGCGGTAGGGTTCAAACGAAGAAATCGACCGATAAAATGCAAATATTAAGGACAAAGGCTGCCAGTCACGGAACACGGAGAACCGCAGCTTGGCGATCGTGAAAATATTAGCGCGAAAACAGTTCTGAGAAAGTAGTCTGCCGGTCTTTGTTCTTGGATCGCGAAGGTGGGCGGTGGCCATATTTGAATATTGGGCACAGGAAGACGGAGGAGGGTCTTTCTTCGCGACGAAGTCTCTCTGGTCCTCGGTTTATGATGCTATCTGCTAGAGATCATGATTTTAAACGTCTATTGAGGATACAAGTATACATGCGTAATTAATATATCCGTGTCTTAATTCGTATAGCTTTTTGTACGTAGTGGACGAATAATGGGTTTCCGTTATTTTGAATGTATCTGTTTTATCCGTGAAATATTGTAAAAGTCTATTAATACAAATTATTAGGCTTGTTCAATTTTCAATATATCAATTGATGTTTTATACATTGCAAACTAATTAAGCAACAAATCTAATATTCGAATACTTTGCTTTACTTTACTTATGTTAATTATTGTGTATTATTGTATATGTATGTATATATAAACGGGTATAAATTTATGAATTAAATACACGTGAAATAGTTATATTCGTTTAACGTACTCTAGCAAAGAATTGTATAAAAGCGGATAATCGAATATGCAGCACAAGAAGGGCAGAGTTCTGAGGTATGCAATTCGTGAAACGATCGCAACATCCATGAGAAATTCCTCAAAACATAAAAAATGTTCTTACCACCTAAAGAAATATTTGGAAAGACCAGACGTTCCAGATGCGACGACTGCGCGTATTTTCCTTTTCTTACTCGTTGTCCGAACATCTGTGCCTGTATCGCTGTCAGCATCGCGTATACAGAAACTAACTGTACGGTGCATCGGCCGAGTGACAAAATTTATAAGATTTCATCTGTCGGATAAACGGTGCCTACCGCAGAGCTAATTAACCCTGCTTTGTATGCGGGACAACTCGGAGAAGATTTTTACTTTTCGTAGCCGGGTGCCTTTGTTCGAAGACGTATCGAGCGACAAAGGCGCATCCTCCTATTCAAAAGATTCCTCCATCTTTTGAATTTTTCCCGACAAAACCTCCGCAGCTAAAAGATGTAAAAACGTTTCCGTGCTACCATAAGTACACCATGAAAATCGTAAACCCCCGATCGGCAGCAATGTCACGAAGGTATAATCTCTCCCTCCCCCCTCACCCGAGCTATTGTGTACCCTTTATCACGGTATTGTAATCGTGTTCTATCTGCGGCGAAAGTAAAAGTACGCCGATCCTCCGCCGCATAAAAAGCTAACCGACTGATTCACGCCGACTCATCTTATCGTTTGTTCTTCGCCGATTCTACGTGTACCTTGAATATTCAAAGTACATCGCGTTCCTGCGGTTTATATTTTGTTTGTCCGCCCAAGGACCGATCAAGACTTCCGCCTTTCTTCCTTGTACGATTTTTCGTAGACATTGATATTCATGACGCGAAACTCGCGGCGCAATCCGCGGGGCCTTTTGGTTTACCCAGAAACATTCGATTGACCCGGCTATCGCATTCGGACACCCGTTAAATCAACGCCTCTTTGTCCTCGACGGGTAACAAAGCTCGACGATCCTTTCCTGTCGCTCGCGACGATCTTCGATTTCCTGCCCCTTTGTGTCCCTCGCAGGTTCCACGACTTTTCCTCGCTACGTGACCAACGCTGCATTATCTGTTTCCCTATTGCCTGTTCTTTCCAGTGGTTTTCTTTGGAATTCATCTTGGAGTTAGCCTCCCGGCTGTTCAAAGGTCCAAGCATAAACAAATCTTCGCTCTCTACGAAGTTATATCTTATAATCAGACAGCGGATCTTTGTACAAAGTAAAGTTTGTCTAACCCGATTACAATAAACAGAAGCCGAATAGAGATATATTTCCCCTGGATAAATTTAGTAAGTTGAAAATAACGCAATCGTATAATATAATAGAATATCTTCTCTTATGTGCATAATCAAACAATATGATTGCAACTTCTGGCATAAGATGTATGTATAGTTTGGTCTCGTCAATGTGTCGACATTCGTTCTCAAAGAGTTAAATGTCGTTTCAGAAGCGAAAAAAATATGTATCATCCTTTTCTATTGATTCTTAGGTAACACAACAAAAGTACAGATAATTATGATATTTTCAAAATTAATACAATCTTTTACCTAATTTTGCTTAACAGTTTCATTGCAATCCAATGTTCTATCATTTTATATTTTCTTTAAGTAAATACGTTGGAATTTTTGGTAGGAGATTCAACAACATTCAAGTATAAATAATTGAAACTGCAAATTTAGACATTGACCATGGAACCTGTATTATCCAGACCGGCGTGAAGTATTGTCCTAGCGACTCTATCAGTTCTCGCACTGTAGCCTTCGGAGGGTAATTAAAAAGTAATTCCCTAGACTTAGCGTTTCTACCTGAGATAGTTAGAACGAATTCCAGTGGAATTACTCTCGAGTTTACGTCCCAAGAATGCCAAATAAAAACTGTTCCGCAATACATCTCAGCCTGGAGTAGTATTTAAATGGAGATACAGGGCTTTATTATCGGTTCGCAGAGGTTCACGTGAATCACTCTCTGTTGACATTCCGCTTCCCTCTCCCGTTCACGAGACTCTCAACCAAAACAAGGTCGTAAATCTGTCAGGGCTCTTCTACTTTTCAGGAGCTGGAGAAAGGTGATTATATTTTCTCACACTTTGTCCTGCGAAGGGTTTCATCCGCGCCTTATTCCTTTGTGCCACGATTTTCCAGTTGAGCAAAACAAACTCGTAAATCGTCGTTTTCCTCCTAGTGCTTGTGATATACCTGTGGCAACGCTGACAGTGGGTCCGCTGAGGGCAGCGACCGGAACGAGGGACGAATAATTCGATGTATACGATTAGAGCAGTTGTAAAAGCGGGAACGATGCTAAAAAATCGACGCCCTGGCACTCGGGCTCGATCGTTCCGAGCGTTGTTTGCTAACTCCAAGAATACGTTCGGTAATTTGGAAACGGTTACGAGGTTCGTGAGAGCGAGCTCCGCGCGTTTTTACTTCTCATTGGTCGACTTTTCGTGCCCGCCTTCGTGGCCAAACAATAACGACCGTGTAAGCTGTTTTGTTTTTTATTATTGTGCAAAGTGCGTTCACACGTACGTTGCTCCGGACTGCCGGAAATCGCTGCACGTGCACGGGCATATCTAAACAAGAACAAAGAGCCGGCCGTGCACGAGGGAGTTCCCCGCACCAAAATAGTCAGTTTCTGTGCGGATCCCCTGCGACAGATGATTTTCCGCAACGACAGCCACTCACCGTCGCGATAAATTCTTTCTTCTATTTCCGTGCGCGTTTCACCGGGCATCCGAAACGAGTTACACGCGAAATTAACGTGATCGCCACCACCGTTCTTTTCGCTGTCGTGACTTATGATATGGTGTATAGTTTGTGTTTTAGTCATTCTTTACAATGTGTACAATATTGGTCCCCTAAGAGGAACACAAAGAATTAAACCGTGGTGTGAACTGAAAAAGTAAAATTAATTTCGCTTTCCACGCTTAGAATACGAAGCGGTGGAAGTAGCATACACATTAATACGATATTGCACGGTGGCCTGAATCACAGAATTTCGTGACAGTTTGTCATAATCCCATGCCAATATCTAATTTTAAGATAAGATAAAACGGACATGGCGATCGAGAGAGACGAGCCGTGGGCTTCTGTCGGGCCAATTCTCCCCTGAGTAATTCCTTGACATATTTCCAGCGCTGCGTGCACTGAGTGCACCAGAGACTCTTTATAACAATAGTCTTTGTCTTTCGTCGCTCTCTAACATTCGGAAGACTATCTACCCGTGAGACTGTCAAGGTCGTGTTTATTTTGAGCGCGGCTCGTTTCCCCTATTTTGGAGTGGGAAACGAAAATTTATAATCGTTGACATTTTTTATCTATCGAAATGGTAGGAAGCCCTCGAAATTACAGATAGCAGATATATTTAGTCGATTCAGAATGTACTGGCCCTAGAATCTTATTTTGCAAGTAAATGATAAGAAATCCACTTGTTAGAGTAACACATTGAAGGAATTACTTTATTAATTTTACAGGTCAAATGTTAATGCATGTATAGAATTGTATTAATCTTGAAACAGTTAATAATTGAGTCATCGAAGCAAGTGGAGCTTAGAAATTAACGAAGATAATTCCTACTTTGCATAAAGATCAGCTGTCTAATCATTTGCTCCAACTGGATGCGCAAAACGCCGCTAATTAAATACTTGATTACCATTTGTTCACGGAGGGGGTTTCAACATGGCTTCCTGTCTAGTCAAAAATGTCACTAAATGATTCATTAGTCTTTACCGAGTTAAAACCCGAGACGCTACAGCAATCCCGTCGCACTGATTTCCTATTTACGAATGTTCTGAACGATTAGAAGACGACTTGGTCTATTACACGTTCATTAGCAAAATTATGCAAGTTAACGACCGCGCGTAATTTACCTGGAAAAGGGGATCTGGTTCTTCGCGGTGGGTTCCTCGATTCCATGGAAGTGGACGTCTCGGTACGACACGTTGATTGGCCGCGCGCTATCGCGCGAATCAGCAATCAAGATGGCGATGACGTCACGCGGCGGTCGCTCGACTCTGATTGGTGGGGGGTCGAGCGGCCGTCTTTCTATATAGTTTCCCAGTCACATTGGCGGGCTCAGTAGGGATACGAAAGCACGCGCGACAGTAGTCGATCACGTTGTACAGTCGAAGTCTCGTACGTGACAGAGTGTCGTTCACGGAAGACCGAGTTGTTCTCTTTTTCGTTCTTTCGTACCGTTTCTGTTAAATTCGATTTTATACGTCAGTGCACAGGTGACACTCGGGTGAACAGAAGGTGCCACCGTGTTCCCGACGCGAGTGCTTGCAACTCGCGTTCAAACCGACCTTTCGATCGAACCGTTTGCGCGAAACAGCCAGCCACTTTTTCCAGTGAAGTTTTGAAAGCGAACCCCGCTTACAGATGTCGCAACGTGTACCTAGCGAAGGCTTTTACGACATTGTCGAAGATCACAGTTACACGATGTTTTCCATGTACACACCGACGTCTAACCTGGCCGACCCGTGGCAGCTGACGAAAGAGGAAAAAGCTATGGTAAGGGACACGTTTCAATGACGTTTTATTTGGTCAGAAATTGCGTAATTGATCGTAAAGTTTCGCGGCGTGCCGGCGCTTGTCGAGCCGACACAAACGAAACATCCATCGTGCGATCGTTCAGGTGTCACGGTCGAAGGTCGTTCGATATTATTCAAAGGAAAGCTAACCGTGAACGCGGTTGAATGTCGCGTGGGAGTACTACGAACGTTACAGTTAGAATTGATACGTAAATACTTAATTTGAAAGTCTCATTCGATTGATCATGTAACAAGCCGCTTTTTCCGAACGGTTTTGCATGCATTTAACGAATGACATTTATTCACCTGGAAATGGAGAGTATGTTTACGATTATTATCGTTTGGGATTTTCAGCGCGTAGTTATGACAGCTCGAACGTTTGCCTAGACGAGGCAATGCGAAGAATGTAAAGTCAAGATGTTTAGGCGACGATAAGGTATAATGGAGTACTACAGTAATCGAGCGAGCGATGACGTCTTTGCTGGACGCTTCTAAGAAGTACCCTTATCTCATTAGATCGCGGTTTCTCTTAGCTGTCTTGCCTTTTACCTGTGCGACCAGGTCTCCGTGCACTCGTAGAGATAATTGTCTTTCGGAAAAATTAACTATTGAAGTCAGACTTACAACCGTCCCATAACCGAGGTACATTATTTTTATGGTAACGAGTTTCGTCTCAAGTGTCATTTTCTTGTCATCGCGCAGTGGCATTGCAATCGCAATTTCCTTACTGGGAATCCTCAAGGGTTTCAAAAGGCCGCGTTTATTATAGGCTCTTACATAAGTGGTTTTATGTGCTTCTGAAGGTAGTCCTCGTATTTCGGCGACCCATGTCGCCATTGGACACTCGTTAGCGAACCTTGTCCTGCGTCCTGGGTAAATGGCAATGACCTCAAATTAAAGTCGAATTTAGGCAACCCTCGTCTTTAGTACCGCTCGTAATTGCTGGAACATTATCTAGTCAAACAATCCATTTAGGCATTGCAATTTCATTCAAAATTTTCTAAATCTCAAAAATATAGTAGGATTTGAAAAAATTCAAATGTGGTAATTTTCATTACGCAGATGTATTTATTTTAATTTTGAAACAAATAGAAAATTTTGTTTTGCAAGTCTCTTATTTATAAGAATTATATTTAAAAGAATGTTGAGCAATACAATAGAGCACGCATATTCAGCACCCGAACCTTCGGTTGCACGGCATTTTTCTAATTCACGATGTTTGCCCTTCGAGTCGTCCGAAGACTAATTTCCCAATTGTTTTGAGCGACGTGCTCTCTCGAGTCGTTGAACCCCGAAGACCGAGAAAAACATTCAGCCACGAAATTTAAGAATACTTTGTGCGTCTGACACCGAAGGAAAACAGTTAAATCTGACAGGAAGCCCGGAGTTAACGCTCGTTAACCCGCCAATTAGAGGGTTTAGTTAAACGAAGGCAGGGTTAAGTTTAGCGGGAGCAATATGAACGGGTCATAAGGCAAGAGGTGTCATCCTGCCTCTTAGCCTCG